>VXAD01008420.1:529528-548399 GCA_013399195.1 Dicrurus megarhynchus | reverse complement strand
CCCAAAGGAAGCAAAAACAAGAGCCCTTCTAAAGCAGCTCAGAAAAAACTAGAGCCCACTGGTGAAAAGCAACCTAGAGGCAGGCCCAGAAAGTGGCTGCTACCTAGCTAGGCCGCAAGTTTTGCAGAGACTGTAGTATATGTGTAGAAAAGAGTTACAATGAGAAAGATGAAATTGAGTTGGATGTTATGCTTATACTTTTTTGCTTTGCTTGCTTTTAGTGATTCAGGTATACTTGTTGACCAACCCAAGACAAATGTTTGGGTGACTTTAGCTAATGCATCAGGTCTAGATACCATATGTCTATCAACTACAATCCCAGATAAACCATTTTCAACTTGCTTGGTTGGAATGCTAGTAGATGGTTGGCCAGTACCGAAAAAACTTAAGGCAATGTGGGGCACTCTCGCTGGGTCAAACCAGTGGGATTTCTGGACCCCAGTAGACAAGTGGGATTGGTGGACTCCTCACCTTCCCAAAGCATCCTTTGAACCAGAAGAATTAGAGCTTCTCGGTTCAGTGAAGGTGGATTTCTGTGTCAAGTTTGACTATACGGGAAAAGATCAGTCAACAGTCTAAGATGTTTCTCCATATCACCCTGTCTTTAAAAATCAGTCATTTTGGTGTAACTACACTTCTTTAACTCCATCTGTATCTAGCACAGTTCCCCTTTTACTACCATGGGGAATGTTCTTTATCTGCAGAGACAGAGCTTGGTCTTCTATCTCGTCGCACATCAAAGGTGGACCATATAGTTTGGGAAAGCTTACTTTATTCACACGTAGTATAAAAACAATTAGCCAGATGAGACGCAGAGGGAAAATATCATTTGTCCATCAATATGGACCAAAGTGCACTGATGATTTTAATCCTTAGGGTTTTGGGAGAAGATTTATTGCATCATTGTTTCTACCCCAAGTAGCCTCTGGACAAGCATTAAAACAATTAGATCGATTAGGGTGTTGGCTGAGTAAACAAGCCAATGCTACCTCCCTTGCATTGAGTGATTTGCTAGCAGGTGTTAAGGATACAAGACAAGCCACCTTACAAAATAGAGCTGCAATTGACTATCTTTTATTGGTTCATGGACGCGGCTGTACAGATTTTGATGGAATGTTTTGCATGAATTTATCCAATCCCTCGGAGTCCATTAATAAGAGCATACAACAGTTAAGAAAAGGCGTGTCCAAAATCAGAGTTGATGATAGAACTTGGTTAGATGATTTGTTTGATAGATGGGGTTTAGCATCCTGGTTAAAACAGCTTTTGAAAATAAGTCTATATATATTACTTGTTATCATAGTTGTATTGATAATGGCGCCTTGCCTACTTCAATGTATGCAACGAATTGTTGACAAAGCTATCAGGAGAATTTTTGTAGTTCAACAGAGAGGGGGAGATGTGGGAAATGAAGTTACAGAGAACTCGCAGGTGCTGACAGAGTACATAAACAGCATTGTGAGTGAACAGATAGAAATGGATACATGTTTCGAGCTGAGACCTTGGCGAAAGCTGCCTGAGTTAGAAAAGTGAGCTCTGCTTTTGCAGCTTAAAGTGAGAACATCGTTTTGTAGTTTTGTAGTTTTGAAATAAGTATGCTTTATAAAAGTAGAAATGTATTTTTAACAAGTAAGAACGTGCTTTATGTAAGAAATGATAGTGATAAGTAAAAGAGTAAAGAATTTTGAGTTTAGCAATAAACCTTTTAGTGAAACTTCTTAGAAAGTTAACATGTAGCTATAGAAGCCTGTACCATAGGCCTTAATAGCAACACGTTCATTGGTTAGGAAAATAAGCATTGCGGTAAAATCATGTACAATGATGATTGGTACAAATGTGTTAGCAAGCTTTGTGGCATCTGCTTATTGGCTTAAAGAAGTACAGAAGGCCTTGTAGAAAAAAAGTATCAGGCACTGCTGGTGTAGCTGCCCTGGCATCTGCACCTGCTGCGGCTGCTGCTGCTGCTGCCTTTGCTACCTCAGTAGCTGTGCTTGCTACAGCTGCCCCTGCCATTGTTGCTATTATCAACCCCTGTCTCATCCTTCAGTAAATATGAGACTGATTCAACAACAAACCATCTCTGTGACATCTCTCAGTCATTCCCAAGCCCCCCCTAATCCCAATAAATAATAATTACACTTCAAGAACTTTTGACCACATAAATCTTAAGTTTTATTTATGTGTCTGTATGAGTCAATAGGACATAAATCAATAAGAGAGTGGCATAATTCTCTATTCAATTTGTTGAATTTGTGTACATATGTTGTGCTGAAAGAGACAGAGGCAACAAACTTTAAAAAATAGGGGCTGGTTTAAATTTTGCTTTCAAATTCACTCAAATAATGTCCAGGCATCTATTATTTTTTGTGACTGCCAGGTAGATGTTTGTAGGCACTTTTGGGTTTTGTTTCTCCTCTTAATCAATGAAAAAACATTTTAAAGGCAGAAGGAAGATGATAATTTCAATTCAATCATTTCAATAATTTCCATTGACCTAAAAAGGTAGGACTGGCTGACAAGAAAAAAAAATGGGAGTCTGATTTCTTAAGTACATCTAAATGAACACAAATCAGTTAAGATTGGGCCATCAAACACCTCATCAAGTGCCTATACTTTTATACTTATGAGCACTATTGGTTGTTAGTATGATACAAAGCAGGTGTTCTAAAACTAAGCAGCAGGATATATTTCAGTTTTGCAAAACAAATTGCTAACATCAACCATTCCAAATGTACAAGTTGTTTCACGGTTTCAAAATTATAGTGAGATTTGTGACTTCAAAATGACAGATGGATTTATCCACATAAACTCTACCAATTTCAAATAGGGCAACATGGTTAGGTGCTTTGGTTAACTCTAGGAAACTTTTCAGTTTTTTAAAATCAAAGCCTAATACTAACTAGTATTTGGTCTTGGCTTTGTTTTTCTTGCATATGTTTCAAACTGACAAGGAAAGACAGTAGTGCATAACATACTGTTCAATTACAGTGCTTATCTCCAGCTGTCTTTTTCTATTTATGCTAAAAACTAAAATACTAATAATAGCTTTTGAAGAATTATTATATTTCTAAGAGCCAAAGTGAGGTCTGAGTTTACTTAACACAGCCCTTTTCATTTGAGAACACATGTACATGCTGCATAATTGTGAAACACGGCTACTGAAAGAAAGATCATCAACCAGGGGTTGAAATGGTCTAAAAGCTCTGCTTTGTCCAAATTAGCAACCTGTGTTGTATTTTCATCTTCATTTGCATATATTAAAAGATATGCATGCAAAACAAATTCCCCTTTGTGGAGAATGAACTATGTAAATGCAATTTATAGCCTTAATTTGGACTTGCAAATTTAATCCATTCAAACATAAAAAGGTTTTCATGCACTGAATATTCCTGAGGTGGTTTAAAATGCTTAAAATAAATATTGAGCAGATGACAGAAAAACATGTTCTCCATATCACAAAAGCTGTTTTAGAACAATAATCTGAGTGCCTAATTAATATTGACTACTCGGGGATTCTAAATTATTAATTGTGCAATCTATACAGGTGGCAGGCATTGATGGAAATAGAATGCAAATGGGCAAGGCAAAGGTACATTATAAATTTTGCTGTATTAAAAAATAGTTGCCATGAAATAAAGAAATTGATACAAAAGAGAGTTTGTTTCACATCTTCAGCTCCCAAGTTTCCTGAAGGCAAACGTTGTATAATTTGTTCAAAAAACCTTTTCTTTGAAAGGGTTGTGTCAGTAATACACCGTCAAATGCTTGTTTGCCAAAATACAAACATATTGAACCGCAGCCCCAAACACTGCAGTGAGGTTGCCACATTGTAGCTGTTTGGGCTTGTGCCTTTCTTTTGAGCATCAGCTGCTTCAGCTTCAAGCTGACTCATACCTCAGAACTTGTTAAACTCTACCAGAGGAAACTAACCTGTCTCGACATTTTGTTATAGAATTTTTAAAAAAGCTGGACTGGGTGAAACAAGGTAAACCTCTCAAATAAAATTTATACCAATTTGTTTTCTAGATTTGTTTCTAGGCAGAGAGAAGAAAAAACCTCACATCTCTGTAATTACAAGATCTCTATGATTTTCTGAAGTGCGCTTTAATGTATCTCAGGGACTATAACATGCTGTTTTACAATTGGTCATCTTGCCTTGCTTTAGTCAATACTCCTTATCTTCAGTAATGGATTAGTTTGCATCTAGAGTACAATCAAAAACCTTATGTTATTTTTCTGAGCACTATACTTATTAAAAAATTGTCTTTTGCAACTTCAGCTTAATGCAAAGGTAGTAGCTGAATAATGCTTAACCTTATCATGTGTCCATCCAACTGGATGCAAGTCTGAGGAAATCAAGACCAGAAACATGAGATCCAGGCTTAATGAAATTAAACCAAGCTACTGGTGGGGGGACTTTTGTAACCTGATGATGATGCTTTGTAGGTTGAAGGTACTGGGTCTGTTCATAAAGGAAATTAATTGATTTGAACTGAGGGTTCTGTCACGACCACTGAAAAGTTTAAAATAGAAGAGCTACAGTGTGGGTAGGTCTGTTAGTTGTTTGACCACTTGGCACTGGAGTATAATAATGTCAGGGCTTGAAGAAGAGGAAACAACACTTTGGAAAATCCTTCTGACCTGAAGGAGTGGTGCCCAGGGGCGTGGTGTATCAGCATCAGTTTGTCTGTATTTGAGTACATATTTGGTGGTTTAAGCCAGGCTGAGTGTGGCATACACTCGCAAAAGTGAAGAGAGTTCTCACACTCTCAAAGTATCGATTATTTATTAATATTGATTGGCCTGACAGTTTACTATTAAAAGTAGAAATGTGTTGCAGACAATCAGTGATTTTTAAGTAAATAGCTTAGTATTTACCTATATACAGTATGTTCACCCAAACATGAATTAATTTAAATTTTTTATTGCACATTCTAATCACAGAAGGTGTATGTGATCTGAAGGTGCAATCATTCATAAACTCTTAATCTCTCTTATTTATAAAGGAAGACAAAAATTACCTGCAGATGATCATTGTACATTGGCAGAAGGTTTGTGTCATTTGCATGCACTGTTGCCAGGAGGCACAATGTTCCTGTTTCCATATTATGAAGTCTGGATTTGCTTCGTATTTCTCGCAGACATAGAAATTAAATAAGTAAATGGCAATGACAAACTACCTAAGACTTGTTTAGCTTTAATACATTCAAGTCCAATCCTGGAATTTATGTAACCTCTGAAAAAGGAAGAGAAGAAAAAGATTTTCTTTTAAAATATTTAAAATTTTTAGCAGAAGGCTGTTCCTCATGGCTCACTGAAATAATTTAAGGCTTAATAAATTACTCTTCTGGTAAAATGAAAGCAGAACTTCATGATTTCTCACATCATATTGAGTTTGGACAGGAGCTATTACAGCTTTTGAAAGAGCCTTTTAGTGCTCTAGCAGTTAATTAATTAATAAATAATTTTGGAATAGGGAGTCTGCATCTTGCTGAGGTTTTTTTTCTGAATTCCTGCTGTCTAGCTTTCAAGTGGGATTCTTGTTGTATAGGTCACAAGATTATGAAAGTTCTGAAAATTCTAGCAAAGAGCATTTTCAAAGCACTCAAACTTTATAAGTTTACTAACTCTCAATATTTTTAACTACACTTATGTTATGGTAACCATCTGTACAATCTGTAGCAGGACTATAACATGGCAAAAATAAGGGAAATAAATTCTAGCAAAGCAGTTTTGTATGCAGCATACCTTATTTCACTGGTGCAGAAAGAAGTGGTAATAATATAATGGCAACCAAGTGCATGAAGCACAACTCACCAAACGTTGCCAGCTGGCTCTTGAAAGAGTTTCTAGGGTATACATTTCTCCATGTTTTCTCCTCCTGTCCGTGACCTCAAAGCCAATTTTTACAAAGGAGTTTATATAATGTAGCTCAGCAACATTTGACAGCTCAAATCCTTTCTTCTCCAAAGAGCTTGGAAAGGCTTTTGCTGGTAATCAAGAAGACTCTGGTATCTCCTTGTGACTCTTTCAGTTGAGCGTGGAATAACTGATAGTGGCTTTAAAGATGCCTGGGACCTAGCCTTTTAAGATAACTGATATGAGGAGATGCCATGTGATTCTGTTATGAAAATGATCCAGAGTGTCTTAACAGCCAGCACAGAAGGCTTCACGTGGAGAGAAAGCTGCATTAGCTGTCCTCAGTGACAGACCCCTAACCCTGCTGGGCCATTTCTACAGGGAAGGGCAGAGATCACACAAGTCTGTGGCAAGCAGGGTCATCATCAGGAGCCCTTGGTGACAGGACAGCAGGATGCAATGGTGGATACCAAAGAGCAAGAGCTCGTCTCCTAGTTGCAACCTGTCGTTGGAGAAGAGGAAACCTAGGGTAGGACTGAGGATGAAGACCAGCACAATCACAGCAACTAAGTGGAGACTGGGAGACTTTCCAAGGGCGAGAGCCCACACTTTGCCCCAGGGAGAGGGGCACGCTCACAGAATGAGTGTATGAAGGGAGAAAGAAGGGGTTCTCATTACATTTCCTTTAGCTATTACAATCCTTACAATTTTACTTGTGCAAGAAAAAAACAGATTCTTCACAGAATGTGACTACTAAGAATTAAGGGGTGTAAGAAAAATGCTGATGTGTCAGTTCTGCCACAGTCTGCCACAGACCACATATTTCTTGCCAAAAACCTGACAGGAAATCTAGTATTGTTCTAGTGAATAACACTAACCACTCCTCTGTGGCATGAGTGCCCTAGTAAATTTGCTGTGCCCAGCAGTGAGTGGCCTAATGCCAATTTAAAGTGGCTCCTGCAAAGCTGCTGAAAAATGAGGCCATGCAGTACCTCACTAGACCAGCTCTGTGTAAGTTACATTCTTCCTCTCCTCCCTGTTGTTCGCAAGGACCCTTGACACTCTTTGTCTACAGAGGGCAGCCAGCCTTCTCCATCCCTACCTTCACTCACAGGACATGCCTTTGATGTCCCTGCAAATCACCCTTTGTGTAGGGATTGTTGGGCCTGTCAGGATTATAGTCCCTGCCCTGAAAAAAAAAAATCTCAGGACCTTCAGAAACCCAAAATTGCAGCACTATATTTCAGCAGATAATTTCGACACTTACTATTCTCAACTATTTTTTTATATAAAAGATTGATTTGGAAGATGACTAATACAACTTCTCTCCTTAAGTAAGGCCTATAGTTGCAGGATTTGTAATTTGATTACAAAACTCTCATGTTATTACCACTAGTGTGTCTGTCAGAACTAAAAATTATTATTGTCTTTTACCTAGTATGCAAATTGTTCCTGGAATGTAGTAAGAACTCTGTTTTTCTCTTCAAAATTCAAGCACAAGATTCCCGGCCAGCTTGATTTTCATTTATTTTAGCTATATTACCCCAAATATATTACAAACGTATTACCTGTAAGAGAGATGAAAATTTGGAAGTCAACACAGTGGTCTTTCAGCACAAATCATTATTAGAAATTAGTTAGAGTTTACCTGAAATAGAAAAGACACATATTTATTGCTGACAGTGTTTAGCAACTACATCTTCAACAACAACAACACCCTTTTTTCTGCCTTGGGACATGACATTGTGTTTCAGAGTGTCTAACAATGTTGTGGTATAGCTTTGGAGTAAAAAAATAAGAATTTTTCTGTCATATCAGTATCACTTACATTTCTGTCATATCAGTATCACTTACATTTCTGTCATATCACTTACCCACCAGGGAAAGCTTGACAGCAGCAGGATAGACAGAGCCCACAATACAGCTAAATAATTTTATCATTATTCCCAGAACTGTTTACTTGTAAGGAAGTTATACATGACCGTGAATGACAGAAAAGGAGAGTTTCTCCCCATGGACAAGATCTGCTGTAGCCAAGGGAAAACCCACAGAGCCCTGTCTGATGCTGCACAAACGTGGGGTGCCCAGAATCTGTGGGGATGTAAGATGCTTCTCACTACCTATAATCCTCTTCTTATTCTGTCTTATTAAAGCAAATGCCTTGTTAAGCCACCTGTTGTTGGGCTTTTCTCACTGAGATTCAGAAATATCCCTTCACTCGCTCTCTCTCACCTCACTCCACTTTCCACCCCTGTGCAGAGCAACTCCTAGCATAGCCAGCCAATAGCTCTAGGGAAGATGGCTTGCTACTTCTAAAAGGTGTACTTGTCATTAGAACTTCAAATAAAACTGCCTCAGTTTTTCCCATCAGACAGCCACCCACAGCTCCGCTCCAGACAGCCTGAACCAGATTCAGCACACATATGGAGGGGAACAGATCTGTATCCCATCACAAAGTGTTTAATCTATCAACTTCTTTTGCACGTAAACACTTGTGAGTGTAACAGATCACCTTGCTATCAAAGTTCCCGGATGTGCCATGTCCTCACTGAGTTGGACACTTGCAAAAGGGGATAGAAATTGTCCAAAGAGGAGTATCTGATTTTTTTGAGGCCAGTCATATTTTGGGAGCAGTCTTTGGCTCAGTAAATCTGTATGCGTTCAAATGTGTGCAGAAATAGATCTTCACCTTTAGTAGCATGTTTAAATGCTGAATATTGCTAATATTGAAAAGAGCACATTCTCAGAAGAGGGGGCCCAAAGTGAATTTTGTCTTTTACATTTTCATGGGCTCTCTTGCTTTCCTGGCTTTCATATAAGTCATTTTTATATCTGGACGGTGACAGGGTAAGGTGGAAACCAGCCCAGCAGTCATTTCTAGTTCAAGCACTTCAGATTGTTAAATACTGACTTTTCTGAGCTGAGCTCTGTTGCTCTGAAATCCTTGAGTGACAGCATTAACAATTTTCTTTAGAAGCTTAACATTTACATATGCAAGAAATGACAAAATTCCAACCTCAAAGCTGGCGAGAAAAGCTGTCCTTGCATAGCATCTAATGAGGTGCTATTTTGAAGATAGAAGCCAGAAAGCAGAGTCTACAGCTATTGTATTTTCAGATTGTTCTTCAGCTGGCACAATTTGGGCATTATAGGATGGGAGAAAGCAGTCAAAACAAAGCCAAATATGGGTGTGTTGGACTCTGTCTTCCAAGAAAATTAGGTTTCCTAACTGTAAGGTAAGTATCTTTTTATGAGGTCCTTGGGGCCACAGCAAACAAGTACACCAACATCACACCAGTCTTGTAGACACAACTTCCAAGATTGGTGCTCCAGCTGGGAAATCTGATTAAGTTTGAAATTTGAAGGCACAGATCACTAGCTATCTTAGAATACATGATTTGCTAATTTTACAGGAATGAAAATCTGCCAATAAAATAGAATAGAATACTTATGTTGGAAGAGACCTACAGCTATCACCTAGTCCCAATGCCTGACCACTTCAGGGCCGACCAAAAGTTAAAACACATTGTTAAGGACATTGTCCAAATGACTCCTAAACACTGAGAGTTCTGGGGCATCAACCACCTCTTTTTCAACCAGCCTGTTTCAATGTCTGACTACTTTCTTGGTAAATAAATGCTTTCTAATGTCCAGACTGAACCTAACCTGACACAGCTTCCCATGCATCTTGTCACCAGATCCCAGGCAGAAGAGGTTAGCATCTCCCTCTCCACATCCCCTCTTTAGGAAGCTGTAACAATCAATGAGGCCACCCGTCAGCCTCCTTCTCTCCAAACCCAGAGGCCTCAGCAGCTCCTCACAGGACATGCCTTCCAGCCTTTTTTTTTTTGGCTGGCTGGTGCTGCTGTATCTGATGCAGCCGGGATGGGGTTTGCCCTCCTGGCTGCCCGGCCACACACTGCTGGCTCACACTGAGCTGCTGCCCACCAGCACCCCCAGATCCCTTCCTGCAGGGCTGCTCTCCACACACTCCTCTCCCAGCTTATACTTGTGCCCAGCTTTACTGCATCCCAGGGGCAGAATCTGTATTTGTTCTTGTGAAATTTCATGCCACTGATAATTACCCAGTGCTCCAATCTATTCCAGATCCCTCCCTGAAAGTCACACTCGGTTCTTCATCCTTGTGGTGACATCCCTAATTTGGGTCACAGGGAGACAACAAATTGCCATCAATAGAGTATCTGGTCTGCAAACAGGTGTTTCCATTCCATACCACAAGGCATCACCAATACCATACCTTGGTGTTGTTTCTTCTTGCATTGGTCTCAATGCAGGTTATGTTGCAGGGCATATATAGCTTTAATCATTACAGTATCACAGCATAGCTGGGGGGCTGTCAGGCAGCTCTGCAGACTGTGCAGTCCAACCCCCTGCTGAAAGAGGGGGGCTGGACTGCTAGAGCAGACTGCCCAACACTTCTGTCCAGTTGAGATTTGAATGAGGCCAGGGATGCAAATGCTACAACCTTTCTCGAAACCTCTTCCTGTGTTGACCACCTTTACTGTANCTCTTCCTTGTTTTGCCCCCCTTTATGTAAAAAAAAAAAAAAAAAAAAAAAAAAAAAGGCAGCATTTTCTTTTGTTTAAAATGAATTTTCTATATTTAGATACATGACCATTGTCCTTTTTCTGGGCACCATTGAGAAGACTACTCCTTAATGTTCTTTACTCCTCCCTTGCCCATTGAGCTAGGCATTTTGGTTTAGAAGGCTGTCAGGCTGATCACACAGGATTCCCCTTTATGGGTCCATGTTAACTACTTCAAGTCACCTTCTTGTCTTTCAAAGACATGGAAATTATTTCCAGGATTGTGTCCTCCATCAGATTTCCAGGGACTGACGTGAGGCTGAGAGCCCTCTAGTGCCCCAGGTCCTCCATCTTGCCCTTTCCAATGACAGGAATGACACTTTCTCCTTTCCAGTTCCCAGTAACCTCTCCCACTTGCCACACCCTTTCAAGGGGAATTAAGAGTGGTCTCATAACAACATCTGCCAGCTCTCATCACACTTGTGGGTGCAACCCATCCTCATGGATTTGCATGTGTCTACTTTGTTCAAACACTCCCTAAAATGATCCTCTGCACCAAAGGATGTCTTCCTCACTTCAGATTTTCACACAGGTCTCAGGGCCTGGCATTCCTGAAGATGGGCCCTACCAGTAGACCAAAGCCAAGGAACAGGTGGGTTCTGGCTTTCCCAATTCCATTCGTGCACATTTGGGCAGTATCTCTTTCCTTGTTCTCTTGAATTCTTCCCTTATGTCCAGGATTCGTTATGAGTTCTTTGTTCATCTTTGTAGGTATCCTGCCATCTGTGCTTTAATTCCTGCATGCTCTTGAGGTAATCCTTGGACATCAGCCAATATAGCTGTTGTAGTTGTACCTTGCACATTGTTAGCCTTTATTATAGACATTAGGGATTTTTTTATTTTAAATAAAGGAAAGAAGAGAAAATGGTCATGGCATTTGAACACCAGCAAAATTATTATCCATATCACTATTAAAATAGCAAAACAAAAAGTCTACATTTCAAGGGTTTTTTTACATGAGGCAGTCTTGATAGTTCTTAGCTTAACATTTTTACACATTTTTTTAAATCTAAAGATTGGAAGATCTCTTTTTTTAAGTTTGTGCAGTATTTGGAACCTTATGAAGTCACCATTTACTAGTAAAATACATTAATCAAGCAATAAATAAATAAATAAAAAGTTTCCTTCCTGACTCCTGGTTTTACCCAAGGCTCAGTCTTGGGGCCAACCCTGTTTGGTATCTTCATCAACAACATGGATGAGAGGATTAAATGTACCCTCAGGAAGTTTACAAGTGACACCAAGCTGGATGGGAGTGTTGATCTGCTGGAGGGCAAGAAGGCTCTCCAGAGGGACCTGGGCAGGCTGGATCAATTGTACAAGTTTCAACGAGGTGCAGTGCCAGGTCCTAGCCTTAGGTCACAACAGCCCGAGGAAGTGCTACAGGCTGGGGGCAGAGCGGCCCAGCAGAAAAGGACCTGGGAGTGCTGAGCATGAGCTAGCATGTGCCCAGGTGGCCAAGAAGGCCAATGGCATCCTGGCCTGTATCAGCAATAGTGTGGCCAGCAGGACCAGGGCAGGGATTGTCCTCCTGTACTCTGCACTGGTGAGGCCACACCTGGAATGCTGTGTTCAGTCCTGGGCCCTTCACTTGAGGAAGGTCATTGAGAAGCTGGAGTGAGTCCAGAGAAGGGCAACAAGGCTGGTGGAGGGTCTGAAGCACAAGTCTGAAGAGGAACAGCTGAAGGAGCTGTGGTTGTTCAGCCTGGAGAAAGGAGGAGACCTTATCACTACAACTCAGAATAGTCTGTGATCTGGAAAGAAATGAAATTAAATGTTTCAACTCTCTACAACTACCTGAAAGGATGGTGTAGCTGGGTGGGGGTTGGTTTCCTCTCCCACATAACAAGTGATAGAACAAGAGGAAATTACCTCAAGCTGCACCAGTGGAGGTTTAGATTGAATATTACGAAAAAAATTCTTCATGGAAAATATTGTAAAGCATTGGAACAGGCTGCCCAAGGAAGTGTTGAGTTACTACACCTGTAAGTATTTAAAAGATGTGTGGATATTGCATTTGAGGACATAGTTTAGCAGTGAACATGGTGGTGTTCCTAAGCTGACAGTTGGACTTAATGGTATAAGAGGTCTTTTCCAACTTTTGCAATTCTATGACTCCGTGGTTCATGACGCAGTATCAAATAAAAGAACAAGAAATGGACAGATAGATGAAGTTGAATTGAAATACTATGACACTGGGATATTGAAAAAATTGTAAACAAGGGAAGATAATGTGTGAAAATTTCAATTTAAACCAATATCTAATGATGTAACTATATTTTTGAGGTATCTTTAAGTATCAATTTACATTTTTATTTTTTGTGCTGTAAGTACAACTCACACGTTGAATTGATATTATTATCTTCGGAAGTATCATTTTAAAGAACATCTGAAGAACAACAAAATCTTTAAGAGAAGCCTACATTTTACATAAAGAAGCTAATTATTTAGCAATAAAATAGCATTAGGATTTGCTAACCTCTCCTCTTCCATAAGCTCAGAAATACCACAGAAAAATCTGCTGTTGCATAAGGGTATTACTCATTCTGGCCACCTGCTTAAAGATCCTTTGCCAAATCTCTTCATGGCCAGTTTTGAGCCCTGAAATGAGCAAGAAATAAGAAGCATCACTTCTTCAAAGGATTTTCACTTAAAAGATGGGGAAAAGAGTGTTTGCAACTTCATCTTTTGATATTCGCTGTTTCATAGCACTTAGTACTTGCAGCTCCCCTTTGGTTCACTCATACAATACCTGCACATATTTGGAACTTCTTAAACCCAAGCCATCTTTATTTAGTCTCTTATGGAAGGGAAAAAAACCCAACCATTTGAGCACTCTCCAGACACCCAGATTTGAAGTAATTGACCACACTAAAATAATTTAAAAGTTTTTCATGTTATAATGGCAATACCTTGCCCAAATAATTTATCTGAAGTATTTAAATTTTTTACTAGACAGGAACATACCTGTGTTTCATGACACAGATAGGTATAGCTCTAAAAATCTTTGAAAAAGAAAAAAAATGTGTATTTACTCATTTGTGCCTAATCTCTGTGTATATGACAGCAAGATGGATCCGTTTTCAGTGCTTGCACACTACCTTTAATAAACGTCTGTCAGCCGGGTTCCTGCTCCTGTGATGAGGACAGAAGGATGATAGAGGTACAATCTACTTTCTGCTCAAGAAAAGAAACTTCAGTACTACCAGTTGCTCTTCTTGTGAAAGTCAGAATTATTTTGTCAGGAGCTGCAGAGACAGCAGTACTTTGCCCCTCGCAAAAAAAAATGCTGCAAAGCAAGAAAGAAATCTAATCATGGAAAAGAACAAAGAGTCAACACATAATGATCAACTCTTCAATTACTTAATCAGCTACACAGTATACCATATGGGGATTTCCCTGCCCTTTCCAGTATGGTACATTAATAAATAGCCTCCTTTAAACAAACACAATTAAGATGCATTCCAAGTGCACTCCAAGACTAAGTGGGTCTTGTTAATGTAAGAGAATGTTGTACAACATATGCTTGAGGAGGTTCTCTTTCCTTTTAACAGTGGTTGTCTGATTAACCCGGATGTGTGTATATTTTAAATACATTGGAAAAAGAAAATTGATTAAATGTAATGCTATAGTAAACAGGAGGCTGTAGCACATAGGTCTACAGTTAAACAACAGATGGTAAAGGTTAAATCTATTTATTAACAGTCACTTGGCAAGGAGACTGGAAAAGAGAAAGAAAAGAGACAAACAGATGCCAGGTGTAACATAATGACACTTGATATGATAGTTCCACTAAAATATGTTTCATTTTCTTGTCTCTCTTAGCCTTCCACCAGAAATTTTCAGAGTCTACAGTTTCTGATTAGGGATTTTTAAAAATCTACACAATGCTTACTGTAGGATGTGCTGAATAGCTGGTTTGCTACTGCTGAAAAACAGGAACATTTTTATTACTTCAGTGGAAAATCAGGGACAAGAAGCAGTGCAAAGTCATCAAACAGTGATGGACAGCTAGTTTGCCATGGCAAAGCTGGGTAGCTTAACTGCTTTTCTGTCTGTTAACTGCTTTCACACTAAACTCCCTCCCCTCTTTGTTTATTGTAACGCTGCCCTGTAGTCTTTTCAGAATTAGGATTCCATTTTTCACAGGCATTATTCCAGTTTTCTCTGTGAAGTTCCTGAAAGGATTAAAACAAAAAAAATGTTTTTAGTGTTTAACTTTGGTTTTAGCCTCAAAGTCCTAGTGAACAATACAGTGGTCTATGTGTTCTGAAGATAATTATCCTGTTATTGTTCCCTTTAAAGATCACTAAAACGGCAGTGCATTTTTTTAAGGCCATAAGGCTGTTAACTCTGGTGTTAACAATATGGTCATCATCTCACTGTTTTATTCCCTCCTCTTCTTTGAAAGGTTTGCAGCTAGCTTGATCACAGTTAAATCAAACTAACCTCATATCCTTTTGTAAGCGTAACTTTAATTCTGAGTGATACTGATTATATCAACACTATCCCAGCCATGGTCAAAGTGAATTCCTATTTCATGTGGTATCGCACTCTGTTATTGTTTCCAGATAACATGGCCTCTCTTTCACATGGCAGCCTTTTCAAGCAGCTCCTTGTTAGTGCATAGTAAGAGCTGAAAAAACCTACAAAAGTCGCAGATGACCTCTTTTGCACTGTAAAAAAGATATGTGGATTGATAAATACATTAGGACGTGTCATTATCCATTATTCGGTTCTACAATTAGTGAACATCTGGCATGGGGAAGATAAGATGCCTATTTAGTTACCATCTGTATTAATGTTGATTTCTAGCAGGCAACAGAGACTACACCACTTTCACCTGTTTAAAGGACACAAATGTGAAACTAAAATAATTTAACTAACATTAAGAGGTACAGATTTAAATGTTATCTCTAAAGACTGTGTTACATATCTTTTCTTAAAGTGTCATTTAGATGAGGTTTCTTTATGGACTTGAAACAACACCATCAAGGATTGTGAAAGGTCAGTTTATTTCAAGTTTGCAGAATAACAAGGTCAAGAGGTATAACAGTGCAGGTGAGTATAGCCAGATAAAAATAATTTTGTTTTGTCTAGCTGATATTATCCAGTAGAGCTGAATCATACTGATTTTCAAATATAATTAGAAAAAAAACCCCAGCCTTTTCTGTAAATTATAGTTATGAAAACCAGATAATATTTGTTTGACCGCTGTTGGCTGTGGATTTGTTCTATGTCTTTGGCCTCCAAATTTAACACTTTTCCATTTTAATGTGCAGATTAGATATTTGAAAGAAACATATGGACATGTCAGGTTTGCAAATCAACAATAACTTATAAAGTAATGAAATGTTGAACAAAATTAAGAGGAATAGATTTTTTTGTTAAGAACAGCCATTTGAACCTCCAGGAATTCACAGCTAAGACTGCAAATAAAACAAGTGGCGTAGATGAAAATACCAATTAGTTAGACTAGTCTTCACAGAATAAAGGAAGATTGTGCACAGAAATTTGTGGCTTATTTTTCTTTAATGTGTGCAGTGGTATGTTTTTCTCAGCATCGAATGAACTTCTGGATGGTAAACTAAAAGCAACGTAACCTTTACCTACCAAGTAGCATATTTAACAACAGCATTGAACTTTTGACCCATATATGTCAAAGTAACCCAGTGAAGCTGCACAAAACCAAAATATATCCAGCAGAGAAAAAGAGTGGGTTTCTACTACCTACACAAGTGAAGAGGAGATAATGTTCTACCATGCTGCTAATCATCTATAGATCACTCTTGTACTTTACTGAATACTTATTTTACAAGTGGATTTTCAAAGCAGACTGTTTCCATTTACAGAATTCTTACCCTTGAAAGATCCTTACTCTTCTGTCTAAAATTAGCATTGCTAATGTTATTTTGCTAGGTTCTTTCATTCTCATTTTCTTTCTGTCCTTGTATTTTTTGTTTCTTTTTGGTTTTTTTCTTCTTATGTCTCAATGCTTTTCATCTTTTTTATCTGGGATTGAGAACTTCCTTATGATATTTGCCAACCTTGTCTCGCTTTTTTTCCATTTGGGGTATGTCCTCTGGATGTGTTCTGTTCTCAGAGAAAACTTACACTCTCCTCATTTTACATGTACTTCCATTCTTTTTATCCCCATGAATTCTCCTTCCAAGGAGACTTGGCAGACTGTTGCTCTGTTTACTGCTAGGCCTCCTGTGTAGTAAGCATTGCCTGCTTACGCTGAAGCAAGTTCAGGATAATCTGCTTAAGAAGATACCTAGAACTTAAATGTGCTCCATAAGGCTGTATTTATCTGCACTCCAGCAGACAGACTACACTTGTGAAATTGGTGTAACTATATGGTAGCACAATGGCCAGACTATAATTTGACACTACACGTCGGTCCTATTGTAATCCTCTCTATCATGTGATACAGAACAAGGATGATTTCAACTGCGGCCCTGAACAGCAACAAGCTTTTGAAAAAATTAACCAGAAGATTGTTCATGCAGTAGCCCTTGGGCCAGTCAGGACAGGGCAGGATGTGAAGAACATGCCCTACACTGCACCTACAGAGGATGGTCCTTCCTGGACCCTCTGACAGAAAGTATGCAGGGAGTCTCAAGGATGACCCCTGAGGTTCTGGAGTTGTGGATACAAAGGATCCAAGACCAGCTATGCCCCAACTGAAAAAGAGATACTGGCAACTTATGAAGGGGTTCAAGGTGCTTCAGAAGTGATTGGCACTGAAGCACAGCTCCTCCTGGCAGCCTGACTTCCAGTGTTGGGCTGGATGCTGGAAGAGAAAGTCCCCTCCACACGTTATGACAATGATGCTATGGGTTGTAAGTGGATCACTCTGATCACACAGCAAGCTTGAATAGGAAACCCCAAAAGCCCAGGGATCTTGGAAGTCATCTCTAACCGGCCCGAAGGTGAAAATTTTGGATTATCATCTGAAAGATGAGGAGGACAAGAAGGTGACACATGCTAAGGAGGCCCCAACATATAACCAGCTACCTGGAAACGAAAAGTGATACACTCTCTTCATGGACAGTTCCTGCCATGTCGTAGGGATACATCGAGAATGGAAAGCAGCTCTATGGAGCCCTATGCGGAGAGTTGCAGAAGCTATGGAGTGACAAGGTGGATCTAGCCAGGTTGCAGAGCTGGAAGCTGTCCAGCTGGCTTTAGGTATTGCTGAATGAGAGAAGTGGCCCGTGCTCTACCCCTGACTCATGGATGGTGTCCAATGCTCTGTGGAGGTGGCTGGAATGATGGAAAAAGACCAACTGGCAGTGCAGAGATAAACCCATCTGAGCTGCTGAACTGTGGCAAGATGTCACTGCCTGGGTAGGGAAGTTGGCTGCAAAAGCAGATCATGAGATGCACGTGTGCCCAAGAGTCGGGCTGCCGAAGGACATTGCAACAATGGATGGTGGATCGAGCTGCCAAGATTAAAATGTCTCAGGAGGATCTGGACTGGAAACACAAGGGTGAATTATTTCTGGCTTGGCAGTCCCATGACACCTCTGGTCATCAGGGAAGAGATGCAACNAGTTAACACCCAAGGTGCTACCAGTCGAGCTGTCCCTGCCCAGTCAAAACCTCCATGTACCACAAAAGCTGATAAAGTCCCCATGATGCATATGAGAAATCTCTTAAGGAACGCAGTTTGGATTAGTCCTGCCTCAAGCAAAGGCAAACTCATCTGTGGTATTGTCTTTGCTCAGTGACCTGGGCGCACTCCGTGGGGAATGCAGAGGAGAAGCACAATATGTATACCTCAAGAGCATTTGATTTTTGGGTGAGAAGAGTCTGTAATGTTGAATTGTATAATATTGGTTGCTGAATGATGCTGCCAGTGTATGCCAGAACTACCATGGACAACAAGAATGGACTGCTCCAGATACACCAGTTATGAGCTCCTGATGCACAGTGCAACCCCAACAGCTCACCAGCCCTCCTGTCCTGGAAGACATCTAGGGCAGGTAGAATCCACAGTTATGGACTAAATGACCTCAACAATATCTTGGAGGAAAAGCCACTGACTGTGGAAATGATACCTGTGCTTGTGTGTATTTATATAAATGTGTGTGCATAGAGTCGGGAGGTGTAGGATCTGGGCATGATGCAAAGAGTACAGAGTGGATAATGTCTTGGTTCCAGCCACGGTGGAGCTAATTTTTGCTGTAGCCATGAGGGAGTGGAGCTGGGAACCATGCCTAGAAGGTTGTTCTGTACCACCTCACATCATTGCTGGGAGTGGGGCTAAGGGACCCTCTGGCTTCTGGGAAGAAGGGTGTGGTTTCCACTTGAACAAGTATGGCAGACGGAGGGAAGCAGACGTTTCATTGGCAGATGTTTCATTGTCTTGGGCTTTGTGAGCATTTTGCATGTAAATC
>VXAD01008420.1:467078-529448 GCA_013399195.1 Dicrurus megarhynchus | reverse complement strand
GAAAAGGTGACGTGCTGAGGAGCCCCTACCATATAATCAGCTACCTGAAAATGAGAAGCGATACACTCTCTTCACAACGGTTCCTGCCGTATCGTAGAGATACATGGAGAAGGAAAGCTGCTGTATTAAGGTGTACCAGGCTAGTTGCAGAACTTTTTGAGTGACAAGGTGGATCTAGCCAGGTTGCAGAGCTGGAAGCTGTCCAGCTGGCTTTAGGTATTGCTGAATGAGAGAAGTGGCCCGTGCTCTACCCCTGACTCATGGATGGTGTCCAATGCTCTGTGGAGGTGGCTGGAATGATGGAAAAAGACCAACTGGCAGTGCAGAGATAAACCCATCTGAGCTGCTGAACTGTGGCAAGATGTCACTGCCTGGGTAGGGAAGTTGGCTGCAAAAGCAGATCATGAGATGCACGTGTGCCCAAGAGTCGGGCTGCCGAAGGACATTGCAACAATGGATGGTGGATCGAGCTGCCAAGATTAAAATGTCTCAGGAGGATCTGGACTGGAAACACAAGGGTGAATTATTTCTGGCTTGGCAGTCCCATGACACCTCCGGTCATCAGGGAAGAGATGCAACAGCCAGATGGGCTCGTGATCAAGGGATGGGCTTACCCATGGACTCTATGTCCTGGGTTATCCGTAACTGTGAAGCGTGCTGGGATCAAGCAGGCCAAGTAAAGCCTCTCTGGTATGGTAGACAATGGTCAAAATACAAATAAGGGGGACCTGGCAGATTGATTACATCACACTCCTGCAGGCCTGCCAAGGCAAGTGCTACGTGCTCCTGTAAACAACCACTGGATGGCTGGAGAAGTACCCCGTGCCTCACACCACTGCCTGGAACACCATCCTGGGCCTTGCAAAGCTAGTCCTGTGGTGACCTGGAACTCCTGAGAGAACTGAGTCAGACAGTGACTCAGTTCATTTCCAAAACAACCTTCTGGACAACCAGGCCAGGGAACACAGTATTGAGTGGCTTTATCCGATTCCCTATCATGCACCAGCCTCTGGGAAGATCGAATGACACAACAGATTGTTAAAAACCACATTGAAAGCAATGGGTGGTGGGACCTTCCAACATTGGGATTTACATTTAGCTAAGGCCGCCTGGTTTAGTTAACACCCAAGGTGCTACCAGTCGAGCTGTCCCTGCCCAGTCAAAACCTCCATGTACCACAAAAGCTGATAAAGTCCCCATGATGCATATGAGAAATCTCTTAAGGAACGCAGTTTGGATTAGTCCTGCCTCAAGCAAAGGCAAACTCATCTGTGGTATTGTCTTTGCTCAGTGACCTGGGCGCACTCCGTGGGGAATGCAGAGGAGAAGCACAATATGTATACCTCAAGAGCATTTGATTTTTGGGTGAGAAGAGTCTGTAATGTTGAATTGTATAATATTGGTTGCTGAATGATGCTGCCAGTGTATGCCAGAACTACCATGGACAACAAGAATGGACTGCTCCAGATACACCAGTTATGAGCTCCTGATGCACAGTGCAACCCCAACAGCTCACCAGCCCTCCTGTCCTGGAAGACATCTAGGGCAGGTAGAATCCACAGTTATGGACTAAATGACCTCAACAATATCTTGGAGGAAAAGCCACTGACTGTGGAAATGATACCTGTGCTTGTGTGTATTTATATAAATGTGTGTGCATAGAGTCGGGAGGTGTAGGATCTGGGCATGATGCAAAGAGTACAGAGTGGATAATGTCTTGGTTCCAGCCACGGTGGAGCTAATTTTTGCTGTAGCCATGAGGGAGTGGAGCTGGGAACCATGCCTAGAAGGTTGTTCTGTACCACCTCACATCATTGCTGGGAGTGGGGCTAAGGGACCCTCTGGCTTCTGGGAAGAAGGGTGTGGTTTCCACTTGAACAAGTATGGCAGACGGAGGGAAGCAGACGTTTCATTGGCAGATGTTTCATTGTCTTGGGCTTTGTGAGCATTTTGCATGTAAATCACCCTCTCTTTGTACACTTTTTCTATTAGTATTCTTGGTTTTCTTGTCTCATTGCTCTTTCCAGTAAATTGTTCTTATCTCAACCTATGATCACTACCTTTTGTGCATTCAGTTGGGGTGTGGGCAGGGGAAGTGAGTGGCGGTGTGGTTTAGTGCAATTACTAAATTGGGGAATACTTTCATGATTAGTGGTGGCAGTTAAACTAAGTCTACATCCCTACATAACAGGAGGTTTCAAAAGATGTAGTAATATCCTTCAAAATGCCTGTAATACTGGAGCCAAGTTATAACTTTTTATACCTACCTGCTTGCGTTTCTTGAGCTCGCATATAATAAGCAGATCCAAGATAATGTAGACCTGCAATTTTCCGCCTTAGTGCCAGTCATGGCATCATCACCTTATTGTTTGCGTTCTAAATTCTGTTTCTCTTCCAACCAACCCTTTATTTGCACTCAGACACACCAAATTTTTCCAATATTTCTGAAAAATCTCTTCCCGCACTTACAAGCAATACAGTATCCTATCTGGAACTGCATGTACTCTCATTGAAGGACAATAAACAGTATTTCTCATCTGCTCTTTGAAACCCAAATTCGGAGACTGTGTGATATAATGAGCAAGCACCATGAGAAGCTGTTCTGTAACACAGCCCACATCCCTCCTCCCAGTATTCTGAAGAACCAGACAGACACATTTGCTGACCACAGCAAATCTTTGAGAATCCTGTTGAGCACTAGTAATAATACTTTTATCAGTATTAGATATTAGGTCTCCAGAGATAAGAATTTATTTTCTGTTTTTCCAAGCCAGCTTTCACTGCCTGTGAAGGTAATTTTGGAAGCATATAGAAATTCCTGCTATTGTTCTGGAACACCTTCACCTAAAAAGATTAATTCACCAAAAAGTAACATTCTAATTAGAAATTTGATCCAGAAAATTTCCAGCACAAACTTTGATTGGGTCCAAGAGATTTCCAGTCTATCTTTTAGCCTTAAAAATTCAACCTGGAATTTATGAATCTGAACATTTTTTTTCCTGTACTTGCATGCTGTTGGTCAGGCAAATCATGTGAATTTTGATTTGCACATAGCCATCCACGAATCAGAATATGCTGAAATGTGAATTTTGGATGCACATATCCATCTATGAGTCAGAATTGAACCTGTTCACTTGCTCACTGCTCAGTTCTTGGGTGCCAGGTGCCATAATTTGCTGTGGGCATTAAAGTTTCACACACACTGTACAGAAGGATTGCACTAATTTCTTCTTAAACAATTGGAGAAGACTTCTAGCTATCTTAATGAACTTTCAAGTATCATTACTGCATACCAATAGGAGCACTATGACATCCAGAATATGATTTATTTGTGGTGCCACTGCTTTCAGCAAAATTAAAAATGGATATGGAAGTCAAATTTGAATAACCTTAGATCATAGTTTCTGTTGGAATGTGTACAGGTACATCACAAGTAAGATCTAAATTATCAGAAAATATTCAAATCAGTACATCTGGTTGCAGCATTTTCAAAAAACACATTTTTGTGAAAATATCCTGAGTGTCCAAGCTGAAGTGTATAAAAGACATTGTCAGCTCTATGGAATTTTTGTTGGAAAGGTTTTAAACATCCTAAGGCAGTTATTTCAGGCAGTTATAACAGGCAGTTATTTCAGTTGAGAAAAGATGAAATCGAAGGTCTGAATAATTTATTCAGAAAATGCTATTACAATGCAATTTTCCTTGTGAAAATTCCTTAAAAGTTTTTGTTTTCCTCCAGTGCAGAAGAGAAACAAACTTGAGAAGTTTGACTATTACAATGAAATAAAATTCTAGCTTTTTACCAGCTGTAATAATATAATTGTTTTCCAGAGGATTACAAAACTAAACTCAAAATATTTATTCAGACAACAGTTCTTTTTAGAACCTCTTCTGCCAGGGCATCTCAAGAGCAATTAATTAAGCCTTGCAATACTCCAGCCATGAACATCACATCTGCATACTACAGAAAATACAGAGATTTAATAATTTCCTGTCAAACTATTAGCCTACCATAGAAATCATCTCTTGTAACTGTTCTTTAACCTGAACACAATGAATATCATATTCTAGGAGCTAATAACTATCATTAAGCCAATACAAAATACTACCGTTCACAAAAGAAGTCTCTGTAAGTTGCAGAGGAATATAAGCCAAAAAGAACCCTTATTTAGTAAGTGACTTGCTATCTGTAAGAAGGAAAGTTCAAAATAATCTAGTTTCTTTTTTTAAAAAATAAGATAGTTCAGTATTGGATCATCAGCTTGGATGACTGGTTGAAGGATCAGGAGCACAGGTAGTGTTTTTCTTGGTCGTTCCAGTAGCAAGAAAGAATAACAAAAGGAACAGGCAGACCAATCAGACTGACACATGGCTCCAAGTCTGATGTAACCGGAAAAACTTTGAGATTTTTGACTGTGGGATGGTGTATTTAACACCTGGTCTACCAGCATCTGATGGGATGCACCTTTCTCAGAGAGGGAAAAGGGTTCTAGTACCAGAGCTAGCAGCACTTATTGGTAGAACTTTTAACAAGATTTGAAGGGGGTATGGGGACAAAACCAGGCTTGCCAGTGGTAAGGACTGGGATGGCATGGAAAGCTTGAGGAACTGAGTGCTAGAGGCATCCTTCATACTGCTCCAGAGGTGTTAACTACAATGAACTACACTGGAAATGTTTCTACACAGACATGTGCAGCATAAAGAGTGAGAAAAGGAGATCAAAGCCTTGGTCCACTCCCAGAGATATGACATCACTGGCATAAGTGAATCCTAGTGGGATGAGTCCTGTGAGTGTTGTGCCATGTTGGATGGTTACAGGATCTTTAGGAGGGATAGGCAGGGCAGGTGATGTAGGTGGGTGACACTGTCTGTAACGGAAGACTGGAATGTATGGAGCTTGCAGTTGGCACTGGCACAGCTGAGAGCCTTTGGGAAAGGATTAGTGGACAAACAAATAATGTGGATGTCAGTGTGAGAATCTACTATAGACCTCCTAGCCGGGATGATAATGCCAACGAATTATTCTTCAGGGAACTAACAAACACCTGTAAATCAACTATCCTTGTCCTGACAGGGGACTTCAGCTTGCCAGATGTTAAACTGGGAAAACCACCCAGATGGCACAAACAGGTCCAGAAGATTCCTAAAACACCTGAATGATTGTTGTGGATTGAGTGAGAGCTTTAGACAAGCGCTGCCTTAGGATCAGATTTTTGGCAGCAGCTCTAAATCCCCGCACCTAAATCACTCTGGTTTGCAAGTTCTTAAGGATGGCGAATCAGGTCTATTAAAAAATGAATTATTTACCGAATAGAAAGGAGATTAACAGAAAAAAGGCCTTAAACAGAGTTACTTACTAGACAGGACAAAGCAAAAAGAACTACTAGTAGATTACAGAAAACAGTGCATGACATAAAGGTACCTATTTTATAGCTAGCAAAGAAATAGTATGGGTTAGGAGTCAATGTAACTTACCACTGAATTGACAATTGTGTACACACAGCCCTTTCTCTCAGCCCCAAGGAGAATAATCACAAAGTAGGTATCCTGACTTCAGGGAGAAAACTCCACACATTTCAGGGAATGTGCAGAAGACTTCTGCTTGGTGAAAGTACGGTGTAGCTTTTATAGTTTTTGAAGTGAACTGTCTGTCAGTCAGCAATACCAGCTTATCTTTCCACATCTGCTTCCACAGCAAGATGTTTACTGTCAGCAGAAAGCATCAATCCCATGGCAGTGAAACAACTCACTACAAGTGAAACTGTCCTGATTGAGATACTTCACCAAGGCTGATCTGAGGCTTATGTGAGCACATGATGCCCTGAGTTATTGCACCCCCTAACAAACAACAGATAAGTTCTCCGGTGGCGGGAGATAACTTCATGGTACAGGTACTAAGGGAGCTGATCAATGCTCTTTGATGTGTCACTTGTTAACAGAGAAGGTCTTGTGTGAAGTGGCCATTTGTGCTGTCTTGGCCCCAGTGAGTATGAAGTGATAAAGTTTAAAATCTCTGTTGTAAATTGGAAAAGTATCAGCAAAACTTCAGCCCTGGACAGGGGCAGAGCAGACATCAGGCTGCTCAGTGTAACAGTGAGAAAGGTCCTCTGGGGAAAATGTTTTTGAAGGTGCTGGGGTCCATCAGTGCTGGCTACCTTTTAAGCATCTCCTCTGAATGGCACAGGAGTTCACCAAGGGAAGCCAGTTTATGTGATCTTTCTGGATTTCAGTAAAGCTTTCACTGCTGTCTCTCAGAGGATCCTTCTGGACCTAATGTCCAGCCCACAGCTGGATAAACACATCGTGGGCTGGGTAAGCACCTGGCTCACGGGTCAGGCACAGAGGGTTACGGTGAATGGGGTGACATCAGACTGGGGACCTGTCACTGGTGGGGTCCCACAGGGCCCCATCCTCGGCCCTCTGCTCTTCGACATCTTCACAAGTGACTTGGACACAGGACTGGAAGGGATACTGAGCCAGTTCACAGATGATACAAAACTGGGAGGAGCTGTGGACTCCCTTGGAGGCAGAGAGGGCCTGCAGAGAGACCTCAGCAAATCAGAGGTCTGGGCAATCACCAACCATGTGAAGTTCAACAAGGGAAAGTGCCGGATTCTGCACCTGGGATGGGGCAACCCTGGATGTGTGGACAGACTGGGGAATGAGAGGCTGGAGAGCAGTGCCATGGAAAGGGACCTGGGGGTCCTGGCAAGCTGAACATGGGTCAGCAGTGCCCTGGCAGCCAGGAGGGCCAGCCCTGTCCTGGGGGGCATCAGGCACAGCATGGCCAGCCGGGCAAGGGAGGGGATTGTCCTGCTCTGCTCTGCACTGGGGCAGCCTCACCTCGAGTGCTGGGGGCAGTTTTGCTGTATGAGGAGCAGCTGAGGTCACTCGGTCTGTTCAGCCTGGAGGAGACTGAGGGCAGACCTCACTGCAGTCTGCAACTTCCTCATGAGGGGAGGAGGAGGGGCAGGCACTGATCTCTCATCTGTGGTGACAGTGACAGAACCCGAGCAAATGACCTGAAGTTGTGTCAGAGGAGGTTTAGGTTGGATATTAGGAAAGAATTTTTCACCCAGAGGGTGGTTGGGCACTGGAACAGGCTCCCCAGGGAAGTGGTCACAGCACCAGCCTGACAGAGTTCAAGAAGCATTTGGACAATGCTCTCAGGCACATGGTGTGACTCCTGGGGATGGTGCTGTGCAGGGCCAGGGGCTGAATTCAATGAACCTTCTGGGTCCCTTCCAATTCAGGATGTTTTATGATTCTATTCTATGAGTCTATGGTTGCAATCAAGAGATGCATCTCTTATTTGTTAAATAAGAGACCACTATTACATCTGAAATGTGGACTAATTATTCTAAAAGCATAATCAATTTGTTAAGAACTTTTAGGTAATAATGTAGAGTCTTTGTTGCTGCCATAGTAAGATTTACCTCACATAACCATTATCTGCTCACTGATACAAATACTACCTCCTTTTAGTTAATTTCAGGAAAACATTTTAGAAGTACTCTAGGCCAAAAAGGGATGATAAATGATTTTGAGATGAAAAATTGAAGTGGATTGATTAGGAGCAATTTTTTATGTTTTACACAATAAAAAGATGAACTACATGGTTCATGGAGACAATTTGCAGAGCAACCTCTTCTCTCTAATTGCTGCTAGACTAATGTAGAAGCACACTTCTAGAATGTAGAGAAATCCATTTACCCAATCACATAATTTAAGCAGTCAAGAGAAGTAGTGGATTTTTCCATTACCTTTCATATTAGCTTTGCTACATTCCATCTGTGACTCTTGTTTTGAGAGTGCTATGCTCTTTTAAACAATTTTGTAAGCATAATGAAGTTCCACTTCAAAATTTTTCAAAGTAGACTAAGGACATTTAAAAACCCCCATAAATAGGGACATAACCAATCTCACTAATTCCTGGTAATGTACTGTAAAACCAAATTATTCGCTAAGAGGTCTAATAAATTCTCATCTTCAGGAGCAGGAGAGAACATTTCCTGTATTTCCTTTTGAACAAAAACTAGTAACTTTTCTCTTCTGACTACTTACTCTGTGGTTGTCCCAGGATCCGCAAATCATGTTTTTAGTATTATTTGAGGGTTTGGGGTTTTGTAACAGGAAATAGACAGTCCTACTTAAATCAAGTACTGTTGATTTAAATCAAGTTACTCTTTTAGTACTGTTTATGTGATAATAGATAGCTTTTTGTTGCTGGAGAGATAGAAAGCATATGCTTAGCTCCACTCATTGCATCAAGTCACAGTACACAGAATAATAATCTTTATGTTCCAGATGTCTCCACTCAGGACCATTTCTATTAATTGCTAGAACTACATTAAAAAGAATAACATCAGTAAAAAACAGCCCTGGGAGAAGAAGTTGATTCTGTGCAATGCTTTTAAGTTTTTTTGTTGAAATAAGGACTTGTTTTAAAAGGTATTTTCAAAAATACTCAGAAGGAAAATGCAAACATATTTGAAGAAACTATTCTTCATTACTTCATACTAAAAGCAAACATCACTAGCAGTGTCAGGTTCCCTAGGAAGCTGAAATACTTTTACACATTGTTTTCTGATCTTCGGATGAATGTGTACAATAACTGCAATGTGTCATGACACTTTAAAATATTTTTTATGTTATAGCAAGACCAAATTAAGGAATTTATTCAGGAATAAATGCTTGAATTCTGCATTACATACACAAAAGCCCCCAGAAATATGAAAAACCGTAACAGCTTTCATGGCAGGATAATTAAGATCTGTACAGAGAAAATAGAACTGAAAATGCCAGCTGTTTTCTTTTAATAACAGCAGCTCTACTTATAAAACATTAACACAGCTAACAACATTCTCACTGCATAATGCTCTGCTTTAAAACATCAGAGGAACCTGCAACTTCCTGAAATCTGTATTAACCTTAACTGCAGTAATTCAAAACCAACGTTAAATATCAACTACCTGTTTAAATACTGATTTGAATGCATTATTTAGATACCATAAGAGCAAGGCTAGCGTAGATACATTCGTGTTATGGTATTTACTGGTATTTCAGCCATTCCTAGGGTTTTAAAACAGGCCTTACCATTACCTGGCTGGGATGTTAGGGAAAAAGAAAGGCATTACTAAATATAAATTGTACAAAGGCACATTTTAATTAACATATTACACACACATAAACACAGGACATAATTTTTAAAAAATAATTAGTGTCTTGAAAAAGGGTCAGTAGTTTTGATCTTCCTGCTTCATGTGCTGGTAATTCCACTACATAAAAAGGATTTACTGATGATTTCAATAAAATGAGCTAAGTAAATCACTCCTGAAAGGAATAAGACTTCTCCAAACTACACACAGCTGATGACCTACTCCAGGAAAACCAAGGAACAAATGAAAAACAGGCTATGATGTTCTTTTTAAATGGCAGGAACTGGATTAGCAAAAACTGTCAAGCAAGAACAAACTTGACTTTTCATGTCAAAAGGGATTCTGATAAGCAAGGTTTCAGATATGCACAATGTAGATATATAGATAGGTAGATATAGATAAATACACATATTGACATTTAAAACCAATTTACTAAAGAAGCAACTTTTGCTTCTTTAAGATAAGATCTCTTAAAACTAAGAGATACTGTATTTTAAAATTAGATGATGACTTTGAAGACTAGAAAACCTCAATTTTTTTAGTACTGGAGGTAGTTGTCAGCAGTTAATGTCTTTGTGGATTCAGTTATGGTGATCATAAAGGTTTCACTTTCTGCTACTGTGACCAAATCTTCTTTTCCATATCTTGCTAATGAATTGCACAGGTTTCAGACCTAAAATTAGAACCATGCAAAGAAACCCATTTTATATTAAAGATGCCTAAAGATATGATTGTTAAGGGACAGAAGCTGGGCCAGCAGAAGTTCCTAGCATAAATAGGACTCCACTGGCAAAAAGTGCATTGGTGATTCTAAGTGATTAATACAGAAATTACACAGCTGTGGATACGCAAAAATGGTACATTTGTAGGTCATAGTCCACTTTTGTTAGGGTAAAAAGAGCATTTCAAATAAGCCTACTTTTTGTATGTCTAACTGCATCCACCCTGGGATAGCTTTAGGAATATCTCAAGTGTTGGTACTCTTCAAAAGGAAAATACTGTGTATTTTGACCCTAAAAAAACTTTACATCTGCTTATAATTTTAGTCATAGGAAAATGGATTTGAAGGGATCTACTTTTTTTATCTTTCTTCTCTCTCTTTTCTCTGTGCTCATAGGCACTGCATCTCCAGCCTGGCTGCCTGTCCTTTTCTGACATACCATCAAACTTCTATTTTTTTCCAGCCCTGCCACCTTCCAGTCTTCCAACTTTTAGCATCTGCCCATTTGCCACCATCTTACAGTTCATGTGCAGACCCTTTCCCACAGCTATTCAAGTTTCTCACCTTAGTTGTCCTTCCCTTTTCCTTCTGCAGGCCTCCATATAACCAAATTTCCTTTTTCTCTGTCTATCTTGCCTTCCTCTTACATCTCCAGCTTTTACTTCCTGTTGTTCTCTCCAGGTACTCAGAAGGTCAGGACTGTCCTCTGAACCTGGACAATCCTTTACAAAAAAAAAGATTTGTTGTAGCTTTCATGCTTTCTTTTCCTCTATCCTCTGACTTTTCCTTACTTTCTGTCTTCTGAAAACTCAGTCCTCTCCACTCCATTTGCCCATTTCTCTCTTTTAGAAGTTGAGGTCTGCAGTGCAGGATAAACTCCTCTCCTCTTAGCTGTTGTGCTGAGTGCCAGAGTGCTACTGGTGCTAGTGACAGCAATTACAAGGAAAGTCCTCAGCAGCCATTTCAGTTTAAGAGGCAGCATACAACATGCAGTCCAGTTACAGCAGAGTGCCTTTAAAGGGAGGGGTTGTGTGTGTAAAGTGGTTGCCAACACAGACCCTGCTTTCAGTAGAGTATCTGTAATATAGAGCACACCAGTGTAAGACGGTAGCACTGCCTCTCTTCCAGCTGTTATGTGGTTACCTGAAATAAAATAAAACCCAGAATCCTTGACTTTGTAGGAAAGTGAGTGTGGAGAAAAGTTTGAGAGTATCCATCTTCAGGCTTGAATATCAGTAAGTAAACAACAAACTTAATATTTTTGAGATGTAATATAGAAAAGTACACAAGTTTCCTGCTTCTTGGGGCAGAAATACCTACTCTACTCCCACTACTGTTTTCCCACTGACTTCTTATTCATCACTTAAAACACCAGAACAAGAAGGGAACATGAAGGAAAACTGCTGCATACTGATAATCTTCATCTTGTGAAATAATCAGCCAAAACTGTCTTCAGGATTGTAAACCAAAAAGCAGAAAACCAGTTTTTGTGGACAAAGAATTTATTCTACTTGATTTTCTGTATCTGAAAGGGCAATAAGTTGGAGACAGGAAAAAGTTGCTGGGGTACCCAGCCCTCTGAGGTGGAAGACAGGGATAGGGAGCAGAATGAACCTCCCATAGTCCAAGGAGAAACAGTCAGTGACTTACTAGATCACTTAGACCCACACAAGTCTACGGGGCAAGATGGAATCCAGCTGAGGATACTGAGGGAGCTGATGAAAATGCTCTCTGAGCCACATTCTATAATTTATCATCAGCCCTTGTTAAAGGAGGGATCTTAGATGACTGAAGGTTGGCCAATGTGATGCCCTTCTGCAGAAGGGTCAGAAGGAGGCTCCAGAGAACTACAGGCTTGTCAGTCTGAACTTGGTACCAGGGAATGTCATAGAGCAGATCATCCTGAGTGTCATCACAGGGCATATGCAGGACAGCCCAGCCAGGAGGGGTTTGTAAAAGGCTGGTCCTGCTTGAACAACCTGATCTCATCCTATGACAGGGTGATCCACTTAGCAAATGAGGGAAAGGCTCTGAACATTGTCTACTGGGACATTAATAAAGCCTTTGACACCATTTCCCACAGCATTCTCCTGGAGAGTCTGGGTGTTCCTGTCTTGGATGTGCGCATTGTTCACTGGGTTAAAAACTGGCTGGATGACTGGGCTGAGAGTGTTGGTGAATGGAGCTACAACCAGTTGGTGGCCAGTAACTGCAAGTGTCACCCAGGGATCAGTATTGGGACCATCCTGTTTAATATCTTGATCAAGTCTGGATGAGGAGATTGAGTGCATTTACTAAGTCTGCAGATGACATTGAGTTGGGTGGGAGTGTTGATCTGCTGTAGTGTAGGAAGACCCTGCAGAGGGATCTGGACTCAGGCCGAGAACGAAGGTATGAGGCTCAACATGGCAACTGTGGGGTCCTGCACTTGAGTCACAACAGCCCCAGGCAGTGCCACAGGCTGGGGGCAGAGCGGTTGGAAAGCTGCCTGAGGGAAAAGGACCTGGAAGTGCTTGTTGACAGCAACTGAACATGAGCCAGAGTGTGCCCAGGTAGCCAAGAAGGTCAGTGGCATCCTGGCTTGTGTCAGAAATAGTGTGGCCAGCAGGACTAGGAAAGGGGTCGTCCCCCTGTATTTTGCCCTGATGAAGCTGCAACTTATTTTGGGCCCTTCACAACAAGAAGGACATTGAGGGGCTGGAGCGTGTCCAGAGAAGGGCAACAGAGCTGGTGAAGGGTCTGGAACACAAGTCTGGAGCTTGAGGAGTGGCTCAGGGAGCTGGGGTTGTTTAGCCTGGAGAAAAGCAGGCTCAGGAGAGACTTTACTGCTCTCTACAACTGCCTGACAGGAGGGTGCAGCCAGGTGGGGGTCGGCCTCTTCTCCCAGGCAACCAGTGACAGGACAAGAGGTAATGGCCTCAAATTGCTCCAGGAGAGGTTTAGATTGGATGTCAGTAAAAATTCCTTCACTAAATGGGTTCTCAAGCATTGGAACAGGTTACCCGAAGAAGTGGTTGAGTCACCATCCTTGGAGGCATTTAAAACATGCGTAGATGTGGAACTTCGGGACATGGTTTAGTGGTAGACTTGGCAATGCTGGATGAATGGTTGGACCCAATGATCTCAAGGATCTTTTCCAACTGGAATGATTCTGTGATTCTAAGTAAAGCATTCTTTCATATCTTAGGGTTAGGGTTAAGAGTTAGGGGTTATGGAGTATTGGTTTAGTGTGTTACGGTTGTTTTGTATTTGGGGTTATCAGGGCTGGTTTAAGTTTCCTTGTATTGTGTTTTGTTTTTACTATTACCTACTTAAAAGTTCCAAGTGAGTGTAGAAAAACAGTATAAGACACTTCAGCTAAAAAAATGCAATTACAAAAATAGTACAAATGATAGTGAATTTATAGTTCACGAACACAAACCAGAAAGAATATGATAAAAAGTAGTATGAGCAGTACACACAACAGTAAAGTCAGAAACTGGAAAACAGGATTACATTATTGGTAAGGCTTCTGTGTGATTGAGACGCTTGTTCTTAGCAATGTAACTAGTTCTGTATATTTATTTCTCTAATAAATGAAGATTTTCCTTCTATAGCTCTAGCTTTCCTTACTGAATTTATCAAGTTATCAAAAAGATCTTTCAAACAATACTATAATTGCCACTTCATGTAGCTTTGCTACGAATACCAAACGATTATTAATTAATGCTGTGATGATTAATGCTACTTGCAAGTGTTCAGTTAGTGTTTTAAATCAGTTTTCATACTTAGATCAACTTGTGTGGAGATTTTTGCTTGCTGGGTTTTTTGGTGTTGTTTTTACAGTTTAAGTAATACTAACAATATTTATTACTTAATTATTAGTATTAGTATTATTAATGATGATTATGGCATTAACTGTACTTGTATTAGAGACTGTGCACACACCAGATTTTTTAAAAACAGGTTAACCTGACTGAGGTTTGTGTGGTAACAGAAAGGGGTGAGAATTTAAGAAAACTAGGAATAGATCTTACATTGAAAGAATACTTTTTCTTTTTACATAAGTGTTGCAATACCTGAAACAGAGATGGTAGACAAGAACTAAATTTTAACAACATTTTGTATTCACTAAACCTCTGATGTAGGCATAGTCTGATTACCTCATTTTCTTGACTTCCAACAAGGGACTATTAACTGCAAAAATACAGCTTCTGTCTGAGGATGTCCACAAGCCTAAGACTGCTGAAACAATCCAGGAGGCAACACTTTACTCTTGGCATGCTACCCTCCACACCTTGTACTAGACATTTTCAGAGGCAAAATACTGGACTACATGGGTTATCGATATCAATCTTTACAGGCTTCCTTTATTGTTGGTTACATATTAAAAAGTATTAAAAATTTCATGTGGTTGCTCTACTATTCCACCATAAATTAATATTTGAATTCTTGTGTATGAGTATAGTTTGTTTACAAATGGTTTGCTATACACTGGAAGTGTGGAAAATCACATTTTGTGTTTACTGTATCATTTATACTTTCATAATATATTCTGAGAACTCATTAGGATACATGGATTAAAAATTCTCATTTCAAGTCGAATAGTTGTTTAGCAACATTACAATTTAATTAGAACCCTTTCCTGCATTTCATTATGTGGTTATTTCATAATTACTCAGCAGGTCCTACCTATTTATTAATGCAGAAATAACAATACATGACTGCTGAATTACAACTGCACAGCTGGAGAAGATACTTTGAGAAATAAAGAACAGATAAATGCATTGTTTAAAAAACATCAGGGGAAAACTCCGCATTGAGAATCTTTCCTCACACTTCACCCACGCTCCCCTTCACTGTCATAAATAGTGCTACAAAATTCAGCATGGTTGTCTGTATTCTAATTAGAACCAGTTCATTCTTTACTTACGCAGCTTAGAGGAACTGGGATGTTGGTACCTACAAGAAAGCTCTGCTCCTAACCAGGGGAAGGATGGGCGAAGTGCTGCAACAGACCCTGTACTCATTGCATTGAGTTTAGTCCAGTGAGTGAACAGGATGGTGTAGAATTGGGTTCAAAATATACTAAGACACACCACATTTTGTTTTTCTTTGGGAGTTCAGTCCTAAACATACAGTTCCTTTCGCTTGTGTGATACCTGCATTGCATGCCCCTCTGAATTCTGACAGGAAAAATGATGTTAGCACCATGATTCAAGACTGTTTAAAGGTTTATTACAGGTAATGTTTTATTACGTTAACAGTTGGACTGATGATCTTAGAGACATTTTCCAACCTAAACAATTCTACAATTCTGTTACCACTTCTCAAAAAGACAAACATTATTATTGCTATTGTGACATTATTTTTGTACTCATTCACAGAAGTACAGTATAAACTTTAACACTTTCAGATGTATGAAATTGAAGTTCAGTGGAATACTTCTGAGAAAATAATGATTAACTGTGCCTTCCTTTCTCTTTTGATAGGAAAATTTCAACAAGAAACATACTGTAGATACTAAGCCCCCTCAAATTAAGCAACTTATTCCAATTATTTTTTTATATCTTCATTGGTAGCTTTAGTCAGTGTTAATATGTATGATTTTCATTTTTAGTTGCTTCTGCAGTTGAATGGGGCTTTCTACAATCACAAAAAGCTTTGATTTTCCCTTTTATCACCCTTATTATTCTTTACTGCTCTTAATAAAGACATTATTTGGTTCATGAAAGAAAACAAAGGATACAGTAAGCTTTTTCTCATTTTGATATTCAGAGCTCTACCTCTTCGCTTCCTTCCCTTCTATTCTTGACTTCCCACTTTGTATATTTTCATCCTATTTTCCTCCTGCTGATTCCAAAGGATGCCTGTTGCTATCCTTCAGCAGAACAGTGGCTATGGCTGCACACACAATAAACTGGCATATGCACTCTCCATGTCCCTCCCCCTGCTTCTTTCCACCCCTGCAGCATTTCCTCTGTACCTCAGGGAATTGATTCAAGCTAAAACGCAGCCCAACAGCTACAGAGAATTTTTAACCCAGTGGCTAACGGTGATGGTTTTGATTGTTTTTAACTCAGCCGTAGAACACAGTATGTAAGCATGAAAACAGGGCCAGGAAAGGCTTAATACTTCCTTTGGGTGGCCAGGATAGTTCATACAGATCTAAAGCAAATGCAGAACTAAGATATGAAGTGATCAGGTCCTTAATCTTTTTTCAGTCAGCCAAATTCTACCTAAAATTTTAGGTGCAACATGGGCATTATTTTATTAACTGGGATTATTAACGGCTTTCTGCAAAACTTGTATCAGCTTAAGCATCTTTATACTGATGCCATGATGGTTTTTTGCCTTTTCTTTTATACCCCTTTTATACACCTTTTTGTAGTTTTTTCTATTCTTAGTGTCTTTTAGCCTACATTCTTAGACTTATTTTGTTAAGCTAGGAGACTAAACATTTTAGAAGCTTTGTAGTTAGGGATCAAAAAGCCCCAGACCCCAAGGTCCTCTCCAGAACATATTTTGTAAACTAAGATAGAACCATCCAGGGGGAAGGTTCCTCGGGGAGGGGGGCTTACTCGAGCCTCTCTTTGGGGAATCTTTGGTAGATGTGCTAATTAATAATACCTATAATGTTATACCAGATCTATTGTGGGTGTGCACTGCAGTGTGCATTTTGGCGCATTCTACCTGGATGTGGTGCACCTAAGGATCCTTAAGATAAAGACAGGTAAAACCCCTTTCCCCTTCTACCCATGTTTGTTTCTTGATTTTAAGACCAGGAAAAGGCATCAATACCAATACCACAATGTCCAACAACTGTCAGTCTTTGTCAATCGTACCACAAATAATTAGTTGCTCCAAACCTGTTCCCCATAAAACCCAAACGAATTCACTTCCTGTTCCTGAAAAGCATGAGGTTACCCAAGGCATCTGAGAGGTTCGCAGGCTTCTTCTGTAGAACTTATACACAAGTTTTTGCTTTCAACTGTTGCAGTGGTTGAATCCACTGCAGGAATGACCAAGGAGCCACAGAGCCCCAAAACAGTGGAGGTCCGTGGGTGGGCAGGCTCAGAGGTCTAAGACCACCCCCTTTTACCCATTTTAAGTTCATGTTCTAGATAGTTCTCCACTCCTTGATACCCCACTGGTTCCCGGGTCCCTTGTTCCACGCCTCGCCTTCCCCAGTGGTCACTGCCCCGTCACCCCATGCCCTCTCCACGCCCTGGCTCCCAAAGGATAGGCTCTGATGTTCTGCCATCCCCCGGTGCCGGTCCGGATAAAACCCCGGACCCCACAGTGTTCTGGGTTCTTTGTTCCTGGGTCCCTTCGAGCGGGTACTCCAATAAACCCCTCGAAACTCCATAGAAAGGACCCCTCCCACCTCTTTATCCCCGGCAACGCTGCAGGAGCTGTCAGGCTCTGTGTGTGTGTGCGGCTGCGAGTACCCACCAGCTCCGGTGTGTCAGAGTGGGTCCGAGCGCGTTCGCGCGGCACCCCCGGAGCGGCTCCGGCAGCGACACGATCGGGACGCGCCGCTCTTTCCACCCCCACCACGCGCAGCACATCATTCAACAACATTCCAAATGAGACAGAATGGTAAAAAATATTGGAGCAGCCTGAAGTTTTTGGCAGATGAGTTCTGCTATGAGAGGGTCCAATAAAAGTTTTGCTACTGATTGGTTTCTGCATACCACTAGAGCAGCATCAAGCACGCCATATGTGTAAAGCATATTGCTTCCTTGCCTAGGACAGCAACCTTATTTAAATAGACTTCTCTACAGAAACCAAATTAAATTAAAATCGGTATATGATACTTGGGGTGTTTTTAAGTTGTTTTATTTAAGCTTTTGTTTTTTCCCCCTCAAGTAAGGAAATGTCTTGCTAAAATACACTTCCTTTAAAATACTTCACTTTCTCTCCAACCACCCTTCACTAACAAATTCTCCTCCTCTAACAATCCCTTACACTCCCAAAATGAAGACACACCATTTCCCAATATTAGAATATACTTCTGTCATGATAACAATTTGTTTTGCTTACTTCCATCACAAAACGTATTTCTTAAACATTTAAATCCTTGGTATAATACAATAGGAAAGTATTGGAAGTATTTCTCAGGAAGATGTAAAGTGGCAAATTACACTGAAGACATAATAATTGGATTTTTAGATTCAAAACTATTCACAAAATAATGAGTCTTCATAAATAATGTAAACTGTGGCTTTAAATCAGTTTTTTAAGATTATCAGAACATTAATATTTTTCCTTAGCACACATTTTCATGTATCTTTAGGTGAAAAAAAAACTTCTATAAAGAAAGCTTCCTTTCACGAAGAAGCAGCAACAGAGGCCTTAACATTTCATTTCTATCTACAAGATAGTGGTTTTGTAAAAACTCCATCAATACATAACATACGGTTGAAGCATAGTAGATTCGGTGTCACATGGATAAATTACTGCTAAAAAATAAGGAAAACATACAAATATGTAGACATGCTGCATTTTGTATATTTGTTTCTGTCTTTGCAGAGTGATTAACAATACTGTCAATATTTACAATTATGCTACTGCTTTATTTTTGCACATGTACTGCATCATTTACTGATTATTATAAAGGCTATTACAAGGATATCATTAGATCAAACTAACTCCCAATTCTATTTTTCAAGTAATAGAAATGGAAGAATGGTCACTGAATCAGGAGTTTTAAATGCAATTGGGAAAACAACAGTCACCTAACCAGTATCACCTGACAGAAGAAAACTGGACTTTTAGGGCCTTTTTGTCTCTCAGTTAGTTATCAACCATCACCAATATTAGACAGTAGATAAAGTACTTTGCTAGAAATAGAGGATTATTTCACACTGTCCTTTCTTATTTTACATTAAAAGACTATAATTCATATTTTACAACACTGGTATTAGAAAATAAGAAGGTCATAGATAAAAGATAATGTTGATTTTAAAACTAGCATGAGCATCAGCCTCATGTTCTTTCATGAATAGCAATGGGCCCCATAAGTAAGACACCTACTTTTCTCCTATTTTGTCTTTGCCTACACTATCCAATGTGATCCCATAGCACTTAACAGCTGATGGTTGCCTTTGCATCTAACACTTATTTTAAAGTAATATAATGTTTATATAAGCCCTTATTGCACATATGCTTGGCAGAATATTCTTTGCAGCTCAAAGGAATATTTCAATATTTGTATTTGAGTTATCAGTTTGTAAATGAAAGGTTTAAGACAAAACACGTGTGTTTTCATAAAAAGGTATCTAATGAAAGATTATTTGAAGGTTTTATGTTACAAGTAGATCCTTATTTACACTTTCTATTTAATGGCACTTTCTAGTTTGGAGAAACTGTATGAGGGAATTACACTAACATCTGATACAAGAGGGTAAATTACCCAAGCGTGTGCTTAGGCAGATAGCAGCATTAGAGCTGCTGTTTTTCTTTATGATAAATGATAGATTTGTTGTTTAATAGCAATAATAAAAAATTTTATATATAGTACACATATGCTAAATGATGATTGTGCTGTAATTGTAAATATAAAAAGAAATTGTCCTAGGAGCAGGAAAGTCAGTTGTGAATATTTAGATTGCAATTACATTTATTTCCTAAATGCTGTTTGTGGACCACAACATTTCCTCTTAAATACAACAAATCACAATCTTTTCCAGCATAGTTTCTTTGAACATATGCATATTTTCACCTTAGCATTTCAATGTTTTTTTAATTTGAAAGCATGGTTTGTGATTCTGTCAGTACTTCAAAAGTGAGATCAGACTTTCATCTTCTGCAGTTAGTGCTACCATTGCCTCCTTCTTGGACTGTGATTATGAACATCAATAAAATAAATCCTTGACCCTTTAAGCAGAAATAATAATATGCTTTTCATAGAATAATCATAGAATTGTCAAGGTTAGAAGAAACCTTTAAGATCATCCAGTCTCATCATCCAGCACTACCACCGTAACCCCTAAATCACTAAACCACATCACCCATCAACAGATCCAGACTCCTCTTGAACACCTCCAGGGATGGTGACTCCACCACCTCCCTGGGAAACCTATTCCAATGCCTGATCACCCTAACAGTGAAAAAGTATTTTTCTAATATCTAATCTGAATCTCGCCTGTGTCAGCCTAAGGCCATTTCCTCTGGTCCTCTCACTGCAGGCACAGTAGAGGAGACCGGCCCCCTCACTGCACCCTCCTTTTAGGGAGCTGTAGAGAGCAATGAGGTCCCCCCTGAGCCTCCTCTTGTCCAGACTAAACAAACCCAGATTTCTCAGCCATTCCTCCTAAAAGGTTCTCTAGTTCTTCCATGAGCCTTGTTGCCCTTCTCTGGACACTCTCCAATACCTCAAAGTCCTTTTTAAAGTGAGGGGCCAGAACTGAACACAAGATTCAAGGTCTGGCTTCACCAGTGCTGAATACGGAGGAACAATCACTGCCCTGGTCCTGCTGGCCACACTACTCTTGATAGAGGCCAGGATGCCACTGGCCTTCTTGGCCACCTGGGCACACACCTGGGCTTATACTGAACCAGCTTCAACCAGCAGCCCCAAGCCCTTTCTGCCAAACAGCTCTCCAGCCACTCCTCCTCCAGCCTATAGCACTGCGTGGGGCGGTTGTGACCCGAGTGCAGGACACAGCACTTTGCCTTATTGAGCCTCATGAAGCTGTCCTTAGCCCATTGATTGAGTCTCTCCAGGTCTCTCCGTAAAGCTTCCTCCTCCCCCCCATATGACTGTTCTCATCCTAGAAGAAACTTCAAACCCACCAAGTATGCAAACAAAAAGTTGTTTAACATGTCATGGTGGTCTATACCAGCTAAATTAACTGTGTGGGGTATCTCTGAAGTTTATACAAGGAATTAAGCTAAAACAACTAAGTCAGTGTGCAGGGAGATGCTAATTTAGCTACTAAGAAGCATTAAGTACAGAATGTCTCTGAGCTCCAATCTCCACCTACCAATGAAAGTTAGATGCTCTCTCTCAGTCAGTTGGATTGGAATTCCTACTGCTTTTTGAATAGCCACAGAATTCAGGCAAATTTTCTTTGCCACAATGACTCTGAGAGAGCTCCCCTGGTAAATAGGAAAATACCCTTATCCTGAAAGGCCTCTAATTTGTAACTCCTTCTATGAATATCTCTCTCAGTTCACCCAACTCAGCTCACCTCTCTGGTTTATGTATTACCAATTCAGATGGAATTATGAAGCCTGCATTTTGCCCTTTTTTATATTAACAAAACTTTGCTGAAATCAATGTTTGTTTTGTCCATGAAAACAATGTAAAAGATGTTTTGGTATTCACCTGCCACAAAGCAGTAAGTTATATATTACCATGGCTTTTTAAATAACATTATCTAGTCAAACATGCTCTTCCACCATCTGCACTGCCACTACAGTAAAACTATTTTAAAGACAGCATTAACTGTGACTTGTATTAAAGTATGAAACCTGTGATACAGCCTTAATAGCTTACAGGTTACATAGGCAACACAGATACCCAAAGAAGCAGGTGATGCATGAGCAGATGACAAGAAAAGCTCCTATTTTCCCAAGCCTACTAACTGTATCTGTAGAAAGGTAGTGCAGTCTACTGCAAGTAATGGGACAGGGAATGCAGTGATGCTGACCACAAGATGATTACATGTTGAGGGCTCAGTGACCCATATCATGGCCAACCTGAGCAGGTGCAGGTCTGTGCTGTGCACAGCCAGTGTGACCTTCTGTTTGTGTTGGGCTGTGCAAATCTCTTGGTGATGGGACAAGCTCAGGCAGCACACAGTGTTGGGGGAGCCAGCAGGCAGCTGCCAGTTGTACCAGAGCTTATGCTACCTGCATGGCCGTGCCTTTATCTGAAAGTGTTAGCTCTAATAACTAGTGTTTTAAATTGTATTTTAGAGTCAGAGCATCATTTTTACTGAGATCGTATGTACCAGCACCTCCTTGTAGCAACACACTACTTGACCCTGCAGACACACACAACTCCCCATGGGACCACAGAGGGTGCTGGTCCCCACAAGGCCATTCCCAATGACACTGAAAAGGTTACAGTGGTACCTGATGAGGTAAAAGGCAAGTGCCACACCCATGTTCAGGGAGGAGGATCCAGGGAATTACCAAATTGACAGTCTGATCTCAGTCCCAGAAGTCAGAGCAAATCCTCTCTGAATCCATACCTAGGCACATGGTAGTTTGAAAGAGTCAGCACAGGCCTATAATGTCAAGTCATGTCTGCCCAACCTTATTCCCTCTAGGAAGAGGTTTCCAATTGTGTAGATAAAGGGCAAGTGGTAGAGAAGCTTCCACACATGGCAGGGAGGGGCAAGAAAAGGAGAGAAAGCAATTAGTGATAGAGAACCAGTACTGCATGGGTTGGACATGGGGACTTGTAGAAAATTTCTTAAGTTCAACAAAGACAAATGCAAATTCCTTCATCCTAGCAGAAATAACTCCATGCAATAATATGGGTTGGGAACCAACTGGTTAGGAAGCTTTAGAGTAAAAGCTTTGTGCACTTGTGTGCAGCTTGAACAGAAGTCAGCAGTGTGACCTTGTGGTGGCAATGACCATCACAGCCAGCAAGAAGGTCCCAGAGAGCAAGCTGCCTTCTGCTTTCAGCACTTGTGAGACTGCATATGGAGTGTTGTGTCCTATTTAGAGTTCCCTAGCACAAGAAAGCCACTGACAGTGAACCAGGTGACCAGCAGGCACTGCCAAGGTGGTCAGGGAGATGGAACACATGCCATTTCCTGGAAAGGATGAGAGAACCAGGTTTGTTTAGCCTTAAGAAAAGAATCAGAAGCTGGACAAATTATAACAGCAACACACTGCAATTCCACCCTGTCAGAAAACCCAGTACAATTAGGAAAGAAATCCCTAAGAAAAAGAGTAAAAGATTGATACAAAAGTCTGTCATACATACACATTTAGATGAGCAGCTGATTTGTAAGAAACTTTTGCTTCTTCTGTTGAATTCAGAGTTGCAATGTCAGTTCACCTCTATCCTCTCATTTGCTGCCATTACTATTGGTATTCTGTTCCTTCTAGAACCATAACACCAGAGAATTGGATCTGAAATGGGAAGTGTTACTTATATTTTAAAGTCCTTTTTGCCTTATCCTCTCAGATAAATACATTTAATTTTCCTTGCCACCAGATAATTCAGAAACACTGTACTATAAATCATTTTTTCCTCCCTATAGCAAAAAGCTAAAAGTTATTACCTTTTTATTCAAAACAGAAATGTTTGACATTATTACAGTGAGACATCAAGAAATAGGTCTTTGTATTTAGAACCAAATGTTATGTTTACTATTCCATCCAATCATGTTCCACTACAGTGAAAATTTCTGCTTTTGATATGACCTGAAATACATAATTCTTCTACTGTGAAGTCACGTTACTGAGAAGTCCAGAATACCTTTTAGAAAATCCCTTAACATCTTCACTCATGCTTTGAAATTACATTATCTCAACTAGCTGTTGCTTCCTTAGAACACTGCCTGCATTCAACACGAAGGAAGTTGCTGGGTTATAATGACACACATATTTGTGGCCAAACTAATATCCAGTAGGATTAGACTAGTCCTCAAGCTGTTCTTGTCAGCCTAGTTTATTTGGACCTGTTAGCCTTATTTCTTAGACTAGCCACGGCCTTGTTCTACAGTTTGAGAATGAATACCTTGAAAAGAATTAGGGCACAGCAAAGTTTCTGAGCGCCTTCTGTTTTCTACTAGCTTGCCTTAGTGATAGAGCTTTTAAAGGATATTCTGATGTAGGTGCTTGGCACTGCCATAGCACATTCATTGGTTTCATTTTCTTTAATAACCGTAAGAAAGGCAAGAACAAACTTTCACTGTTAACAGAGTAACATCCGTGTCCCTGTGTGAGAATACTGTAGGTTTCATATACTGAAACTGAATTAGTTGGAAGTTTTCACTGTTACCAGGAACAAAAAAAGCAGCTTATTTTTCCTATTAAAGGGAAAACATTTCTGAAGAACACAGATTCTGAAACTGCAGTCAGATACACTGCAAGTGCAGAAGTCTGCTTAGCACCTGAAACAAAGATAACATGAAGAAGTTAGTTTGTGATATAGTGTAGACAAGAGATAACAGAAAGTGCAAAAGCTGCTTTCTGCCAGAAGGCTACATGTAACTTGTGAGAGCAGCTGCCATGACAATTGCCTTCGGCAGCTGGTACCAGAGTTCTGCTGCACTCTCCAGAACTGTGGCCATACCTCTGCTGAGGCTGCAGCCTGTGTTCTGAATTCAGCCTGTAAGAACAGTGGTTATCTGAAGGGCTCTGACACACACGACTGCCAGGTGCAGTGAGGTGATATATGCACACAATGCATACACGCAGTACCAAAACATCGAGACTGTTAAGAGAAAAGTTGATTCTAAGAGCAAATAAAATGGATATGGCAGGAATCAAAGACTGGTATGCACAGCCACATAAACCATTTTCTGTTTGACATCAGCTCTTAATTAAGCATGCTTTCTCAGTTTCACTAATTTCATTCCTTTTTTTTGTTGGAAAAGCTATGCAATATTTCTCTTATTAATTCTAAAAGCTTGAACACAGATCTGGAAACCTTACACACCAGAAAATTGCATTGAAATATCTCCAGAGCAGTCATGCTGTAAACAGCTTTATTGAGATCATCTTGCTTGCACTGGACCACAGGCATGAGAGTGGCCTTCCAGAAAGCACATGGTGAAAATGAAGACAAGGACAATGCAGGGTGAGGGAGATGAGAACGTCAGAAAAGTAACATTGCCTTTAAGGTGGGAAGGCGGGTGAGGGAGGAAGAGAATGGGAGACACATGCAATTATTGTAGCAGAGACAGCTAAGCCTTAACGCAAAAAAAGGAGGGCAGGTGTGACTTCATCTAAACCAAACAAAACACCTAATTTGATTTTGCATTTTGAATAACATGACTCTTGTTTTACACAAGCAAAATAAAATCTGTGGATTATTCGTGCCATTTGAAGTTTAAAGACTCCTATCCTTTTACATGCTAAGGCAAAAACTTCAAAGGAAGTTTCCTAACTCAATACAGGAGAAATATTTCCATAGAATGGTACTAAAGGTTTACAGTCAGCTCTATTAACTTCTACAAGGATTACATGAAATGAAGCTCAGTTTCCTACTAACAAGCAATTTTTTCTGAAACTGTAACTCAAGATCCAGCAATGTAGGTTCCAGACAGGCAAAAACTTTTGCTGTTATGGTTCTAAACATTGTACAGTTCCCAAAAGCCTCATAAAATAAACCCAGAGGTGGCTCACAGGGTTATAATTTGCTCAGGTTCTCTTCACAGTGGGAAAGGAGAGGAAAAAAAGGGACACAGGGATGATTGTGTTTCTAAAATGTACAAAATAAAGCCTAAAAACTCTCATGCCTCAAGCATGAAAACCCTCAAGATGTCCCATGCTCCATCTTCCTCCACTTTTGCCTTACTTAGCAAATTACCTCTAGTTTCCCTTGGAGTCTTGAAGCATGCTTCTCAATTTGGGATTGAGCAGTAAGGCTATACTGACAATCTGTCACAGCAAATCTCAGTGGCCTAACAGATATTGTTTGGAGAAAGAAAAGGCTTGGAAAAAAGATACTGACAGGTCAATTAAAAAAAATTCCTCTCCTAGCCACCAATTTTACATGCTTTGCAAACACTACAACACTGGGCAGACTGCTCCTGTCATTGGTTCCCCCACTCCTGCCAGAATATTAATTCTTCTAAATTCACAGGGAAACAACCCAACTCAAACCAATCAACCAAAGGAAAAAAACAAACAAACAAAAAAACCTCCAAAAAAACAAGAGAAGAGGAAAGGATGGGAAGAAGAAAAAAAGAACATAATATAATTTCTTATACTCTATACACCCAACAAAATACATATTTTTCTTTCAAAGTGACTAAGCAGCATCCACCAAAATTTAAATGAAAACTTTAATATATTATTTTAGAAGCATAAATTTAAAAAATCAATTAAAATTAAGACGAACATTAAACATATACTATACAACATATGTGCAGCACAAGTATTTGACTACTGTGTAAAAAGGTTAGTCAAGTGACCGTAAGAGTTAATGAATGAGTTTGTCTCTAGTTTCAAAATGATTAGCAATGTTTAACATTAACGTGACAAAAAAAATAGAATCCCCCTATGTTATAATAATTTTCTGCTAATAAAGATTTTTAAATACTTGGCTTTCTTTTTAATTATTTCTAAAAATATAGAGGTTTTTTATATCTCCTTTTTGTACAGGATTGGATTTTTTTTCTTCACACATGAACCTTTAGAAGACAATCTTTCATTTCTCTACACTTTAGGTTCTTGCACAGTGAATATAGATTTGAGTCTTCAGATTGGCATAGTCAGAAGGGACTGTATTTAAACAATAATTTGCTATTTAAATTTATTCAACTGATTTTCTACAAGAAAAAATTGAGAGTCTCCTGTACTTTTCTTTTAAAAATCAGGTAAGTACTTGAAAAAGTAAAATAACAAGATGGTTTGTTCATTGTTACACATTTCCTGACAAATTCTGCCACTCAGCATTACCAGTGTAGAACATGCAGGATTTTGCAGACTGAAAAAATCAAGCCAGAAATATTTGAAATCTTATTCCAATACTGTCACCATAACAAACAAACTGCCCAGTTTTGCTCCAACAAGTAATCTCCTTATCTCACTTTTATATTATAACTCCTGATAAAAGACACACCACTTAACTTTAAAATTTAACTTTCAAAAGTCCTTCAAGGGAAATCTGACTTAAACATTGCCTAATATATAGTCTGCAAGTTTGCACATGTTATTTATTCAAACGTTTCTTCAGTTGTTCTAGATGAGAAGCATCAGCATCCTGGAGAATTAATACAGTAGCTTTAGACTGAAAAGGATTAAACTCAATAGTCATCAAACAACAGAGATCTATCAGCTGCTTTTGACATTTCTCTAAACCATCCTTAAGTTTTAGACGTAAAGCTGGATCCTTTTTCAGCCTATTCATTTCAGGCACTGAAAAGCCAATCAAACTTGTTAGAATATCATCAGCAAAATCTACTTCAAGATAAGCAGAGCCATCAGAAATTTTTGCCTTTATACCCCAGGACCCATTGCTTTTTGTGAGGTTTCCAGTGAGAGTGACAATAAAACATTTAACTTTCAGAATTGTAACAGTTTCTGGTTTTTTTGCAAGAAGAAGGGAAATATATGTGAATGGTGGAGAATTTAAATCTAAATGTGGCTCTACTGTTTTGCAGGGAAAGATCTGTGAATCACATTTCTGCTGATCTCCTTCTGGATCCATTTTTAAGGAAAATACAGGATTATTATTTAATACCCTGCTGTCAGAAGTGTGCTGCTGTTTACATCTGCTCTCATCTAGGTCTGTATAATTCTGCCCTTCCTCAGGAGGATTTTCCAAAGAAAAATCTGATGAACTGCAGGTCTGACGTAAGCCCTTGTGCTGCAAAAAGTTATTCATGCTATTTCCATCTTCATCAAATATCATTCTTCTCATGTTCTTTTCCTTGCTGACAGCTTCCCTGGGCTTATCTCTTTCATTCACATTGTCTTCTTCACCAGTGTGATTTAAAGATGAATTGCAGGAGTTTCTAGATGTATGTGGAAGTCTGCCAGTAATTAAACCTATGTTTCTTTTCATGACCACTGGTGGCACTTCTTCCATCTCTCTTTGCATCTCTTCTTCCAGAAGAAAGTCATCTTCTAAAGGAAAGTCATTTAAAATGTCATCAGCATATTCTATGGGAGGTGAAACTTGTTCATCTGAGCGAGGCAAAGGATTTCCAGATTTTCGTAGCAAAACATTTCCAGTGTGTGCAGTCAGTGAACCTGAGGCTGTACTAAAATTGTTGGTTCTACTACAGTATCCACTTTCTAAAGATGTTCTGTTATTTAAAGTGAATTCATTGTTTTCATCAAGGCTGGCTAAAAGATCTTCATCTGAAGGTCCAAGAGTTTGTTCTAATTCATCCACAGGCCTTGAAAAAATCTGTTCATGTCCAGCTTGTCCAACAGCATTAGGGTTCTCAGTTTCTCCAATTAATCTAGCAAGGACTCTTTCCTGACAATAATCCTCAAGAAGAGCATCAACTTCACCCCCCAGCAGTTTCACATTTTCTGGTTTAAGCAGAAGAACTCCAAGACGATATGAAATATTGCCATAGACAGTGATTTTTGTTCCAGGAGGAAGATTACTGCAGAGAACAGGCACCGGCTGATACTCCATGCCCTGAAGTTGATGGATACCATCAGTTAGTTGTAGCATCAGCATCCGAGTAGGCTTTGCTTCCCAGGGCTTCTGAAATGCCTGAGTACTGGCTGTTACTTCTTCATTTACAGTGTTTTTCCCTCTTAGCTTTTGCAACTGAGAATATGCTGGCTGGCTAATATCAACCAGTGAATCAATCTGTATGGAGTAGAAGCCTGATAGCTCTCCTTTGGGAGTATCTAAGATGCAGTTAGGCAAAATGGGATATTCCAAGTCTCTCAGATCAGTGAGAAGCCATTGCTCAAATACCTGCTTGTTAATCTGAGCTTGACTTAAGTTACTACCACTATTTTCTTCCTGGATCCAATTAATACATGCTTCCAGCCATGTTGAGGGAACTTTAATGTGCCATGTGGATGAAAGCCAGGTTTCCACTCTTGCTGCAATGCTAGATGCAGACATTTTCTTTTATGGTAAGAGACTGAATTCCCTATAACGGAATCCAAAAAGACATATTTAATCTTCTGACAAAAACTGAAATTAGGACAAGTTTCATGTTCATATTATATAAAAAAAATAAATTAAAAACACTTTCACAGACAATAAAATTCACAGGGATTTCCAACATTTAACGTTTCAAACAGCATAACAGGTATGTGAAAAATAAAAGTATGGAGACTTATACAAGCAACCATGCTTCTTTTCTGTTGATTTAATTAGAAAAATGTAACTGAAATCCTTTTCTTATGGATGGAAAGTGAATGGACAAAAAAACCCAAAACAAAACAGCAGTAGGTTTTTAAATATATTTCCTCTTTTTTTTTTATGGTTTTCTTTCTGTGTGTGCTGCTGTTAACACCCGGTTTACTTTAGAAATTGACCTGAGATGTTATTCTCCCACTTCACCAGCACTGTTATGAACAGAAGTAAGAGGATCCATAGAACCAAGCTGTGGTCTATCAACACTTATATCAGAGGGGTGACTTTCAGTCTGTGACTGAAAGCTTTGTACCTGACAAGAGAAAGCTGGCTTGAAACATTGTTATCTAGAGACCCAGTGCAGGACTTGGCTGCAATAGCACCAAGCCTTGGCAGCTATCATCTCAGGGACAGTGGCTAATAAACTCTAACTTCTTGTTAGTTTAGGAAGTAGCTGTGCACAGAGTAGAACAGAAGTATTTCAGTTGGAAGGGACTTTGAATGATCATCTAGTCCAACCACCTGACCAATTCAGGGCTGACCAAAAGCAAAAGCACATTATTAAAGATATTGTCCAGATGCATCTAAAACACTAACAGGTTTGGGGCATCAGCCACCTCTACAGGAAGCCTGTTCCAGTGTTTGATCATGCTCTTAGAATAGAATCATTCAGGTTGGAAAAGGCTTCCAAGACCATTGAGTCCAACCTTTGACTGAACGCCACCATGTACACCAAGTGCCATGTCCAGTCACTTCTTGAACAGTTCCAGGGATGGTGACTCCAGTATCTCCCTGGGCAGCCTGTTCAATGCTTAAACACCCTTTCTGTGAAAAATTCCTGATGTTCAACCTGAACCTCCCTTGGTACACCTTAAGGTCAGTCTCTGAGACTGACCCCCACCTTGCAATAATTTCCTTTCAAGTAGTTGTGGAGGGTGATAAGGTCTCCCCTGAGTTTCCTCTTCTCCAGCCCTGCCCACTCAGCCACTCCTAATACCACTAACTCTCTAGGCCTTTCACCAGCCGTGTTGTTCCTGGTAAAGAAATTATTCCTATTGACAAGTCTGAACCTCCCCTGATACAGGTTTGAGCCATTCCCACATCCCCTGTCCCTGAATCCCAGGCAGAAGAGATCAGTACATCCCCTTCCACATCCCCCCTANCCCTGGGCAGCCTGTTCAATGCTTAAACACCCTTTCTGTGAAAAATTCCTGATGTTCAACCTGAACCTCCCTTGGTACACCTTAAGGTCAGTCTCTGAGACTGACCCCCACCTTGCAATAATTTCCTTTCAAGTAGTTGTGGAGGGTGATAAGGTCTCCCCTGAGTTTCCTCTTCTCCAGCCCTGCCCACTCAGCCACTCCTAATACCACTAACTCTCTAGGCCTTTCACCAGCCGTGTTGTTCCTGGTAAAGAAATTATTCCTATTGACAAGTCTGAACCTCCCCTGATACAGGTTTGAGCCATTCCCACATCCCCTGTCCCTGAATCCCAGGCAGAAGAGATCAGTACATCCCCTTCCACATCCCCCCTAAGGAAGCTGTACAGAGCAACGAGGTCACCCCTCAGCCTCCTTCTCTCCAAACTAGACAAACCCAGAGCCCTCAGCTGCTCCTCACAGGATGTGCCTTCCAGCCCTTCCAGCAGCTCTGCTGTCCTCCTCTGACCATTCAGCTGTGGGGCCCTGCACTGCACACAGGACTCAGGGTGAGGCTGCAGCACGGCTGCATCCAGCAGGATGATCCCGATCACGGCCGGTGCTGCCGTGTCTGATACAGCCGGGATGGGGTTTGCCCTCCTGGCTGCCCGGGCACACACTGCTGGCTCACACTGAGCTGCTGCCCACCGGCACCCCCAGATCCCTTCCTGCAGGGCTGCTCTCCACACACTCCTCTCCCAGCTTATACTTCTGCCCAGCTTTACTGCGTCCCAGGGGCAGAATCTGTATTTGTTCTTGTGAAATTTCATGCCACTGATAATTACCCAGTGCTCCAATCAATCCAGATCCCTCTGTAAGGCCTCTTGTCCGTCGAGAGTCAGCAGCACCTCCCAGTGTGGTATCGCCAGCACACTTGCTAATGGTGCATTCAACTCCTGCACCCATAACACCGATACAAATATTGAAAATATATTAGGTTGCCTAACTGTGCATGGATCATATTCAATCCCTTAGAAAGGGTGACCGAGGATCTCAATCTCTCTACAGAACACAACTACCGTAAGAATATTTAAGAAACACCAGGTGTGGGTTTTGTTGGGGTTTTTTTTGGTTTTTGTTTGGTTTTACTTTTCCATTAAAGCCTTCAGATCGAACAAAAAGCATCCTGCCTGCAAGCTCTCCCCAAAAGATCCACCGCTCGGAAGATAACGCGTAGTTACTTAACCCAAGTAAAGCGACGGCTTTCAGCAGGGTAGGCGAAGGGGGTGAGGGAGAGAGGGAAGCAGAGGCGGGAGGAGGAGGAAGATGAGGACAGGCCGCACCTCGCAGTCCCCTTAGAGAGGCCGAGAGCTCCAACTCACCGGGGCGAGCGAGCGGTCCCGGCGGGGCGGCCCCGGCTCCCGCCGGCCTGAGGGACGGAGCAGCGCCCGAGCCCACGCTCCCCGAAACCGCCGCGCGCACCCACCAGCCAATGGGAGGCGCGCGTCGAATCATCGCGAGAGTTTCGCCACAGCCGGTGCCGGGCGGCGCGCACAAGGCGGGGTTTTAGCGTCCGCCATTTTCTCGCCTCCCGGCCGCAGCCGCTCCCGCTTTCCTGGGGCGCCTCTCCGCTGCCCACGCCGCTCCCAGCGCGGCTCTCACCGCCCAGGTAGGAAAGGCCGGCCGGCTGGCCGCGGCACGGGTCTTACGGCGCCACCCTTTCCGCGGGCCCATCTCATCCCTTCCCTCACGGAGGGCGGTGCGGATCGCGGCGCCACCTCCTGTGCTGACGGGCAGCGGCCTCACCCAACGAAGCGGCGGCGGCGCCGCGCGGGGGGCGGTGGCGGGGCCAATCGCGGGTGGCGCTGGTGGATGTGCGCGGCGGAGGCCGGGGCTGCTCCCCTTTCTCTCCCGTGCGCGGCGGGGCCGGCGGCGGGCGCAGGTACGCGCAGCCCGCGGCGCCGTGCGGCCGGGGCCGGCGGGGAGGGGAGGGGGGCGGGAGAAGGGCACAGGCCGGTTCAGGCCTCGCCTGGGTCGTCAGAGCCGCCGCCGTACCCCGCTCGGCGACGCTGAGTGACACAGCCGTGCGAAAGGGCCTGTGTCTCCTGTCGTGGGGCCTTAACCGCCAAGGGCTGCCGTGGCCTCAAGGCTTCCGTGGGGTCCCGAGGGGTTGGCGGGGGAACGCGGAGAGCGCTGCGTGGAGGACACCGGTGTGTCGCCGCCTCGGCTGTTGCTGAGGGCCCTCAGACGGCCACTGTCCCCGTTGCCGCGCGGGTTCCGCAGCGCCAGCGGGTGCGCTCCAAGGGCGGGGACGCGGCGACCGCCGCCGCCTTCCCGCGCCCGCCCGTGGTAACTGTGCCCGGGGCGAGCTGCTCTCGAGGATTATGGCGGGCGCAGGGAGGGCGCTCCGGGCCGCGGCCTGCGCGGAAGCAGCTGCTCAGGCCGATCGGGGGGCGGACGCTCCGCATCGCGGCCGCACCGCTTTCGGGGGCGGAGTGCCCGTGGCGCTGGGGCTGCCCTGCTCCGCCCGGTGCGACGGGCTTCGAGCCGCCGGGCACCTCCTTTGTGTCCGCCCGGGCAGAGCCGGGTAACGCTCCCTGCGGCCGCGTGGTGGTGGCGGCGGCCCTTCCGCTCCCGGCTCCGCCTCGCAGCGGGCGGGCGGGCGCCATTTCGGAGGGCGCCATTTCTGTTGCTCCACGGGGTTTCCGCTGCGCCGCTGCTCTCGCCCGTGCCCCGCTACGCTGGGCGGGCGGCTTGAGACGCAGGGAGGGAGAGGGAGAGAGAGGCAGACGAGAAGTGTCGCTGCGCCCTGGAGGCACTTCGGCGTTCCTCGGCTCTTAGGTCTGTGGTCGCTGGTCCCGCCTCTCGTGTCCAATTTAGCCCTTCGGTGTTCATAAGAAACCTGACTTTATTAGTGAGAGGAAAGCTAATGTATTTACACACAATTTGATGGGTGAAGGTATGGGTGTTAACGTCTTTGAAATTGGCCTTAATGTCTCTAGTGACTTTGGACAGTAGGTTTGTTGCAGAGCCAGGGCAGCTTGGCTCCTGAAACAGACATGGGTCTGCAGAAGGCTGATCTTTGGGGTAGAATAGCAGGTTCAAGGGGGGAATATGTGGAAGGCGTTTCAGGAAGGCTGTACTTTCCTATTTCCTCCGCCAGTGGGGATAGGAAGAGGGCAACATGCGGCCGGGAGTTTAGGATAAAAGGAGGCTGCGCCCTCTGAAACCGAGAGAGAGAGAACCCCTTTGGCGTGTGCCCCAGTGGACTCTCTCCCTTTATTCGAATAAAGTTGAAAGACTTCTCTGTCTCCTTTTTGGACATAAACCCCTGGCGTTTGTGGATTTTCCTGACATTAGTAATGTGAATGTCCTCGATTTACCTAGCTGAGCGAGGTACTGAGAATACATGACGTATGGGGAGGTTTGACGAGGGGAGACTAAGCCGTGAATTGTAACTGATAACAGTTCTCTCCCCGCTTTCTTAAAGTTCTTGGGATAGTTGGAAATAGATTAACCGGGGTCTGAAAGGGCTATTACACCGTGTCCGTTTTATCCTTACTGTCCATCCGCATAACAGTGCAATTTTGGCAATCTCCGCCTGAGATCCCGCTATTACTGAACTTGTGCATGCTCCTTAGCCCGCTTCAAGTGCCTGGTAATACCAGCATGTGCTTGGAAGGCAGTGCCTGCTTTTATCCAGTACAAGCAGGGCAACAATTACATAGCTGAAAGTGCGTTTAATAAGTTGGAATCTGCTTCTTCCCCATCTCCCTCCCCCGGCTGTGAATACCAGAATGAGTGCCTGCTATTCGTTGAGGCAATGGAAATTAATGCAGTGAAAGGGGAAATACGTGATTGTTTGGTTGCGTTTGTAAATCAGATTTTTAATGATAGTAAGTTGCAAAATTGTTTCTTTTGTCTACACTTCCCGCTAATGTGACTTAGTAGCTATAAGCAGGTCACAATCTATTTCAGAAAATTGTACTGAAGTTCAGCTGCTTTTGGGGTTTTGGATGTGTGTGCATGCAGTGGATTATATGTAACTACAGAGGGTGGTATTTTTAAAAAGAGGTTATTTTAGTGTAGCTGGAAGTTGTAATTTTTATTTTATTCATCAATTATAGTTGAGGGGAAGACATGCTCAGATGCATGCTAGTGCATAGGTAGAGAATTTGTAGAACAGCTACTGACAAGTACCCTAACAGGACTTTTTATTAAGTTTAAATTGTGTTGATGTGAACAGCTGGACCAGATTCTGGTGTAGTGTCCTTTAAAAAGTGAAATCAAGGCACATACCATATAACGTTGAGATTAAGTGGGTACTTAAAACTAACATGTGTCCAAAAACTGTAACTCAGACATTAAGAGTGTTACATAAGTGTACAGATTTGACCTTCATCTTCTCTTGGCTTGGCTATGCTTTTTCCTTTTATAAAGAAAAAATTCACAGCTATAGTTTAGGTCAAACCTCTGGTTTCTGGCTATAGTGAGAATCAGAGCTGTTACGTTATGTGAGACTCACAACTTATATATGCTGTTTTTATAGGCTCTTGAAGCAATAGGCTGTTGGATTTTGATCCCGCCCAGAATACTCGAGTTTTTGTCTCGAGGATATATAACAGTGGTAAGTTCTAGCTGCAGGCATTTATTTTTGTTATTTTTTTCACTTTAGCATGATGTACAGTTTATCTTTTGACAGAAAAATGTACAGTCTTTATTTTTCAACAGGTTTTGCTTGTCCACATAAGAAGAAAAGGCAATGGAGACTGAACAACAGGAGGAGACCTTTACCAACACAGAGACAAATGGTAAATTTTTTAAAGAACTATTCCTTTTTGGAAAGAGCCTCTTAAAAATTTCAGTATTTCAAAGAATTTTGTAATTATTTAACTTTACCATATGTTTGTGTCAGCAATAATTTTGTGTTCTGCCTTAAATATCTTCAATTTTAATTAGTGTGTCATTACACATGCTTTTGAAGTATAAACACATAATTTTTCTGTTAGCATCTTTTAGACATGAGAACTGAAAGTTATGACTAAATAATGAAAAATATTTCATAACCGTGTGGAGAATGTGAATATGTATTAATATTATAGGGCATATCTGTTAATTTCATTTTGTTCGTTGCAGTTGTTACATGCAGGAGTTACAACTATGTGAAATACTGCTAAAGAACTTCATGCAAAATTTCTTGGGAATAATTACCAGGGAAGTTAGAGCATTACTGGTGATGATTTGTGCCAATTTTTCCTAAGCAGCATTTGAAGTGCTACTTTATTATTATTCCACCAGTATTTTAGTGTTGGACAAACTACATTTGAGCTTTATGCTTGAAAGGTTTTCCCCAATTGTAAATTATAAATAAATACTAAGTGGGTGATGCTGCACTCCTTTAGACAGTGTCATGAATTTCTTACTGGCTGGGTTCAACATTCTCATTTAAGCCATAGTTCACAGATTTTTAAATGCATTTTCAGTTGTTAATCTGTAAGAAAGCTGTTGAAGTGAAGACTTGTTTCTGTGCTGTAGATGTTCAGAATTGACTTCTGTAATTAATTTTGTGCTAACAGGAAAGAATGTATTAATAGTACAGAGCATAGATTTGGCACATGTTCCATTTTATTGTGACTTAGAAAGTTAAATAAATGTTTGTTTCCCCCCTATGGACCTCTCTACAGGCAAACGTCCTGCGGAAGATATGGAGGAAGAGCAGGCCTTCAAAAGATCTCGGAATACTGATGAGATGGTTGAATTGCGCATCTTGCTTCAGAGCAAAGTATGCTTTTTCGTTTTTACTGGTTTTGTGTGTAGCATTGTTCAAGATGGTGGTGACAAAGTGTATGCTGGGATATAAGTGTGGAGAGACTGTGCTTTTTTATTTTTAAGTGAGATAACTTATTAGAATAGTCTACAGTATGTGAGAATGGTAGTTGCGGGTGTATTGCATTGTCCCTGGGGTTCTCTTAAAAGAGTAAATCCCTAAGGATCAATACAGGGTTTTTTTAGAAGATATACTTGCTGAGAACTAGAGCAATAAAGATGCTAAGATATTTTTACGTCTGAGTGGAAGATAGCTATTTTGAGGGGAATGGCTGTATACGAGTCTTTGGAAAAGAATTTGTTTATAGAGGATTTTAAAGTAGTGATTTTAAATATGTGAGAGGAGAATTTAGGATTATAGTAACTCTCCTAAATAGATCTACTAAACTTGTTCAACTGGATAAACAGGGAGAGGTGTGGGAGTAATGCTTCAGGGATTGCAGTGATTTTGTTGATTTTTTGCTGTATATGGATTTCCTCTGTTGTTTGCAGTTGCTACAGATGATTTATACTTTCTGAAGTACCTGTCTTTTGTGTTGGTGTGCAAGAATGTTGCCTTAACTCTGTGTGGTATTTCTGACCAATAGTCAAGTTACATGGAATACCATGAAATGTTTTGCATGCTGCTAGCATGATGTATGATGTGTGTAATAAAAGCAGTACTTTCGACGTAATCCTTGAAAGAACCTGGTAAAAATGTAGTTACGCAATTACTGGTTTTTACTATTTGTCAGTTTATTCCTGTTGATGTGGGTGGCTTGAATGAAGTTGGTGGCTGTTAACATTCATTTCAACTTTTATCAGTTTATATTGCTCTGCAAAATCAGTTCCTTTACAGAGGTGCAAAACAATATTAGCACTTGAAATTATCAAATGTTTGGAGTACAAAAGTGGAATTTGTAAACATATTCCATAAGGGGGAGAAAAAGCTGATCAGAGAAATTGAGGAAATAATCGACCTACATTATATTAATTTAGTATGGGTTTTTTTAATAGATCTAGTCTATGAGAAGTTTAACATGGGCAGAATAGCCTAGAAACTTCTGTTCGGAATTGAAATATTAGTGGCAATGCTGAGTTATCTTTCTCCTGTGTTCAGTGATAGTAAGAGCTTTTAGTAATTTTTTTATGTGGACAGACTTTCAGTTGGTTACAATTCGATTTGAACCTTTCCAAAGCAGTGCCTGCCCCCACTTCTTGGGCCAGCAAAAATAGATCTACTGTTTTTAGTCTTAAGTTCAAAAATTTAGTCTGTGCTGTGTTGTCATAACATAACTTCTAAAAACTGTTTTTCCAGAATGCTGGAGCAGTGATTGGAAAAGGTGGCAAAAACATTAAAGCACTTCGTACAGACGTGAGTATATATGAGTTTGAACTAATTTAACACCACTTCTTTCAGAGCACTACATCGAAAACTTGATTGCGTGCGTTTCTAGAAATGGGAGCGATTCAACTCTATAGACATCCAAGTTAAAAGCCATTTGTATTGATTGTCAGAGTAGATAACTTAGTTCTTCAATTTCTATTTTAATTAAAACCCAGCTTGATGCATGGGGAGGAGAGGTTTATATTAAATCTCTTTACTTTTAATAGGATTCTGCTAAATTACACACTACAAGTGAGTTACCATCCTAATTAAAAATATTGACAAAGCTTAAACCCCTTAATAGTACCAGTCCCCGTATGTGTGAATCAGTTATAGTACTGCTGAAACCCTTGCAGGTGGCTGGCTTAACCCAGTGATAGAGGAATTCTTTAACTTCCTTTAAAAAAGAAAAATTAAATCATCCATCTGTTCCTTAACAGCTTGCACATGAGGCACAGAAGCATTAATGCTAAGGTTTCTTCCTTTAAATATAGGTATAAAACACTAAAGGAACATTCTGTTCTGTTGGAAGCATTTTTAAGTTGTCATGACTTAATGCCCATTCACATTTTACAGGGGGTCGACTCTGGTGATTAGACACATGCTTAGCGTTAACGTTGTGTATTTATAAAACTTGGCAACGCTTCTTAAATTCCATTTGTTTACACTCCTGTACTTAACATCAGCTACAATTTCAACGTTTTTTCCGATCAAGACTCCGTTCAGCACAAGATTTGACAATGTATCATTACAAATCAGTTCCAACTAAGTTCATAAACTACCGCAGCTAGAGTTGAGATTTTACTTGAAATGGTCAGGAATCATATATATGCTCACTAACTTTGGCAGCTAGTTGTTCCTTTTTTTTTTTTAGGGTTTTTTTACCGGGTTTTTTTTTTTGTTTGGTTTTTTTTTTTCATTTGGTTTTTTGAGTAAATCCTAACACCTAAGTCCAGATAATTTATGTTGGTCTGGAACACAAACTTTCCCAATTTGCCCAAGGTTCTAGTACTATCCATCTCGACAAGTTTTGTGTCTACCCTCATGAGCCAGCCTGCTACTGAAACATCATTTGTTAAAAGTAAAAAGTAGTCAGATCAAGTGACTCTTTTTTTAAAGTCCGTACTGTTAGGCCACAGTCGGTGTAGCAATCCGTTATTGTGTTAGTCTTCAGAACAACTTAAGCTTGTTTCATTAATTGAGAGTAATGAGTATAGTTTGTATTAAATTAAAATTTATTGCTTTTCCCCCTTTTCCCTCTCCTTGTTTTTTTGGCCATATATCTCCGTTGCCCATGTACTGGATCGACTTGCCCCTGCGTTGCCCACCATGACGTTGGCCCATCCGCCCCTGAACGCCCATGTGAAAACCCTGGTTGGCTATGCCCAAAAATGTGCTCGTTGCCAAACGGGTACCATACTTGACAACTTCCGATTGAATACCCATGCCCAATGCCAACATCCACGAACGCCAATGACCAATGCAGTACAATGCCAGTGTTTCAGTCCCAGACAGCAGTGGCCCCGAGCGGTATGTCCCAACAGTTTATGCCTCACTGCCTGAATAGAAAGAGAGAAATGTATTTTATTACCTGCCTTTGATATAATTAAATAGTATCCCCTTATAGACGGTGTATTGTTTTTTTTCAAGTTTTCTGTCTTATTTTCCCCATTAAGTCTTTTTGTCACTGAACTTTTACGTGAGTTGCCCACCCAAACAATCCACTAATTTTATTTCAATGGAAGGAGCACAGCTTCAAGTGTTGCATATTTGCTGCATTGTAAATCAAATTGGTTCAAAATAGTCTCTCGCTCTGTCTTTGTGGCCCACCTTGCTCCCCTCAACATTGCCTGTTCATAATTATTTCTGATGAAATGCTAATTCCGGTTCGCTTTCCTTCACTTCTCATTTGTTTCGTCTTTTTTTGTCTTGCATTTGTATTTGTTTTCTTGGAGAGCCCATTAGTAATCTGAGTTCATAACCTTATTCCAGATACAACGTTCACCACTTGCATATCCTCACTTTTAATATGAGAAGGTGTGCCAGTTCTACAAATGTAATAGCGAGGGTATCCTAATTAGTGGTGGCGGGACACATGAATATTCACTTCTACTTTTCAGTTCTGCGTCAATTTCTTGCCCACTTAATCTGAGCCCTTCCAAAAGCCCATTCTGTCTTTCTCTCTCTGCAAGACCTACCTAATCTTAAATTTCTCATGCATATATACTGGGCATAAACAAAGATGCATGTGTTGTAAATTGAGTGAACAGGTTTACTTTAAGTGGGGAATATTAATTGTAAACTCTTCTTTGTAGTAAATCTTGTTAAACATTTTGTGTGTGACAATAGAAAAAATTTACTTCTGCTTTTTCTTTTCTACCTTCTCCATATTGTCTGGCATCATGGCTTCCAACAGCATCTTGAGTATAAGTGCAGATATAGAGACAATTGGAGAAATCTTGAAGAAGATTATCCCTACTTTAGAAGAGGTATTTATCTTTAAATTTTTTTCTGTTTAGAATGAAAAGATTAGCTTTTGAATGAGATGGTTCTAGAATATTTGCTACTTTTTAAATACAGGAAATTAGTAAAGTAAAAAAATGCCAAAAGCCTTTCAAAGGATTATGTCTCACACTACATGTTGGCATTTTTTGGGTAGAGGGCAGAGTCTGTCATTGTTTATTAAATTAACATTTTGAACAGCATTCTTCCTTTCCAGATAATAAGTGTTGCACTGTTTGATACCTTCTTAAATCTTTGTAGCAAGTGGTGCAGTGTAATTTAATAAGTAATGTGAAAAATAGGGAAAGCTGATACTTCACCTTGAGGTGAGGTGTTTAAATTGTTGTGATTGTATCAGAAGAAGTACAGGATTACAGTTCAGCAATAAATTAAATCATACCATTGTATTTGAAGAAAAAGCTTAGAACTGCAAATAATTTGAATTTTTGTGATTAATCTTTATTTTTTTCCCCTATATGCATCTTATTTGCAGTATCAACACTACAAAGGCAGTGACTTCGACTGCGAACTTCGGCTTCTTATTCACCAGAGTTTGGCAGGAGGAATTATTGGTGTCAAGGGTGCTAAAATTAAGGAACTCAGAGAGGTACTTGCTTTCTATTCTTCTGAGATTTGATTTTGTTCAATGGACAATGTTTTCTGTTCATAAGGGGCATATATAAGTATCTCCTGTGCAGTAATTCCTTCTGAACATTCTGCACACATGCTTTTGATGTTTTGAGACGGAACTGGGAGTTGCAACTTTCTTGCAGAAAACTAACTATACTCACAAGTAACTATTACTGACAATTAATGTTGGTGGCAGAGCCAGGACTTGGTTAAACATTTTTTGTGGTAGAGTACTGTTTTTAACAAACGTGCTGCATGGTGTAGAATTACTTATGTAGTTGGACATGCAGAACAGTCTAGAATGAAAGCATCTCCATGGCAGATCTGCTGTAAAAGGACTTGATGTTTGGTTTTGTAATTTTTTATTCTAACTCCTGGAAGACCATTGTTTTTTTTAAGTGAAAGATTAAGATTTAAAAAACTTTATGGTCTCTATGAGCTGAAAATACGTGGTTGAGTTTCTTGGCGTTGCGTTGAAGGCTATTTCAGGTCAGTTCAGGTGTAAGCCAATACCTGTTTGCATGGATTAAGACAGGCAAGATAACTAGACATAATCCTAGCAACATTGCTGTCTTAGCATCCAAAGCTATTAATTTGAAAGCTAATACAGCCTGTAAGCTCACAATGGTTATCTGGTCCTTTTGCTATTACTTAATTAAATGATGTGTTGTGGATGAGTCATAATTGAAATAGGAGAAAAGTGAACTTCTTTTCATCTTCATGCAAAACTTACGTCAACAAGATCTTTAAAAAATGTCATCTTCAAATTCTATGTGATAACTCAGAAGCAAGCATGCAGGTTTAAGTGGGTGGGAACTTAATTGTCTTTTGATTTTTTTTTTTTTTTTAATGTTTCAATGGTTTTATAAAGTTGTTTAAAATATATTTTATAATCTTGGACTTTTTTTTTCTTCTACAGAACACTCAGACCACTATTAAGCTGTTTCAAGAGTGTTGTCCTCATTCAACTGACAGAGTGGTGCTTATTGGTGGAAAACCTGATAGGGTTGTTGAGTGCATCAAGATTATCTTGGATCTTATCTCTGAGGTAATGATTATTAAATTTATTTTATTATTTCATTGGCATCCATGAATTTTTTAGACATTAGTTGGATGGAAAATGGTGTCTTTTAGTTTCTAGTTTAAATTCAGTGCCTCCTACTTTCCCAACAGCAAAGTGATGGACAGTTATGAACCTTGGGAGCTATTTCTATTGTTAGAATTGGGTTACACCTTATGAGGGAGGAAGGCAATTTCTGGTACTAGTGGGCCATTATTTATGCTTTACATGTCATCAGAATGGAAAAATTCTGATTTTTGCAGAATTCTCAAAGTAAAGAAAACAAAATTTATCTGCCACATAGAAGTAGTTTTGCTGTCATAGTTAAGTTCACAGAAAACACATCAACATCTCCTTTCTTGGCAGCATTGTGAAATCAAGAACATGTTCCAAATGCATAAATGTGTTAGTTTAATTAAATATGTCAGTTGTAATAGAACTAATTGACTTGGGGAATTGTTTTGTTTGTTTGTATTAGTCTCCAATTAAAGGACGGGCCCAGCCTTACGATCCCAATTTCTATGATGAAACATACGACTATGGTGGCTTCACAATGATGTTCGATGATAGAAGGGGACGGCCAGTGGGCTTTCCAATGCGTGGAAGAGGAGGTTTTGATCGAATGCCCCCTGGTCGTGGTGGGCGACCTATGCCTCCTTCAAGAAGAGATTACGATGATATGAGCCCTCGCAGAGGACCTCCACCACCTCCACCAGGTCGTGGTGGTAGAGGTGGCAGCAGAGCTCGTAATCTTCCTCTTCCTCCTCCACCTCCTCCTCGTGGCGGGTGAGTTGTTGCATAAATGCATTATACAGAAACTCATGTATATCTGAGTCATATTCATATTTTCAGTGGTTTTTCCATGTTTTCTTGTTGGTAGTGATTATGCAGGATTGAGCCTGTATTGGACAAGAGTATTTTTGAAATTAACTGAAATTTAATTACCTGCTGTGCTGTAGTAAGTTGCCAGGACTATAGTTAGTAGTTCTGGAACCTCCGTGATTGAGTACTGGGGTAGAGTAGTTTGATATTACGTTATATGTGAGCCATGAATGTGAAAATTTAGATTAGAATAAACAAGCTAGCTCATAACACAGTTAACATGCTGCTGCCTTCTTTGTTTCAGAGATCTGATGTCCTATGACCGAAGGGGCAGACCAGGAGACCGTTACGATGGCATGGTATGAGTTTAAAATTTGTTTTGTTCCCTAAGCGCAGTTAGTATGCTGACATCCTGCTGCTGAATACATGCACATTCATGTGGGACATACACAGTTCTGATAGTAAAACCAAAATGTTTTGTCCCTACAAGTGGTCCTCCTGTGGATGAATTTATGAGGTGTAAATGGTATTCTGTTTTCTTTCTTTCCTCCCTGTGATCAAAAACAATTCAGAGAATTTGATTGTGCTTAGCCCTGTAGGTTTTCTTGCGCTGGCGATCTTCCAGATTTTTTAAATCAGGATGACAGAAATGGCAATTGGTAGATTTTTCAGGTAGAGAAAGCATGTCAGAACAAAGTTCTCTGATGAGTTACACAAGCATTCTTAACACTAAAGGTTGGAAAGCACGAGCATAGATACAGTAATACAGATTATGGAACAGTATCTGAGAAGAGCTCTAGTTGATGGAAGGTGGTGGCTCTTCTCAATCAATTCTCGTATGTTTTCTGGTTTCTCTGCAGAAAATACACTGTAGTTCTGAATGTTTTGGAAGTAGAACAACTGCTAAGTATGATCGTAAATCACTTCTTTCTGTGAGAGAGATTAAAAATCTCATAGTGTGTGGAAGCTTAAAACAAAGGATACAGTTAGCCTTCTATGTTGCATTCTAAGCTGTCACACCCCAGCAGCCATCCGCTGTTCTCAGAAAAGATTCCTCTTTCCTCAGAAGAAAATCCAGGAGGTTGTCTTGGTTTCAGCTGGGATAGTTAACTTTCTTCTCAGTAGCTGGTCCAGTGCTGTGTTTTGAATTCAGTATGACTGTAATGTTGATAACATGCTGATGTTTTTGTTGCTATGTAGTATTTATCCTAAATCAAGGACTTAGTATCTCATGCTCTGACAGTGAGTAGGTACACAAAAGAAGCTGGGAGGGATCATAATGAATACAGGTGACCTGAACTGGCAAAAGAGATATTCCACACCATAGAATATCATACCCAGTATATAAACTGGGGCAGTTACCCAGGAGGATAGTCCATAGGGGTTTGGGGATGGGGTCTGGCAGTGGTCAGCAAGTGGTGAGCAGTTGTATCATGTACACTTGGTTTTATTAACAGTTTTTTATTGTTTTGAGGAGTGGTGGTGGTGCTTTTTTCATTTTTTGTTGGGTTTGTTTGTTTTGTTTTTTAACTTTTTCTCAGTTATTAAACTGTTCTTATCTCAAGCTGTAAGTTTTACTTTTGATTCTTGTCCCAGTTCCACTGGGATTTGGGTAGGGGGGTGTGAGCTAGCAGCTGTTTAGTGCTTAGTTGCCAGCTGGTCTTAACCCACAACAGAGGTGGATCTCTATAGTAGCAATCATCTTGTCTCCTCGGGCTTTGTTTGGCACCTTCTTTAAGATGACAGGTGTCACTTCTTTTTTTTTTCTAAATGAATGTAAAAGAAATGAAAAAGAGCTATGGAAGTGGGCTACCTAAATGGGCTTCACATATCCTCCTTGGAAATAAGAGTTACTGGAACTACAAACTGCAAGAATATCATGTGCTTATTAGACATAATAAAAGGAGAGATTTGCAGTTACAAATGTTTACAGTTACAAAAAAAAGTGTTTCCTGTGCTAGTCTGCATGCTAAGAACCTGGAAGAATGGAGAAGTACACCTCCAAAATTCCTTACATGTTTTCAGAGCTTGGGTTTTGTGTAGTTCCATTTGTGGCTAATAAAGCCTGTGCTAGAGTACATAAACTGAGCAGCCTGCCCTTCTTTGGGTATTTGGTTGAGTACAGTCTTACTTATCTTGACTCTTGGGCAGTAGTGTGTTCTGGTTTTGTTCTATTTTTATTCCACTCCAGCTAGAATAGAAAATCCATTTTGACTTAGGTTATGCCTGTCAGGTTGACATGAGTTTTTACAAGCAAGTGGAGCAATTTCTGCTAGTTTGGTTTCTTTTATGGAAAAACAGTTTTATTTCCTTTTCATAGTGAAGCTGCTCATGACTTTGGTTCCTTTGTGACCAAGTATTATAGCCTGGTTAAAGTGAGGACTACTTCGCAGCAAAGTATTTAATGTCTAGTTTTAGTTCATCATGATCCTAGTAACATAAATTGTGTAAGCAGAAAGGAAGTCTTCACCATGAGTGTGACATCACAGCTTCATGATCATGCTGAAAGGTAAAGTCTTCCTGTGCTACCCTTTGTTTCAAATAGAAACTGTTCTGTGGCTAAAAATTTAAACTAATGTAAACCAATATTATTGTAGTTTGTGAACTAATGATGGGAAAAGCTGCTCTTAAGAGAGCAGAAGTGCTCTTTCACATGGATTCTGTCCTACATAGATGTAGTAGAAGGCAGCACTAGATGAACATGTCAAAAATACTGGAAAAATTGAACGTACAGAAACAATTTTTTTTGCCAGTTCCCTTTTTCACTAAAGGCAGAAAGATTGAACTGTTGAAGATTAGATGCTGAACTGTGTTTTTTTAATGAATTCCAGAGATAGGACAGTATTGACAGCCTTATAAATGCTGAGATGAGAAAAAACTATTTTGATTTTAAAAGATAGTTAAATTCCTTTTGGCCATACAGAGTTAATCGCTTAAGATGATACAACTCTGTTAGCCTGCCTTATAGTTCTAGTATAAATGTGTACTGCTGTTAAAATGCTCATTTGACTTAAAATCTTTTCTGAAGCTTTTTCTCCAAAGTAAGACTTGTTTATCTGTAAATAGAAGTATATATTTTAGTGTGTAACTAGTTCAGATCAAATCCTGTGGACCATAAGGGCTAGTGTGATCTGAAAAATCCTGAGTTCTCTGTATTTTTTAACACCCTCGTTCTCAGGGGCATGTAAAAAAATAGTAAAGGAAGAATGTATGACAACTGTGCTATATATTCATGCAGATGCTGGAAGGAAGTAACAAAATTTCACTTTCCTAGGTCACTCTTAAAAACCAGAAAAACTTACAATAAAAGAACTTGACATCAGTTAGGACTGCATGCAGGTTTTTTTATTAGATGTAAAAGTTAAGCTCTTTGCCTTATCCAGCCCATCTGTCATCTGGTGTCTGGTCTGGTACTGGGTAGTCACTAGCGCAAATTAGTCTGCAGCAAAAAATATTATGTTAAGTGTGTTAAGACACCCTGTTTCAGATGCTCATTTTGCACAAATAAACATCAATTGCTGAAATTGTAAAATTCTGAATTAAAGAAATGCCATATATCATATGTTTTAAAAACATGATTAAGTTTCTGATATAGTTAGGCAGCAGTAGATTGTTATTCTACTTACTGGCTAGATGAGGTATATGGATAGTAGAACATGAGAAGTTGTGTCCTTCTGCCTAACCTGCTGTTGTCATAATCACTTGCACTTACTTGTTTCGATCTTACTAAGCCTTCTTTTTTTAACAGATGGCAGAAATAAAAGATTGATAAAGTATTTTTACATGTAAAAATGTAAAAAGGTTTTCTAAAAGGAAAAAAGAAGGCTTGTTTAAGTTTTGCCTTGCCATTAGTTTTCTGAGCTTCTTGGAGGAAAAAATGTGCTAATACCACTGAAAGAAGAGGAAAACACGAGTTGCCCATTTAGAGTTGCCCGAAAGTAAAATTAAAAGGCAGTGAGTGTTGAAAGTGGTCTAAATCACATAATTTTAAGATTTTGCTTGTAGTATGAAGGTTTCTTTGTCCCACTGTGTAGTGTATTTGGTTGCCAAGTTCTCTAAGAGTCTGTATGACATGGACTTCCTTTCTTCCTCTTATGTTGCGTGTGGAAGATGATGCAGTGTCATGTGGATGCCTGTGATGACATGCAGCCACCTGAGCTGGTGAGTGTTTTCAGCCTGTTTTTTGAAAACTGCTTTATTGAATGAGTTAAGTGATAAAGTGAGCTTTTTAGGAGATCTTGAGTATAGTCCCTGGCAACTTGCACCTGTAAAGCCATCCTTCTCACTCCGAATTTAGTTGTCAGACTTAATAGTGTGTCCTTTGATGGCAGGTGATGTTAATAGAAATGTGGAATTATGCAGCACCATGGTAAAAATAGAGGAGTTTTTCTGTACCTCTTTTTGCCTCTTTTATACACTATTTTCATTTTGATAAGTGGTAACTTTCTCCATAACTGATGCACTGTAGATGCATGCATTTACAATTTATATTTTGTGTTACTTCCATAATGTTGTGGGATTTTATTTCAAACAGCATTTAAAGTAGCTTCTCACTTTTATTTGTGAATAAACTTTATTTACCTATCAATCTGTTTGAAAATATATCGTTTGATCAGATAAGTTTTGGGAAGTTATCACAGAACCACAGAATGCTTTTGGTTGGAAGTAACCGTAAAGATCATCTAGTTCCAACCTGTCATTGGTAGAGAACCTTGAACTAGACCAGGATGCTCAGGGTTCCATTGAACCTGGCTTTGAACACTTCCAGTAATTGGGCACCCACAGCTTTTCTGGGCAACCTCTGTCAGTGCCTCACCACCCTCACAAGTGAAGAATTTCTTTCTAATACATAAACTAAACCAACCCTCTTTCAATTTGAAGCCGTTGTCCCTTGTCCTTGCTCTACATGCCTGTGTGAAAACTCCAGCCTTCCTGTAGGCTGCCTTCTGGTGCTGGAAGGCCACAATAAGGTCACCCTGAAGCCTTCTCTTCTCCAGGCTGAGCAATCCCAGCTCTCAGGCTTTCTTACAAGAGAGGTGCTACATCCCTCTGATAATGTTTGTGGTCCTCCTCTGGACTTGATCCAGTAGGTCCATGCCCTTAATGTTGGGGGCCCCAGAGCTGGTTACAGTACTCAATGTTGGGGTCTCAAAGGAGTAGACTAGTGGGGCAGAATCACCTTCCGTGACCTTTTGATGCAGCACAGGACATGATGGCCACTCTGGGCTGCAAGTGCACATTGCTGGGTCGTGTCCAGCCTTTCATCCACCAGCACCCCCAAGTCCTTCTTGGCAGGGCTGCTCTCCATCTGTCCATCCCCCAGCCTGTGCTGATACTGGGGGTTGCACCAGCTGAGGTGCAGCACCTTGCTCCTGCTCTTCTTAAATTGGATGAGATTCCCATGGGCTCACTTCTTGAGCTTGTCCAGGTTCCTCTGGATGGCATCCAGTCCTTCTGGTCTGTCAACAGCATCACTTCAGCTTGCAAACTTGCTGCAGGTGCACTTAATCTGTTTGTATAATTGATGTAGAGATTGAATACCACTGGTCCCAGTGAAGGCCTACCCCTGAGGGACACCACTTAATGTCCATTGAAACGATGAGCCATTGACACTGCCCTCTGGATGCAGCTATCCCTATTCAATAAACAGTCTACTCAAGGAAACCATCCCTCTCCAATTTGGAGGGAAGGATGTGGGGACTGTGCCAAAGCCTTTACAGAAGTCCAGGTACGTGGTATCTGTAGCCCTTCTCTTGTACACCAATGTAGTTACGCCATTGTAGGAATTATAGAGTACATCAGGTGTTGGCAATGTCTTGAAGATGGCAAAAGGCTGCCAAATTATTACTTTTGATTAATTAATGTGAAATGTCTGTTCTTCGCTTATATGCCCAGCAACTGCGACCAAATTTTGTTTTGTAGTCTGGGGAGGCAGATGTGATCAAGGAAGGGTTTTTTTCTTTAAAAGAAATTAGTCCAAAAAGGAGTCCTATGGCAAATGCCAACAGCAATATGTCTGTGTATGCAGTATGCTATGTGATTAGCTTCTGAATTAAACCTTAAACAGAGTCCTTCATTGTCTTGTATTTTGGACTCCACTGTGCGCTCTGTTATATTGTCTTATAATATGCATTGCTTAGTAACATGATTAGACTATACAGGTTGCTTAGAGACAGAGGATAAGCTCAACACTTTGATCTGAATAGTTCCCATTTTGATGTAAAAAGAAAGATGGGGAGGAATATTTTTGGGAAGGTTGTTACATTGTAACTTGTACAAGCAGGTAATTATGAGTGGTTGAAGTTGACTGGCTGCTAGGGGCCCTCCCAGCTGCTCTCACCCACTTCCTTAGTGGATTGAGGGGAGAAAGTAAGAAAAGTCTGTGGCTCATGATAAAGACAGGCAGATCACTTACTAATTAACATCATAGGCAAAACAGAGTTGGCTTGGGGTAGGTTTACTGCCACTTTGAGTAGCTTGGTGAGAAACATGAAAGCACCTTTACTGCACCTTTCACTTCTTCACAGACTCAACTTTCACTCCTTCATTCCCTACTCTTCTACTTCCTCTGCCATGAATGGTGCAGGGGTGATAGGGAATGGCAGGTTCCAAGTCAGTTCATCACACTTGTCACTGCTCCTTCCTGATTGTACTGTTCCCCTGCTCTAGTGTAGGGTCCCTTCCATGGGATGATACAGCTGTTTGTAAACTGCTCAAATGATCTGTTTCCAGTGGACTGCAGTTCTTAAGAACTGTTCCAGTGTGGGTCACCTTCATGGGGTAAAGTCCTTGAAAAACAGACTGATTTGGTGTTGGTCCCCATACAGGCTGCAGGTGTCTGCCAGGCATCTGTGCTTGCTTGGAATCTCCACAAAAGTGCAGCTTCGTTCGGAGCATATCTACTTGCTCACAGCATAGCATCCCTCAGTGGGCTAAGTGTAGTGATCTGCTCCAGTGTGGTTCTCTTGATGGGCTGCAGGGCTGTCTCCATTCCAGGGCCTGGAGTGCTTTTTTCCTCCTTGTACACTCTTGCCAGTCAGTGCACAGTGGTAATTTTTTACTCTTTTCTTAAATATTATCACTGAGATGTCACCAGCTTTGCTGACAGTACGCAGCCTCCAGCCTCCTCTCACAGACCCCCAGAAGTCTCTTCAGAAGTTGAATTTGAGAGAACCATGTATACTTCTTCTCTGCTTCTGTAGGGAAGTATATATATGGGGTCTTGCACACTGCAAACACATTAGATGAAAAGAGAACTTGATATCAAATGCAAGTTTACAAATCCTTAAAATAAAAGGGCCAGGAGTGGTCATTGCAGTGATTTGCATTTGGTATATGGTGGTTTAAATGTAACAAAAGAAACTCTCGTTATGTTTATTTATTCAAAAATTTAAAGGTTGTAGCGTAGTCTGAATCAAGAGACAAGTTGTAGAGCTTTGTTGTTTGTTTTTTTTCCAAAGGTGTAGATGAAGTAGGGTGATTGACTGGGCAGACTTTTTGTCCCAGAACTGGAGACTGGAATATCTCTTGAGCTGTACTGGTAGTATTAATATGGCTCTACTCTGATCTTGTCATTTTAATGTTTGGTTAGTACAGAGGTGACAAGTGGATCAGCATCAAGAGCTGTCTCTGAGAAGCTGAGATAGTGAGACTGCCTTGGTAAACTGGCATGGCTGAATCCTTTGTCATTTTACGCCTTTAGAGGTTTTGACAGGGCAGGATAAGAATCAAAATATCTGGAGGTGGATGGGGCCTACAAGACTTGTCACATCCAACTCGTGGTCCTGCCCAAGATGGCCTCTGGTCCAAATGGACAGAGGTTAATGAGATCTCCTCCCACTCACCCCTTTTGTTTCCGGTCTTCTCTCTTTGCCTCAGGATGCCCTTGATGGCACAACACTGTTGTATTTATATCAGGTTGAGGGTTGAGGTATTTGATGAAATGGGCTCAAAGTTAACAGTATAATGCTTAAGACAAAAATGTGTTAATGAAGTATGGCTATTCACTTTAATTTTTTTTCCTCTTTCTCTTACAGTTTGAGGGTGGCTCTGGTTATGGTAAGTGTTCATATAGAACCTTTGCATGTAGTTCATTATGTAGTTACTAAGGGCTTGATGCATACACTTAAATCAGATTATTCTTATGCAGGGGGGCGTGGTTCATATGGAGATCTTGGTGGACCCATCATCACAACACAAGTAACGATTCCCAAAGATGTAAGTAAAGTTGACTTGCTTTCAACTCATACTTTCTCTTAAAACGGAAGTCACAGCCATTTCTCACACTGTTTGAGTAAATCAGAAGTACTTAGAGTGCTTGATAAGGACTTCTAATACAAAACAAGTGTTTCTAAATCACCAACAGTGTATTGTTTGACTGTTTGGTTTCTGTCTTCAGAGACACATTAAACAATTTTACCTGTGGTTGATACTCAGTAATAGAGGTGGTCCTTGTAACTCATGTTTTGCACAGGAGAGCTGGTTCTCCCAGTTTTCTCTCTCCTGTGTTTATACAGTTAATATTGCAGGGGATATTTTTAGGCTATAAAGAAATAAGCTCCCATTGCAACCCTTAAAACTGAATTTGTGGAAACTACTCAAATGCTGCTGTAATTTTCTAAGTTTTTAGAAAGATAGCAGGTGTATCAGGAAATGAATGTTTTTGCTTTCTTCCCTAGTTGGCAGGATCTATTATTGGAAAGGGAGGCCAGAGAATCAAACAAATACGTCATGAGTCAGGAGCTTCGATCAAAATTGATGAACCACTAGAAGGCTCAGAAGATCGGATAATAACTATTACAGGAACACAGGACCAGATACAAAATGCACAGTATTTGCTGCAGAACAGGCAAGTTAAAGTTTAATATTGTCCCTACTGTCAGTTTTAAACTAACATGTATATTATAAAACTGCTCTCCTCTGTGAAACAGTTTTTTAAGAAGGCAGGTTTTAAGTAACTGTTTGAACCTAACTTCTCCAGTGGTAGCTCTGCCTTGATTCTCTTCTGTTCTCCATTCTAATTAAAATGAAGACACCCTCAAAACTAATCTTGCTGGAAGACATCTTAACCAAGCAGTCCTCTCCTTTCTCTGGTGAAAACTGCTGCAAAAAAACTACTTGTAATAAATTACATAGAGCCTGTAGAAAATATAGAAGATTTCAGTGGATGTTGGCCTAGTTCTGTGTGGAAGACTAGTGATTTTGTTGTTTTTAGATAACTAAATTGACAACAAATCACAGTCTGCCATATGGCACAGACCATGCCTCTACAGGACAAGTTGAAATCGATTTGGGGCTGTTATGCAGCATTTCACACCTTGCTGACAGTACTTTGCCTTTTCTGCCAAGTATTAACAGCTACAGATAGCATTTACTGTATTAACATTCTGGCTGCTAATAGCAGATTTTAATGTCTTAACTGGAATGTTTGGCTTTAGATTATTAATATTTAACTATGCCTGAAATATACTAATATAATTATTAGCCATGGGTATTTTAAAATTATTTACTTTTAAATGTGTTAGGAATTTGTAATTTAATATGCTCTATGAATGTCATTATGAATGTTGATGCAAGATGTATGGTCCATCATTCTAATACATGCTTTTTTCTTTTTCTTTTATAGTGTGAAGCAGTATGCAGATGTTGAAGGATTCTAATGCAAGATTATTTTTTCTTTTTTATAGTGTGAAGCAGTATTCTGGAAAGTTTTTCTAAGACTAGTGAAGAACTGAAGGAGTCCTGCACCCCTTTTTTTTTTTTATCTGCTTCTCTTTAAAAAGCCAACATTCCTCTGCTTCATAGGTGTTCCGCATTTGAGGTGTAGTGGAATCTTTGCTGTACACCAGATGTAATGTTTTAGTTCCTTACAAATACATGGGGGGGAAGGGCGCACGAGACTAACATTGAAATTTTGAAGCGGCAGAGAGAGTGAATTCTATTTTTGTTCATTGTTGGTGGTAAATTGTACTGTTTTTCTGTAATTGTTGTGAACACCCTGCTTTTATGTACACTGTATCTTACTTTGAATGGGGGAAAATATGGTAGGCCACATGTCCCTGACATTTGTTGAGAGCAGTGTGCAGAATGTAATGCTTTTTTGTAAGAAACATTTTAGGATTTTTAAATAAATTTAGTGAACCTATTCTTGGTGGTCATTTTTCTTCAGGTCTACATAAGATCATAACTAAAATGTATACACCTAGGTTTTGTTTTTTTCCCCATATAAATTAACGTTGCTGTTAAGCTTGCTCTTCAGTTTCCTTGATATATAGGTGGAGTTTTGTGGGGTTTTTTTTGACAAATTAAAGAAATCGTGTGAAAACAATGACTGCTTTGCTGTTTGGGGGAAAAAAAAGGTGAAAATATTCACGCAAATGTTGTGTAAAACTTGACATTTTTGCAAGTGTTTGGCCCTCTGCAATACATATATATATTGGTGACAGTATATAAATAAAATATTTTAAAACTTTGTGATGTCACTGAGTAAACAGTGGTAAAGTACACCTGGTTTTAGACAGCTTGCTTAATGCAGATAACTGTTAGAAATGACAGTTGCTCTACCATTACTGAATAAATTATACCTGTTTCCTGAGCTTTTGTTTGTATGAGGTAGGAATTGCAAATTGGCAAATTGACAGTATAACTATGTAACTTGTTTTTCATTGTATGCAACACTTCAACTTGTTTCCCAGATGTATGTTGAATTCCGTAAGAATTATTTGTGAGAAATTAAAAAAAATATAAAGCCTCTGGATATTTCATGTAATACCTTGGCATTTGTATTTATAGTTAAAAGTTTTAATTTCACTTCCTGAATAAAAACAGATTAAAAAAGTGTAAAAGTGTGTGGCACATACAGATATGATGGGTCCAGACTAAGTGAGGATTCTCTTATTGTGGTGTTGGTTGGTGAGTTTGTTGTGTCCCCTTGCCCCCCATGATTTGTGGTGCATGAACCTGGCCTTTTTAATGCAGCTACTCTTTAAAATGGAATGGTAGAGGTGAGGAACTCGAGACGTGATGCATAAGGCTGTGGCTCCCTTGGCAGAGAGTAGCAAATTCTGTAGAAAGTCAGAAATACCATCCCTCTTTTGTCAGTCGGAAGGCAGCTGGCTTGGGAGACAGGGTACTTAAATTTGAGAAGTCTGCAATCGAAGTTAAGGTTTTGGGCACAATGCAAGTGAATTAAGCCAGGTGGTGAATTTCTCCGTGTGCTTCCAACTTGAGTATGAATACAAAAGGGCTTGGGGACGGTCTTTCGTTTGGTTGTTTTCTGGTTTGATTGGGGAGAAAAGCTCATTAACTCAACACGCACGTTTGTGTTAGTCTTCTTTTTTTGTTTATCCTTCTTGTTTTCAATAGTGGGAATCTTCTGGAAAACTTCGCTGCCAAGAAGCTGAGTCTGCCCGCTGCTCCAGCCTGGCAGAATCGGAGTGGCCGATTCTCAGTACGAATGTGCTGGCCCAGGCGCTCCCGCGGGCCTGGGGTCTCTGCTGACCCCGAGCGCCGCGCGGGCCCCGCCTCCCCCCGCGCCTGCGCGCAGCGGCGGCACCGTGGGGCGGGGNTGGCCTCGGCAGCGTGTACGTTTCCTGCTGAGCATGGAGGTGTTCCCGTCCCCCCTGGAGTCCGCCAAGTTCATAGCCGAGCACAGCAAAGATGTCTCCGTGGACGAGGAGGGGGCGCGGCGGGTGGCGGAGAGCCTGTTCGACAAAGCCTCGGAGGAGGAGTTCGGGCTGGCGGGGTGGAAAAGCCTCCACGAGCTGAACCCCCGGGCCGCCGACAAGGAGGCTGTGGACTGGGTGTTCCTGGTAGACACCCTCAACTTCTCGTTCTGGTCCGAGCAGGAGGAGCGGAAGTATCTTGTGAAGTACAAGGATAAAACCTACAGCGGCTACTGGTCGCTCTGCGCCGCCGTCAACAGGGCCCTGGACGACGGTCAGTGAGCGCCAGGGGAGCGGGGCCGGGCCGGGGCTGCGGGCGAGGGGCGTCGGAAGCCGAGCGTCGCGTATTAACTGAAGGCGGCGCCTCGGAAGCGGGACACGCTCTTGGGAACTGCTGCTCGCTGTGCAGGCGTCCCGTAGAGCTTGGGGAAGGGAACTGGGAGTGCTTTCAAAATACCCTTGTACTGAAACTACCGAACTCATGTCTCTTAACTGGGTTATCTCTTCCATTCGAAAGACTTTAAGGATTGCCAGTTGTCAGCCGTGTATGACTTGGGTTATTTCACATGTATTCTTAAGATAAAATTGTGTGTTTCCATGGCAAATGAAAAAATTAGGCATAAAACGAGAATCCTCTGGACTAATCTGATACCAGAGTGTCTAAAGTAAGTCTGAAAACACATATGCCCCTCAAACCAATATTTTAAATCAGTATTTTAAAGTTTGGTATTTAAACCCAGTACTTTAGCGCTCACTCTTTTTGCTGTTCTCAGGAAAAAACCCAAGTGTTAGTAGGTATAGATGAAAGTTTTAATTAATTTTCTGCATAGTTGTTTGTTAATTAAGGGGGCATTAGCATCAAGACACTTTTTGTGAAAGCACAGCGTGAATAGGATCCAAGGGAAAACAGGCCTATTCTGACTACACTAGTTATATACTGACTATTTGCCAGTGTGCTATGTAAACATCACACTTAAAATATGAAGACTAAGCAGCTGGGGAAAATTACATACAAAAAGTAAGAACGGTTCCATGGTGGTATGTTGGAAATTTGTTGTCTGTAGAAGAAAGCATTGTGTGCAGTCACAAATTTAGTTTTGAGCAGCTCTGTGATTGCTGTTATCGCTGAAAACAAAGGTGGGTTTAAGAGTTGATGGACTTTTTAGATCTTCCTATAGAAGTGCTTTCCTTTAGCAGACCATTGCATTATGTCTATATATGTTATATGATAGCCTAAATATCTTACTTTCACTTTTCTGAAGGAATACCTATCACCAGTGCATCCTATTTTGCCACCATGACGCTTGACCAAGTTAGGCACGTATTTCGCTCTGACACAGAAGTGCCTTTGCCTTTGATTGAAGAAAGACATCGGGTGCTGAACGAAAGTGGAATAGTTCTGTTAGAGAAGTTTGGAGGATCTTTCCTCACCTGTGTTAAAATGAGTGAGAAGAGTGCTCAGAAACTGCTACATCTTGTACTGGAAAATTTTCCTTCTTACAGAGATGAAGCTGTATTTGAGGTAAGCTAGTTCTAAAGTTCTGAAAAGAAATCATACTATTTAGTAACAGTAAAGACTCTTGATAGACTTCAACTAGTCAGGACAGGAGTCACTTTATTTTTCCTGCTGGAGGAGTACCTTATTTTTCATATGCTGTCTTTGTCTTCATCACTTTACTGTAATGAATTTCGATATACTCTGAATTCCCAGTTAGATCACACCTCCTTTGTACTCCTTACAAATGCATAGTATTTGAGATAATTCCTGCCTGAAAAATGAGAATCCTTTTTCCTTTGTTTTTTTTTCCCTTCCCTTGAATTGCTGACAACCCTCCTCCCACCATCTTCTTTTTTCGTTTACCTTGAGGCTTTTTGCAGCTAGTGAAGGAAATGAAACTCTTGTAGAATTAATGCACAGCTACTGGGACTCCACCCTCTTAACAGTTGTTGATTCAACAGGCATTACACAAATGACTTCAGATTAGAAGTAACCCACACTTTTACAAATGTTGACAGTATACTGAAGCTTTTATTGGAAGAAACTGATGGGAATTAAACAGCAACCATCTGGTATTTTTTGACTCCCAGTTTTCACCTATACAGGCATGATCATCTTTTAGCATCTGTGACTTACATCAGCAGCTCATGATCTCAGTTGCATGTGCAGTACTACTCAGCTGTTACATCATTAAATCCGAAAGACTTTATGTGAGTGACAGCACAGCCTATACTACTAGTCTGTGCAGTCTTTTCAAGGTAACTTCTTGGAATACCAGTCACTGAAGCTTTGAACCTATTGCATTTATTGCCCTTCAGTAGGAGGCGTCATTTTATTTTCCGTTGTCTCCTGTTGTGAAGCAAGATATATTTACATGAAAAATCAGAGGTTCTTTTGAATTAATCTTTGAAGCTACTGGTTTCATTTATTTGGGTTTTTTTTACATATAAAATATGTTTTGACAATTTTTACGATCAAAAAGGAAATATTTTCTAAGTAAAGTGATATTTTCTTATCTTTATAGTGACTGTACTCATTGACGTTATGTCTTTCATGAGATGATGCTGAGTGCTTTATAAAGCAAGCCTCCCTAAAAGCAGCAGCAGACTACAGAATGAAAAGGTGTTCCAAAAATGATCCCAGACCGTAAGCACTGACTTAGTAATAAAGCCTGTTGCATGAATATGGAAGCTTTTTTTCTGCTTTTACTAAGCAAGATGTGTATTTTCGAAGTGGTGACATGGATCACATCATTTTTATGGCAGGTTGAGCTTTCACAAGTAAGACTTTCAAAGGGTTAGGAGGGAACTGGAAGGATTAAATATCCAACAGAAAACCAGTGCTTTTCAGTAACTCTCCAGAGGAGAAATATATATGATTATGAGATAAGTCCTACATTAGAATCATACTATCACAGACTGCTACAGCTGACCTTCTAGGGGAACTTCTAAAATTAGCACAATTATTTGACCGTATGATTTTCTGAATACATATACAAAATACTTTTAGTAATTACACATGTAATCACAGAAATTGCCAGTGTTAATTTTCTGAAAATGAAAATGCAAACCAAAACCAAAATCTCCAAAACATTTTTTTCTCCATGGTGGATAATTCATATTTAGATGCTGTGTTGCATTTGATTCCCAGCAGGAGTTTGAATTTTAGACTATGTTGTACTCACATATCAGGTTTTTTGTGTTCTGACGGAGACTTAGTCAGACTTTTTGATCTTAAAGTCACTGACATTGCATGTATTTATCTTTTATTTACCATCCATCACCTGGGACTGAGGTTGTAAAATTCTCATGATCCTCCTATTCTTTGGTTGGTTTTTTTTAATGGCTGTGCTATCACATTTTATTCTTTACTCCTTATTTCTTTTAATGTCAGTAGGTCATAATTAGATATATCCTTTAATATTAGCACATTGTGATGCCTTAGGTTTTAACTTTCGTATTTTTCAAATCCTGTACTGTTGCTGTTATCGCCGCGGAACGGAGAGACGACACAGACTCCGAGCTCAGGGTAGAGAGAAGGCCGAAGCGCTTTATTAGCTTCGTGGAGGGTTTTTATATGTTAGTTCGCAAAAAGTGTGCTATATGGCATAAGGTAATTGGTTCTTTCGGCCATCCACCCCTTAGGGTGATTGGCCAAGTTCTAAGACACCCATCTCTAAATATTTTTCTAGTTGGAAACATAACAATGGTGGACAACAACCTTGCAGGTGCAGAGGTTTACAAAATTGTAACATTGTTTTGAATTACTTGCGTGGGAAAGACAGAGTTCTCACAAACTACTGCTGAGAGCTGAAGAAATTCTTTGCTGGAGCTTTTTCAGCATCCATACTGTACTGCCTAGTGTGTAACTCTGAAATTTCCTGTAGCCTGTTAACTTCTGCTCTCTCATGCTAGGTAGACATAACAAAGCCAGGCCTGCTCTTCAAGGACACTCAGACTGTCCTAGGCCCAAAATATGTAAACCAACATCTTAAGAAGGGGGTGAGCTTGGGGAAACTACATCATTAACTGAAGCTTGAATTGGAGAATTAACCCTGATATGGAAATGAACCAAACTTATAAAAGTGTGAAGAACTCGTGACCTGTCATCCATCTTGGGGTCCATCTTGGCAATAGCCTCTAGCTCCCCAGGGGGTACCTTGAAGGCCCTTCAAATAAATACCTACCTTTATTCCCTTATTCTGTCTAGTCTCTGTTTTAAGTGGCCTCCTCAGGCATCATTGTACTGCAGAGAAGATGCAAATGTCCCTCTATATGGTACTGTTTCCTGGAAAGGCAGGGTGTTGCAGAAAAAAAAAAGATAAAAGAAGTAATAGTTGTGTTGCCATCTTGAAAGAGTTCAGTTTTTGGATAAATTGTACTATCTTTACTGTCTTTCACAGACAGAATCACAGACTGGGTAGGGGTTTAAGGGACCACAGTGGGTCTAACCTCTCTGCTCAAGCAGGGTCATCCTAGAGCACATGTCACAGGATTGTGTCCAGGCAGTTCTTCAGTATATTCCATAAGGGAGACTGCACAACCTCTCTGGACAATCTGTGCCAGTGCAGTCACTTGCATAGTAAAGAAGTTCTTAAGTTCCTCTTCGAGATCTAGTATCATCCACCTAGTGCTTTCCTTGCTTTCTGATAATTTGTAGGAAAATTTACTCAAAATTCTTCATAGTCTTTTTCATATTGACATTTCTGTATAAATTTAATAAGCTCTGTGCAACATAAAAGTTAACAATTGAAACAATGAAATTATAAATTCATCAGCTCAGTGATGAGTCCCAGACAATATTTTTCTTCCAAATTAAACTGCAGCATGAAATGAAACGTTCCATTCTAATTCTGCCTTCCTCTGCTCTTGTGAAATTGTGTGATGCTAGAGACAATCAGTTCTTTAGTGCTGGAAAAATCTTAATGCTATGAAAGATCAACACCCTTGCTTTGGGGCAGTAGGAGCTGTAGTAAAATTTGGTTTGTTAATTACTTGTTACCACTTCTTGTGTGATGTTTCAGGTGGTGTTTTGTTATTTAACATACAAAATCGTGTATGTTCTCTGGAAGTAAGTTTGTGCATCTATGTCAAGTATAGAATGAGGCACAGGGGAGGCAGGAGTTCTGAGGATGTTTGCAGAAGTTGTTCTTTGAAATGTAGTTGACCTTCTCAGTGTTTTTGGAGAATAGCATTTAAGGACAAAAAATGTAGTTTTGTATCAGGAATAGTTATAGCATCTTCACGGTAAACACAGAGGAGCATTCATTGAAGTTTTCACTAGAATTCCATTTCTTTAACAGTAGAGATAAATGGATTAACAAAATGTTTTAATTGTCTGATACAATACATGCCTATTATGCTTCTCATGTCAAATTAAAAGGTTGGATGTACTGTGGAGTTTCTGAAAATGAACGTTGCTGGACTTTCAACTACAGTGTTTGCCAAGTGGCAGTAAACCACTTTGTATGTGTTCTGAGATCCAAGCAACAATTTTTAATCACTGCAGTAACTTTTATTATGTTATTCTTTTATTTCAGTTTATTTATGAGCATTCCACATAATCCTTGTTTGTGGTTTGATGTTGTTTAGATTTTAAGATATTTATGAGTGTTGCAGTTTTATTCTGTTCTAGTTAACTAATGTTTGCTTAACAATATGATATATTTAATGTGTTATTTGCTATATATATTGATCAGGCACTTAAATAATTCATAAATTTCTTTCTTCAGAAAAAGAAGGTGTCTTTCTACAAACGGGCACAAATACTTGTGGCTGACACATGGAGTGTATTAGAAGGCAAAGGAGATGGCTCTTTTGATGATATTTCTAGTCTGACAATATTTGCTGACTACAGAATTCCTCAAGTTCTTGTTCACTTAAAAGCAATGAAGTATTCTGAAGAATTAATGAAGAAACTACGTGAAGGTTTGTTCTGTCCTTGCTAATATCAAGTAATCTTACCACCTGACATTGTAGACTAAGGCTAGTTCTAAAATGTTATGTGTTGTCCATGTAAGGGTTATGTGTCCATTTTTTTCCTCCAGGGAACAAGGATTTCTTAGTGATGACATAACAGGAAGGAACTTTTTCTCTAACCATGATCTTGAGTGAGATGTTAAGGTTACTTTTTTATAAAGACCTAACTGTTTTGTGGATTAAACATTGATAAGGGAGGGATTAAAGAGACTCAAAGATAATTGATTTATGAGTTTCTGAAAAGCTGCTCTTGCAAAACCACTTTTCAGCATAAGAATAGTTATGATTTTTGAGGTTTACAAAAGAAACAATGATTTTGTCATTAATTCAAATATGTAAAAGCCTGGGAGTTCCTCTTTATTTGTACTGAACTGTTAGTTAATAAGCAAAGCAATTATTATAAGCACCCATTAAAAAATTGCTTTAAATGAGGTTAATTGCGTATGGCTGGAATCTCATTTTTAAGCATGGTTTCATTTTCCCAGTACTTACTAACCATGAATTTTAGTGAATAAAAATAAGCCAATCTCTTTTGCACTGTAAAATGACTGTATTTAGATGCAGAACTGCTATTATGCAATTTCAGAAATACTCAGGAAGATAAACAGATGATTGCAGTCGCTCATGAATCTTAATAGAATGACCATATATATTTATGTTTTTATGCATATATATTCCATGTATATTTATGCATATATATATTAAATAGACAATGTAGACATTTTATCCTTCCATGAATACTAATGAGAACATTCCCATTTAAATAATTCTGCTGGCTCTCTTTACATTTAGTTCTTTTGGGGGGTTGTTTGTTTTTAATTTTAAAATCTTAGACTTCAGTTATCCTGGCAGAAAATATACTATGAAGTATAATAATTATATACTAAAAAGCATACTATAATAAAAGGCTATCTTTCTTGTCTCTACAAGCAAAGAAATTATCATAGGATTTGCTTTCGGAACACCCTGTTCCGAAAGCAGTTCCTTAGAATACAGGATGTTGTTTGAATTGAATGGGAGGGAAGCTTCTAAGTGCATACGGTAAAATTAAAGTAACCATTAGAAAATATATAGCAACATTGTTAACAGTTGTAGGGCTGAGTCCTGAGAACTGGAATCCTAAAACAGAAAAAGTGTGAAGGGGAAAAAATGAGCAAGTTTAGGCAGTCCTTGGCATTCTGTCTGTTGCATGTAAATGGATTGCTGTCTCTTGTGCCTGCAGGAACACTCTTCCAGTCTGGAGACAAAGAAGAGGTAGAGATTCGTGGCTGTTCTATTTGGTGTTGTGCACTGATTTGTAAGCACCTTCAGGAGCTCTATCAGAAGAAGGGTCAGGACATGCATGAAAAGATCAATGCGGTTTTACTCGATTATTATCTTTGGGACTATGCCCGGGATCACAGGGAAGAGATGAAAGATATCCCGTTCCACCGTGTACGGTGTATATATTACTAAGTCCAGTCCGATAGCTGTTGTATTGTTGCCTTATCTTTTGAAATGCAGTTTTGCTTTTCATGTGCTGGTTTGTCGTGCACTAATTTGGAACTGTTAAATCAAATGTTTGTTTTCTGGTGATGTATTAACAATGTGCCTTTTCTTTATTCCATTGTTTTATTACATTTTCTTTTGATCTTTTGCTTGCCCTGACTGGAATTAACAGTGCAAACTTTGTGGGCAACCGATATTAAGGCAGGTTTTATTACTCCTGCTTCAAGCTTTGTATTGGTGTACGTGGCTGCCTGTGCGCACAGCCAGGTGTGTGTGCAGACCCTGTGGTGTACCTTGCTCCCCAGTCCCTCCCTGTGCCTGCCCGTCCCCTCTTACACTTGCACAGAGGTGGCAAGTACTTAGCACATGCATTACCGCTCAGAGATGAAAGTGGGACCCGTCCATTTGTCCAATAAACAGTGCAGTGACAGATGTGCCATGGGGTCTATCTGTGTTGTTACTGCTAGGGGTGAGATGGGGGGCTTCAGTCCACGTGGGGAGGGAGGTTGGAAGGGAGGGGAGGATTCACAGAATCACATAGGTTGGAAGAGATCTCTGAGATCATCGAGTCCAACCGGAACACCACTTTGTCCACTAGACCGTGGCTCTGAGTGAGCGCCACATCCGGTCTTTCCTTAACACCTCCAGGGACTGTGACTCCACCACCTCCCTAGGCAGCCTGTTCCAATATTTAATCACCCTTTATGTGAAGAAATTTTTCCTGATGTCCAACCTGAACCTTCCCTATCACAGCTTGAGGCTATTTCCTTTTGTACTGGCACCTGAGAAAAGGCCGAACGCCATCTTGCTACGCCCTCCTGTCAGGCAGTTGTATAGAGCAGTAAGGTCCCCCCTGAACCTCCTCCAGCCTAAACACCGCCAGCTCTCTCAGCCGCTCCTAACAGAACTTGTGCTCCAGACCCTTCCCCAGCTCCGTTGCGCTTTTCTGGCCACGCTCCAGCTCCTCGCTGTCCTTCCTGAGCGGAGGGGCCCAGGCCTGGGCACGGCGGGGAGCAGGGCCGGGGGCCCTCCAGTCGCGCCCCGCCGCGCCCGTCCCGCCGCTG
>VXAD01008420.1:369205-457472 GCA_013399195.1 Dicrurus megarhynchus | reverse complement strand
AAGAAAAGAAAAGAAAAGAAAAGAAAAGAAAAGAAAAGAAAAGAAAAGCAAGGCAAGGCAAGGGAAAAGAAAAAAGAAAAGAAAAGAAAAGAGACGGAGGATAGGGTGGGGTGGGGTGTGGGGACAGGAAAAGTGACAAAGACAGATTAAGTAGAAACATACCACCTCTCCATGGGTCTTAATGATGTCTCATTGATCCACTCCATCTGGTCTTCTTGGTGGTGAGGGTCCCCTGCCAAAAGCATAGAATCCAATGGATTAATATACATTCGGGCCAGGTGGGAATGCTGAGGTGCCTCTCCTGAGGGTGGGCCAGGTTTGACACTGTCCCTTGCAAGACTTTTTGTCAGTTGCATCATTTTGCATCAGGTGCAGTCCTCTGGTGTAGGGTCTGGAGAATCCTTCAGCAGGGACTTTGATGGACCTTGACACCCCCTCAGCTGTCGCTCACATGAATGTCCCATAGATGTGGCTTTCCTGGGGTGGGGGCCCCACAGCCAAGCTAGTCTGTGCAGCAGAGGATGAGAAAGAGGTGCCTTTGACCAGAGGTTTTCATATGCACCTCAAACCCTCCTCCTCCCTCCTTTGGTGGGGGGAGAGTCTGTGCAAACCTGGCAACAGATAAGCCTGAGGCTACAGCCTCCACTCAGAAGCTGCTGGGCTTGGCTCTTCTGTGAATGCTCTCCCAGCATTATCCATTACTTCCCAGGCCTGAGATGCTTTGAACAATAGTGTCACTTTCCTTATCTCAAATAGCCTTAGTCAGTTTAACTCATAGTTCAGGGTTTCAGTCAGGAGCCCAAAGTGTGGGCTTTGGTGGTGCAGCTTCATTGTACAGTTTTGCACTAATGGGCAAAAATCTTTATGGCAATGTTTGACCCATGAGTGGTAACATTTCAGTCTCTGACACCATGGAAGAACTGTACTGGTCTGTTGTAGGATCATACAACAATTCCTGTAGCATAGCATGGGCTCCTGTCCTGAGTGATCGCTGTAACCAGACAGAACACACATCATGGACTAAATAAACTTGGTGGATATTTTATGAGTATTTTACAGGAGTGGTCTATAGACTGAAGGAATGATATCTGTGCATAAGTCAAAGGATGAGAAGGGAAGGAAGGATGGTTAATGAGGTTGAATTGTATAGCGTGGGGCTTGAGCATGACATAAATGGTGTGGAATATGGAGTGGAGATTGTATTAAGTTTGACTGGAATAGAGTTAATTTTCTTCATAAATGCTTGCAGGTAGCCATGTTTTACATTTCTGACCAGTACAATGCTGATAAACCACCACTATTTTAGGTCTTGCTGAAGTGTTAGCACAGCATCAAGAGACAGACTCTCTTTCTCTGTCTGTGACACCAGTGAAGAGATAGGGGGGTGTACCCAGAGACAGGGAGAGCACAACCAGGCAGATGACCCAAGTCAACCAAAGAGATATTTCACACCACATAACATGCTCAGAGATTGAAAGGGGAAGGAGGGACATTTAGTTATGTTAGCTGTCTTTTTGCTCAAGAGCTAATGGGCATCGGTCTACCCTTTGGAGGCAGTGAGTGATTGGTTTTGCATTAATTAACTACCTTTGCATTACTTGTGTTGTTTTCTTTGTTCTTCCACTTCACCTTCACTTACTGAACAATTTCTGTCTTGACTCACGAGTTTTCTTTCTTTTACTCTCCCTTGGGGTTGGGGGCTTGGAAGTGAGGGAATGGCTATGTGTGCTTAGTTGCATACACAGGGAAACCCTCAACAGTTGTCCTATGAACTTAGAAATTGTTTTGAATCCTGCAAATATATTACTCTGTCAGAAGCATTACAGATATAATTACAATACAGATAATTTTCAAATATATCAGTGGACTTACAGATAACCCAGGGACTAAGTTTTGCAACTTTTGTCTAATATTATCTAATACTATGCATATAATATGCTAGTCTGTCTAATACTACAAAGTTACAGGTGTGTCTCATCTCTTATCTTAGTAATTCCCTAAACTGTATTTCTTCAGCTATGGTCTCACAAAACCTCCTGTATTTCCTTCCCCATTGCCATGCTTTTAGCTGAGTTCCTAAATTATTTGCAGATTTCTTTGTCTAATCACTTTGCTAATATTTGCTTTTGTGTTAAGTATCAACTTTTGCTTTTTGGTGACATTATACTTCTTTATGGTTTTCCAAATGAGATGAGAATTTCAAAACAACATCTGGGAGTCTTAGCATGCAGATATTGCACGAGGATCGTGTCATATTGGTAGCTCTGACTAGATGTTTTCTCTCACAGCAGATAATAGTCCTAGACAATAACCTATGGGAAGAAGAGCTCTCAGCCTTCTGAGAGCATGGTAATGTCTCCTAACAGAACTGACACATGATCAAATAAATAATTCTTTTTGGAAACATCCCCATATACATTTGGAAGTACATATATTGGATGTGCTTAGTTAAAATGTTGACTGTGAATGTCAAAAATTATTGTACAATGAACAGAATTTCAAATCAAAATTAATTTTATGACTTAAACCAACTGTACACTAGTTAGAAACTGAGTGAAGTTCTGATGCCAGATGAACACCTCAGAAAAACTAATTTGAGTTTGTCACGTAGTGGAAGAAGGCAGTGCTCCAACAAATTAGAATTTTGTAACATCAACTCATTTTTAGTTTGCAACCAAACTGATAAATCTATAGATTGTTATCAGGCAAGTGCATAAACAAATTTTGTCTTTGTTCTCAATCAATCTAAATCACGGCTTTCTTTCTTCCTTCTTGATTTTGTTCTGTGGCTTGTTTTAAACATCTGTTTCCCAGGTTCAAAACAGTGTAAGAGCTGAGCTTAAACTTACACTTCCCCAGGTGAGTATGCCGTCCACAGCCAGGAAGAGATGGTTAGAGAAAGGCTAAAATAAATGACACAGCACAGACTCTAGAGCAGGGTTTGCATATGGACAGATTTAATAACTAGTAGTAGACCTATTGTTCTCTGTACTTACACATTTCTTTGCTAGCAGCTATTATTGCCTGGATAATGCTGTCTTACATGACATTAAAATACTGGCATAGTGGATTAGCCATAGCTAACACCCAAACTCATTCATATGTCCACCAGCAGGACTCTTGGAGAAAAAAATAGAAAGAACAGGAATGAGAAGGTTTGTGGATTGATGTAATGTTTCAATACTTTTTATTTGGCTTCTACAGGCTTTCTGGAAGAGTAACAACTTTTGGAAGTCTCCTTCAATCAGTATCAGTTCATTCACAAGAATATCTCAAGAAGCATTCTTGTGGTTTCTTTAATCTTTAAACTGTTATCCAAGTTGCAGACTGAGGACAGCTGTTCTTATTGTATTCATTTGAGAAGTGTATTAATCACAAGATGCTGTGATCTTGTGGCTACATGTAACATCATACTAAAGAGAATAATTGAATTTAATATATACTTCAATAAATAAGGTTTGATTGTGAGTACATTATTTCCTTTGGAAGAATGAAACTTGTCAGAACAAAATCAATAGATGAAACAGAAGTGAAGAATTAGCTGCTAGAAACTGCAGATAACCACTTAGACAATTTGATATACATACCTCAAGACTTTGCAGTTCTGGTCATGTCTTTTAACAACAAATAAAGTTTTATTTTGATTCATATTCCAGTTGTAGGAATAATAATATCCCTTTTGCCCAGCTGAACCTTTTTTTATTATCTAGCAGGTACTAGTTATGGATGAAGAACTATTTAGCCAGAAGAATCATGAAGTGCAGATACTGCAGAATCAGATAAAGACATTACTACAAGAAAAGGAAGAACAACAGGAATTTTTAAAGGAGGCTCAAGAAACACAAAGATTACAGGTATTTTTTCTCTGGTATACATTTATCTGTATTGACGCATCCTTCTACCATGTGAATGCATTAAACAGGTGCCTCAGAATTTTTTTTACTTGACTACCTGTTTTATTAGGGAAATTTTGTTTGAGTTAGAGCTGTATCACTGAGTGAGTTGGGATCATCTAGTGGATGCATCGCAGTAATGCAATTCCTGGAGACTATAGGAGCCTAGCTGTGCCACAAGCCTCCTGTATAACTTGAAGTGAACCATTCATGCTCTCCATGCTTCCTGAAGCATGACATACAACCCTCTACCCAGATTTGTATCATTGTTAAGGAGTTTCAGAACAATTAATAGATTAGGATTTGAAAGACTTTGAAGGATTCTTTAGAAACTAAAAAAGAGTATAAAGATCCTATAGAACACTTTAATTGAAAAGTTGTATAGAAACTTATTTTGTTATAGCTTTATTAAGAATTAGAGTATTGTCCCCTTTTGACTTTATAAGACAGAATTCCATCCTAACTTTCTGATAATTTACCATTAGAGAAAACTGAGTGACACAGTTGAAGTGAGGTAGTGACAAAGAGGCTGCTTGCCTCTTTCCTTCTGTAGATCTTGAGCTTGCTAATGAAATTATGATGGCTAGTATGTGCATAACATTTCAAGGTTGAGAAGACTGCAAATAGAATAGTTAGCATTCTCCTGGTGTTGCCTGACATGTGGATGACAGATAAATTATTATATGAATTTTTAAAAGAGAAAAGCATAAACATGGATAGCTAGTGCTCTTCTCCTTATTATACTTTTTCTTCTTTTTCCTCTTCTTTGCTGATGGCTTGGGGAGAGTCAGTGCATGAAAGGTAAGTAAACTAGTCATAATCTTTTTCTTTCCTCTGTCACTTTCTTTCTTTTCTGTCACTTCTGGCTAGATTTTTTTTTAGCCTGTACACCACAGTGTCAACTTATATTGTGATAATGCTTATATAAATGCTGGAGGATACAAGGTAGCTGTCACAGTGTAGATAGAAGGTTATTTCAGCATCAAAGACAGGAGCAAAGCTTGAGAGCTTTCAGGAACCCTTTTGGCATTTAGTTCACTAAACTCCCACTTCTATTTAATAACATATGTAGGTAGAATAATGAAAAGTAAGTGCTTCTGTCAAATATTTTATATTGTATTCACAGGCATATGTAATTTAATGATACATGGTAGAATAAGAACTTTAAGAGTAGCAGGTAGGAGGTAGGAGGTAAAAAAGTTTATACACATACATATTTATGCAATGGGAGTTTCACTGTGGAGTTGTATGTACAATTTTATCGGGGCAAATAGCTTCAAGGTGGATCATTTGGCTGTTACTTCTTCCAAAATTATATTCATACATATATTCTCTTTTCTATGACATAGGAATAATAGGTATTGTATTCCAACACAATACCAACTTGTAAGGCAATATATATTTGTGTTGGGAAGGAACTTTCAATCTAAGACAACAACATAAAAAATAACTAAAAACATGTTACTCGAAGTAGAAGAATGCAGAATGTATCATGAGCTATTCTTCAACTTCCCTGTTGTTGCTAGGCCAGATTTTAACCACACTTCAAAAAGCATCAAAAACAATAGAGTGAGTTGAAAATGCTTATAATCTTGGCCTTATGGATGAATCAGTTTAGGTAACATAAGTACTTTTGAACAAAGTATGGAGAATGCTGTAGAAGAAGCTGATAAGATCTCCAAACTAGCATTATCAACAAAACTGAGGCTGGGTGGAAGAAAAAGCGGCATGTGATCTTGGAATCATGTACATGTTTATGTTTACTAATACAAGTAATCTTTAAAGTGGAACTGTTCAAAGAGGAAGAGGAAGCCCATATACATGTTTCATTAATAAGACTCAGACCATAAGTTTAATTTGAAAATGTTTGTTTAATTCCCATTTTATTTCTCCATAAACACACATATAAAGCAAGCATGAGCTCCTAATTTTGTCATCCACTTCTCACTAGATGCCTAGATAGGCTAATGTAACTAAACTGGGTTTGCTGGTTTGAAAGTAAACCAGTGGGAAAAATGATCCCCACACAACTACCTTGAGAGAGATTTCAGGTCAGGGTTACAATTTAATAGAAAGGTTACACTAAATGCAATGATACACATTAAAACTGGCTTAGATCCATAAAGTCAGACTACAGCCTGGCACGCTGTTGGCCAAGGTGGTGGTTGCAGTCCTATCAAGTGGTGATTGTAGTCCTGTTGATGGTTGCAGTCGAAAGTGGTGGTCCTGTAGAAGTTCTGGTTCTCCTCTGGATCCATCCAGGGGTGGTGGGGGTCCCAAGTCCCCAAATACCAAGATTATCTACCGTCAGGTTTGGGTGGGAATGCTCAGTACCTCCCCTAGGGCAGGCAGTTTCATAATGGGAATGATGTAATCCTGTGAGTCATAGGATGTTTTTGGGAATCCTTGGTCATAACTAGTTACAGCTGCCCATTATGGTGGTGCTGTTGAGCCATTATGGCCCATTGCCAGGGATGGTGCCCTCAGGATGACTGGGACTGTGCTGGTGCTTCCCCAGAGTTATCACTGCAGAACCATTTGTGAAGAAAATGCTCAAAGGGTTTGCCTCTTCTCCCTTATCTCATTTAACACCCAGCTTGTAGCCTGAGATGTCAGATGTGCACTGGGCACCTACTGCAAACAACCCACCATTAACAGTTTGTCAGAAATGGCACAGAGGGCAGCAGAATACTCAATGTTACACCGAACACTGGCACTCCTTCTGTAACCCACGACACTGGGGCAGGTCTTTCTGAACAAAAATGTGTCTAAACTTTACTGGATTGGGGACTGGGGGGGCTGAGACTGATGATATGTCATAGAATTCTCAGTTTGTTGCAGAATTTGCCTATGCCCTGCAGAATAATTTAGGGTCAGTAGGTGATTTACAAGATTTATGACCTTTGTGAGGAATTAGAAGTGGTGAATATCATCCAGAGCTCAGTTTTGCTTTTGCTTTGTTTTTTTCCCATGAGACTGAGAAAATGGTGGAACAGCAAATGCTAATTGATCAGCTAAAATTGAAATTAGAGAAGTTTACAGATGTGAAAGCTTTAGATTCTCCAAGTGCTTATGAAGATGGGCCAGCTGTCGTAGCATTTGCTAGGAGGCCCTACAGTGTCCCACTCACAAAAAACCTGCTATGCCCCTTTCACCTGCCTTCAGGGACAGAGATCCAAAAGGTAAGGTCTACCCAAATTTTCCCCCTTCTACTTTGTAATGATTATAAGCCAATGATTGGATATGACATGATAATGTATGGTGGCTTTCTCAGATGCTACTGCTTAATTTCCCACTGAAGACTCTGAAAAATTAGTTTTGTAACATTTGTTATGCCACAATTATCCAAAATATTTAGGCTTAAAGTTCCCACCTACAAGTGCTATGGCTCTCATGTTTTCACCCCCGCAACTGATTTCCTGGGGGTTTTGAGGGCTCAAGTATGAAACATTATTAAAAAAAAGAATTATTATTCTTGCCAGTATGTTGAGTACATGGGATAATGAATTGCTAACAATGCCCTCTTTCACGTTTGGAACAAGTCCTCTAAACTCTTGCAAAACCTTTTGTTACAAAGGTATTCTGAGTTATTATAGAAAACCTCTATAATTTTGCTTACAAGCTCAAGTGGTGAAATATTTTTTAGAATATGACTAAAGAATTGCTAAATTGTTGCAACTGTTTTACCCATCACTATTTTCATGTGCTTTTTGACAGGGGTATACCAGCCCCCCTGTTTTGTCCCTGGCCCAGATAATGGCAGAATTCCGTGTTCGCAGACAGATGATACTGAGCAAGATAGAAGATCAAGATAAAGTCCTTCACTGCCACCTCTCTGATCAGAGTGATGAAGAGGAAGACAATACAGGCAGTGAAGACAAAACCTCATATAAGTAATTTTTTGTTGCTTTTTAACTTTTGTTACAGAAAAATGTATAGCAGTGGTAGTATTACTGCCTAATCCTTCCATGATATGAGACCATCTATAATGATACTTACAGTAAACCTGTGGGACCAACTGGGCATATTGCAAAATAAGTGGTGTGGATGAGAAAGAAGGTATAAATGCTTTTGTGAGTTTGAGAGTCTTCTATGTTAAGATCATCTACTTTACATGATGCTTAAAAAAACCCAAAACCCTGTGTATTTGCAGAGTAGCATGTTTATCATTCTTCCACAGGCGTTCCATAAACCAAACGTGGACACAAAGTCACGCTTCTCTGTGCTTCCTCCCTGATATAACTGACATGAAATGCCAAGTAGACAAGTCTGGTTTATCCAATAAATCTGCGCTACAAACGGACACAACCACAGGTATAACGGAAGTCATGAGAGCAAATCTTACTACAGTATCAGAATATGCAATAATGTCTTTACTACTTGTAATTAGTTTTCCCAGCAAAATATGTGTATTTGTTACAAATATTTTTTTGGTTATAATTCAATATAGGTTTTCCAATTTCTGTTTTTCTTTCCCTTTCTGAAACTAATGTTAGTAACCTCTAAGTAATACTTACTAGCCAGAAAGCAGTTCACTTATCAAAAAGCTAGTTAGATATAAATCTTTGGTACTGCTTCAATGAAAGAAAATGGATGCTATTATCTTACTGGAAATACTGAAGTGATTTCTGGAATATGTTTCCTCAGACTTAGGGTCTTGAAATGCAAGTGCATACCATCCTTTCTTTTCCTGTTTAGACACATGGCAGGAAAAAATACTCTGCTCTATTGTTTCCTTCTGATTCTTTTACTTCATATGGAAGAACTCCACACAGTCAATATTGCAGAGCACTACCTTTTGAATACAGCATGTATTCCAGACTTTATAACTCTATTTTGCTTTGTTTCTTTCAAGGTGAAGAGATTGACAGCCTCCAGAAAATCCATGTTTTTAACATGGAGAAGTTAAAGAGTTCAGAGTTGAGACTTGCTGAGGCTGAGCAAAAAATAAGAGAACTTGCACTTAATATCAAAAGGAAAGAGGAACTTATTAAGGAGTTAGTAAGAACAGGTAACTGGGATACTGGATACTGTAAGAAGATGTTCAGAAACAAAAGAAAAGAAAACCTGAAGTCCTCTATGCCTTAGTTTTTACATAACTATCTTAGATAAGAATATTTTTAACAATTCATATGTTAAAATCTCTGCCGGCCTGGCTGTTCCCAGCCTGGCTTGCAGGTTAACGGGGTCCGAGCCCGCGTGAGCTAGCAACTGAAAGATGGTAACTGAGGTTTGCGTGCCTCAGTTTACCAGTGCAGCCCAACGCCTCCTCACAGCATGTAGGCATGCTGTAGCCAGCAGCGGAAGGTACGGAGAAAAGAGTGGAAACTCTGTCAGCTGCATTCCAAGTTTATTTTCTCCTGCCCTCGAGAGGGCAGGGGCCAGTTAGCTTGAAGGGGAGCTAAAGCAGAGAGACCCCGGTTGTTCTCTCGCAGAGAGTTTTAAAGTGTTACATCATCAGGTAGAGATAACAGAATGAACCAATCATGAAAGAAGGTACATGATAGTAAACCAATAAAGACCCCTCAGGGGAGGAACAATAACAAACCAACAAGTAACAAGACAGCTAGAGGGTATTTCAAATCACGCTGACCTGTTAGAGGACTTGAAACTTCTGTGATTGACATGCAAGGGGTATGTTGCTATGCTATAGGACAGCAACATTCATAATTCATACTTTTAACAAAATTCATAGATTTTGCTAATTACTTGCTATGATTGCACTGAAGGCTGTAAATTTTGATTACAGTCTACTATGATATGATGATTATTTGTTAAATATTTTTTGTGCTTTGTTGATTATTGCTTTTATCCAACAGTAGTGTAATTTTTAATGTATGGTCAGTGCTACTGATCTCTTTGTAGACATGTATTTGTGACATAATGTCTGGGATAGGACAGAAGATACATCACTGTATCTTCTATATTCTACCACAGTAGAGAAATGGGAGTCAGAAGTGGATGAAGGAAAAGTCAGTGTCCTTGCTAGCCTACATCCCTTACACATCTGTTCCTGATACAGAAACTAGCCTTGTGATGACAGTAAGGATCTCTTTCTTCAGCCCCTCAATCACACTCTTCTCCTTTGCTTACCTTCTCTCGAGGTTGTCTCAGAAAGATTCTGTGCCACCCCAGACTGCCTGAACAGGACAAGTCACAGAGTAAAAACACAATCCAAGATTTAATTATTAAGCTAATTATTAATTATTATTTGCTTACTATATATGCTTACTAATTATTAAGCTGAAAGTTGAGTAATAAATAAATGGCATATTCTTCTGTGAAAAAAAACCCAAACAAAATTATGAAGTACAGGAGAGCCACTTTGCCAAAATCTACAGTAGGCAGAAGAATTTAACTCTGGCACTCAGATGGCACTTTATTTGCTGGCATGAGGTAACTCATGAAAAGTTCAGATTTAGGACTCTCTTTATCTCCATTTCAGCATTAGAAGAGAATTGCAGGTTCCTTTAGTGTGGGAAAATGTGTCAGAAATTATCGATTTAGCTAGAACAAATTAAGTAACGTTTCAACTCCAAAAGTGAGTATTACATTTCAACTGATTATCATGTAGGTTTTAAACTATTTGTATATGCTGTCTTTAAGGTAAGGATGCTCAGTCTGTAAGCAAGCAGTATTCTTTGAAGATAACTAAACTGGAGAAAGAAATTGAGCAGGCCAAAAGAGAACTGGCTGAAACGCAAAAACAGCTTCAGGAACTCGACAGTAAGGAGCTGAGAGACATTCCTGAGAAAGTCACGTTACAAAAAGAGTGCCAGAGAAAGATGGAGGCAGCTAAGTTGAAAGTGCAGGTATTTCTGATCTGATCATTGAGATTTGCAAATCTCTGTCTCACTGTCATATCTGAACCTTAACACTCTGCTTGTAAAATTCTTACCAGTTTCACACACTGGAAGCTGGTTGGATTGAAGTAGCTAGTGAGAAAATTAATACTGTTTTAATACTCAAAATGCTAGTTAACATCTACTTGGTTAGATACATAAAATATCTTTTTGGTATGTAGGAAGCCAAGAAAGTGGTGAGAGATACGAGATATCCATACATCACTGTATATAGTCCAACAGAAGAACCTATCCAAGGGAGGGCATTACAAATTTACTACCTGCCATAAATAAAATTGATGTTTTTATGAAAATACAATATCAATTCTAGCTCTAAGCAAATCCCTGTGATGCTTTGCAAGATCAGGCCCAACACAGGCATATTTGTTTGACACTGACCTTCTTTTTTTAAGTTCTGCTACATCTAAGTTAATATCCTGTGTAGGGACAGCTTAAGGTGCTCTGTGCCTCTCAATCCTAGAATGGCAGGTCAGAAAAGTTCCATACAGAAAGAGGTAGTTGGTTTATTGACTTGAGCTCAGGACCAGCATTCTGGCACCAGCATTCTTACAGCATTGTGTCTCTGTAAATTTTCCAGAACTGTGGTTTCTGCTAGATTTTAGTACTTTCATTGTATTTCCAAGGATGAACTGTACCTTTTCACGTTGTTTAATTCTGCCTGTGCCAACTTTACCAGATAGCTCAGAAACTACAGCAATAACAAGTGATTGTTTTGGGCAGAAGTTAGTAAATCTTGCTGACCCTAAGAATTCAGTGAAATAAAGAATGAAGCTGAGTCATATTTTAGTTACAATTTTTCCTGCTCTTAAGCTGAAATTTGACATGAACATTCAGACCTTACAGAAGAAGCAGCAAGACACCAAGAATTTGGCTTCATTATCTAACCAAAGTGAGAGAGAAGCAAGAGAACTTGAGCAGAAAGTGGCTCAGATGAAGCATCAGCAATCCCAGATACAGAAGAGACTGTGTGAGGAGACTGAAAAGAAGAAGCAACTGGAAGCAGAGCTTCAGCAGGACCAGCAACAAATTAAAGTAGGATTCTTCCTGTTTCCTTATGACAAAGAATAGGATGAATCATTTTTGCCCCTGCTTCCTCAATAAACTACACTGACAGGCTTTCCCTAATTTTCAATAATGATTTAATGACTTTCATGATAAATGCACCAAAGAAATTGTCTACAAACATTTTACATTAATCAGCATTTTGTCTTTCTCTTTCAGCTTTTTTTTTTTTAAATTGTATTTTATTACCTGATGTCTAGTACTGAATTGCAATTTTAGAAATAAATTTAGGGTCAATATTTCAGATTATATCTTGTGGGGACTGTCACATGAAATGCATTTGACTGACTGATGTAGGAAGAATGATGCTTTTTGTTCATTCGTAGGAACTTCAACTTAAGATGGAGCAACAACAGAAGATCCTTAAACGTAAGGATAAAGAAATTGCTGCTTTTAAAAAGAAGAAAAACAACTCAGTGGGAGCTCCACAGAAACTACAGGTAGTTAATCTATTCCAAGTCTGTGTGAGCCCTGAAATAAAAAATTCTTTCTTCATCCCTAGTCATCTATTTTTGTGAACTGTTTGGAAGAAGAGTATTCCATCAGAGTTTTGTCTTCTTTTTTTTTTCTGTAGCAAAAATTGGGAGTACAGCCTAGAAGCTCTTGTAATCTACTCTTTTTGAATGAAAGAAAGGAGGGCCTTTAGTGTATTTTTTTTTTTCCTTTAATTTGTCAAAAATACAGATTCAGAAACCTGTGAATTCAGCAGGTTTGGTTGTCTGGTAGGTTTGAGGGTGACCTTGATGTGTGGTGTTTTAAGTGTTCCATGGGCTGTTCAGGCGTTTTATTTTGTTTTGGTTTATACTCTTGACATAAATTACAGTGTCTGGTTTTGGTTGTTGATAACAGGGTTAGAAAAGTATGTATCCTATGTAGCAGTGCCACCTACATTATTTCAGATGTGGACACTGGAACATGAATTACCCTAAGTCTTTAAAGGTGAAAAGAAATTTTAGAAGTTAAATAAAGGAAACTTTTTAGCCTTAACAGGAATATATCCACTGATAAACTGTGGCTTCAGAATAAATTTATAATGGACCATGCTAGCAGCATCAGAGCTGTCATTTACTGTCTTTTGTTCTTTCAACATAATTATTTCTTGTCACTTATGTTTTTCCACAAAGAGCTGGTTTTGGGCAACTATAATGCAATGAGGATGGGCTAGCAGAATTCTCGTAGTACCATCTAGACCTGGTTGCTGTGCCTGGGTAGATGACATCTATTCATATAACTAGTTTTAAAAAAGATATCCTTTAGAAAAACTACTGCATCTGATACAAATTTGTTTATATGAGATGTAGCAATGTAACATTGCTTAGGCCTCTTTTAAGTTCATCCAGTTTCTGTATTATTCTGAGTAAGGATTCTGTTGCAGAACTAATACTGACATTAGAAATGTTAATGTCTTCTAGAGTTTTATCAGTAATTCTGAAGAAAGGTAAAACAGTCATAAAATTCTGACTCAAAATGTCCTGGTTAACGCTCTCTGTATCTCTCTTGAAACATTAGAAATTAGAAGAGCAGAAGAAGTGGCTGGATGAAGAAATGGATAGAATTCTTCAACAGCACCAACAGTTAGCAGAACTAGAAGAAGATTTAAAGAAAAGAGAAGCCATTGTAGCAAAAAAAGAAGCATTATTGCAAGAGAAAAGCCACCTGGAAATCAAGAAACTGAGATCTAGCCAGGTGATTTAAGAAAAAAGCCACAAAACTCACCACAGTCATAAGGCTGATTGAAAGACTGGTTGTGGGGGAGGGCAGAGGAGGCTGAAGCCAAGTGACCTCCTGTGTCTCTGCCACTGTAATGTAGATACTATGTAGCTTGACCAATCGACATTTAAAATGTATTTAACACAGACAATCATTTTTATTCACTTCTCCGCCCCAAAATTGCAACAACAAAACAAACAAACCAGAACAAAACAATTCTGAACTGTGGAATTCTGTTACTGCAAAGCATTAAATGATATGATATCTATGATATATTATTTATGAAAATGACTCTGTCCTTTTGCAATCTAGAGAACACCGCAGGAAAATATCTTGCAATATTTACTTCTCAGTAGAAAAAGTGAATACAAAGTATCATTGTTATGGATAATGACTAGTGCCTTTATGTAGAAAACTGCACATTGAGCATTTTTGTTTTGCTTTTTTTTTTCTATGATATCTGTCCACTCAAAGCAAATGAGGTCCTATTGCAAGAAACAAGAAATTTTTTCACTTCATAATGTGACAGTGTCACCTACTTTTTTCTTACTGGAAAGGAGTATATAATTTTTATATCTGTGGTTGCTGTGGTTTTTTTTAGGCTTTAAACAAAGATAGTATGAAATTGTCTACCCGCTTAAGTATGCTGGATCAAGAGCTGTGTGACAAAAGTATGCAGCTTCAGGGCAGCAATACTGAAGACAAGTCAGACATTTTGGAAAAAATTCAGGTTCTCCAAATGGAAAGGGATCAGCTGCTCAGAAGGAGAAACAGTGTGGATGAGAAACTGAAAGACGGTAAAGTGTTGTCAACTGAAGTAAGTAAGCACCTCTGAGATAAATACAGGTTTTAGGAATTGTTTGATAATAAAGCATTCCAGTCAGAGCCTAAAATGTCTCCAAGTATTAGCTAAGCTTGAAATGAGGAGCAGAAATAGGGTACTTTTGTAAAAAGCAATGTTAGAATACTGGTATGATAGCACCAATTATGTACCAGTGAATGAAGTTTAAGATCAGAGGAACATAAATCAGATAGTGCCTTGCCAAACTATTGGTCTAAGAGTCGTATAATGAGAAGTGAAAATAAGTCATATTACATGGATGGCCCGTTACCTGGAGTTTTTCAATATCATTATGTTGAAGAAAAAATAAATTCATAAAAAATGTACAGATTACTTTCAGGTCTTGAGAAGCAATATGAGATTATGGCTGAGGTGATAACGTTCCAGAAAGATCCCTACTTGCCTCACTCATCAAAATTTGGAGTGCTTCAGGCCACGCGTTTCTGCCACTTCCCTACACAAGTTATGGTCATCAAACTCCTTACTGACCTGATCAATTCATAAATCCAACAGAAAACTAGTACATCCAAAAATAGAAAAATAATAGTAGAAGTCAAACTGTGGTGAGGATGAGGGAAGGATACAAAGAGAAACATGACTTCTAGTCTTGTGATGAACCATTTGATCAACCTCTGTATTGTGGTAAGAGTGTTATGGCAGGAATAGACAAATGTTCTAGACTTGCACTCTATCTCCTATCTTCCCCACTCCACTGTCTGTGCTACAACTAGTTCATCTTACCATTAAGTTTAATTTTGCTCTTGAGAATGAAGTTAAAGATCTCTTGAAAGATTAATTCTGAGCTTTTTTTTTTTTTTGAAAGATCTCACTCATGTGTTTCTCTGCAGGAAGAACATGTTCTTTTCCAGCTAGAAGAAGGAATTGAAGCCCTGGTAGCTGCAATTGATAACAAGAATGAAAGTATTCATAATCGCCAGCACTTACTGAGGTCATCTTCTCAGAGTCTTTCACAGAGCAAGCATAATGTAATAGGGAAACTAGTTTCCCTGTCTGCTGCTGAGCTCAGAGCTATCATCATCAGTTATTTCAACAAGGTTTGTTTTGGCTAATGAATAATATTTTATCCCATTTTCTATTAGTATTCTAGCTATTGAGATGGTGGCAAGAAATAAAAATAAATTTAAGAAGCTTTTGGTAAATATCTCTTCAAATTACATAGATCTGCTATTAAATTATTTATAAGTTTTATGTTAACTTAAATAGGATACTTGTGGGTTAAGTTTCTATATCTTGTTTTGGGGTCATCAGCTTGAAAGGTGCTGCAAATCTGGAAATTACCTTGCCCCTTTCCAGTGCTCTGTGTTGCTAACTTATGGAGAAACAACATGTTTAAATAATGGTGTTGAATTCAATTTCTTCCTGATTGCAGGCTTTCAGAAAGCTTCATAAAGCTCAGGCTACTATTCCTATTGTCGTTTTCCTAAATGCAGTATAAACTGATTTTGCATACAATCTCATGCTTAGGAATTATACTAACATCTAGAAACATAAATATTAAATGCATTAGGACATGGTGTCTTTGTGACCTTGAGTGAACCTTGGTAATTTTGTAAACAAGTTGTCTGTGGGATGCAAGTTGGAAGTTTTTCAGAATCTGGAAAGCAATGTTCTTTCAGTTTAAATTTTGCACAGGGTATTAAAAAAATCCACTAGTCCATGTGATCAAAATGTATGCAGTTCAGTTCTGAAGTGTCAACTTGTAGCAGTGGCAAGTCTGTTTCCAGTATAAGCTTAATGATTTGTAGAGATCCATTGCTTTTGTATGTTTTAATCTATCAGGCTGAAGGATGAACCGTTTTCTTAAAATGGTTTAGTAAATCAAAATAAGTGTGTTTCTTTCTAAGATTGTTGGCCTACGTGAGTCTGAACGAAAATTACAAGTGCAGATTGAAGAACAGGAAATGAAGTCCATACACCAGAAAAACACGATGCGTGAATTAGAATCTGCACTTGAACACATCAAGTTGCAGTGTGACAGACAGCTGACTCACCAGCGCCAAGAACATGAGAAAAAAATACAGTTTCTGTTGAATCATTTCAAAGGTATTTTCTTCCTGGGCGGGAATTATACACCAAGTATTGTCTTTGGTCTTTAACAGAGAAATACTTTATTCCAACAGAAAAAAAAGAATTAGGTTCAAAGATATATTTTGGCTGTCACTAATTCTAATGTTATGTAGGATGCCAAGGAACAGACAGATGGTGTCTGTATGAATGGAAAATTGAGTATTTTTTTAAAACAGTATCAGAATTGTTGTATTTTCATACTGAATTTACTGATATTGGAAAGTCACAAAATACTCGTCCTGCTGATCTTCATCTTCTAAATACTATTAAAACTAAAAGGTGGGGTTGGCACAGCCTTTTTGATCTTATTTCATTTAAAACATGCACATTGCAAGCAAAGTGCCATCAAGATACTCTGTTTAGCTGGACATCTTGATTTTTGACACAGATACTTGATTCTTAAACTAGTTTTATTTCTCCTAGAACAAAATAGTGAAGGTATTGCAGAAACCCTGAAAGGGTATGAAGTAAAAATCCAACAACTGGAAAAAGATTTATTTTTCTATAAGAAAACCAGCAGAGAGCTGAAGAAGAAATTGAAGGGCCTCCTTGGAGAGTCATCTGAATAATTATTGACATTCTCTAAATGTAAGCATAGTATCTGATTATGTTTATGCAATTGTCAGTAGACCATTTGAAGAGTGGTGAACACACAGAACTATGTCAGATAGCTGTAAAACATCGCATTTTTACTGAATTAACTGTTCTTCAGGAATATATTCTACCTCTATCCTCATTTCAAGTGAGAGACATTTTATTATAGCTGTAGCTGTAGCAGTGGTGTGACAGTGGTTTAAATTCCTGTTCTGCTTTTTCTGGATTCTAACATAATTTCAGCATCTACAACTTCAAACTGTTATGGTTAAGACAGCAGAATTTTGCTATCTGAAAGCATTTGAATGGTATTGTAACTAACAGCTTTCTTATATGCCACTCATTTGATTTCTTAAAAGTTTCTGGGAGACTGTCAATGAAAAATGCCACACTTTCAGTTACTAACTTACTTTAGCTACTTACTAACTCAAGCTGAAAGACAGCTTTTACACACTTGAAGGGAAAAAAGAAGTGCTTTCTATTGTGACTCTGTGCTTTGGCATAAAAACCCCCCAACCAACTGAACAAACAAAATAAAACAACCAACTGTTAGTGTAAGTTTTTAATTTTTCCATGTCCTTCTTGCCAGAATCCAGATGTAACACAGAGCTACTCATGTGGAGGAGAAAAGAAGGTTCAGTTTCATCACTGTTTCTGTTGTCTCATACCTCTCAATGCCACAATACCTCACATACACAATACAGCCTTCTTGGTATATTAATACCTCTTGGTATTTCTTTTTAAGGCTCAGCAATACTGGTTCTTCCTCCCAGCAGATGCTTCTATTTCTTTCCAGCCAGACAGTGCCACGCCTTCCTACAGAGAGATGCCGATCACATACCTCTACTCCAAGAGTGAATTAAGGCTCAGCCCTTTCCCTCTAGGCAACATAATGAGCCTACACATTCATTACACTATCAAACTGTGTACATGAATATTCTAGAGACTGGATTATAAATGAGCGTGGGAATGATTATTCTGAGTCTAACATACAAAGAAGCATGTAGTTTAGGATATGTATCCATGTGGGGAAACACCTATCCTTGGCAAATTGTAGCAGTGGGAAGAAGGGAGAAGAATTTCCCTGTGAATTTCCAACTTTTTCTGATGCATATATTTGCAAGTTTTATAAGAAATACTCTGCATTTAGTTATTTTTCTTTTTTATACATTATGGAACGTGTTGCTATACAATGTAATAAAACCACATCATAATTTGTTACTGAGCTTTAGAAGTAATAAAATCCCTGTTTGTGTATTGCAGTCAAATTTATAGAATGTAATTTGTGTGTTGTACTAGTATTGTTGCTGACTGTTTTTCAATATATGAATAATTTCATATTTGTCATGGTTCAGTTGTTTTAAATCTGCTTACTAGGATACATGACAAGTTAGAACAGTGAGCCTTGTATTAACAGCACCTTCTCAGATGAGAGTAATGGCAAGTACCTCTGATGTTTTTGTAGATGGTGAACTTTTTGAATAGAAAGGGCAAAATATGAGGTGCTGATAAATTTTTACCATGTTCATGCTGTGAGTTACTGATGCTGTAAAACCATGCTGCCTACCTATGTCAGGCATTCAGAGAAGTTGTAACTTTTTGTTATTTATCTGCTGATAAATTTCATTTTAGATAACAGTGTTGGTGTTAAGTTATCCAGTTAAGAGGAAGCAGAAGTTGCTTCTGAAGAATTCAAGTGAAAACAGCTGTTAACAAAGTTCATGTCTTTACTAACTACAAGTAAAAGTACTTTTTGAAGTATCAGAGATCTCCCAGTCTCTGTAATTAAGCAATTAATAAAAAGGGAAATAAAATAATTTAAAATAATTCTATACTGCTTTACTGGATTTTGTTACAGTGCCAAATCCTCATGGAAATTTTTTGGGTTTTGCTTTAGATACTATCTAGACAATGGTAAAATGGACTGAAAACAGGGAGAGAAGGTAATGTTCCTTAGCCATTGTGATGAATAGCAGTATTGTGTAATTATTAACGAACAAATCTTTTCTTCCTGGTGATGAATCAGATTTCCAATATCAGTTGTATGTAATAGGGGAAAATACAACAAAGTACAGGTCTCCATTCTTGTTATACTGCAGCTTTAAAGGAACTTCTCTTAAACCTGAGAAAATACTGATTTTTTTTTAACTACTTCAGTATTGGACTGAATGTAGTTAAAAAAATGTACAGAAATATTCCCAACAATATGTAGCTCTTAAATGCAAGAAAATCAGAGTAGAATTTAAGAAAACAAATAGGTTGTAAATAGGTTTTGGATAACAATATGTTTTGGATGCCCCATTCACGGAAGTGTTCAAGGTCAGGTTGAACAGGGCTTTGAGCACCCTGACCTAGTGAAAGATGTCCCTGCCCCTGGCAGTGGGATAGACTTAGATGTTGAAATGTCCCTTCTCACCCAAACCATTCTGTGATTCTAAAATTTTATGGTCTGTGTCTTGTTTATACCTACATGGCTTTCAGATGCAAAATGCAGATGCCGGCATGTGCAACTATGATAGTAAAAGCTCTTCCCTGTTACGTGTTAAGGGAAGTGCCGTGTGTCATTCTCCAGAGCTTGCCTAGTAACAAACAATTCCTCTGTACTACAAAGACAAAACTCAAACATTTCTTTTGTCCCATGTTAACTGTCACTGAATACAATATGGCTACAAAAATGCATAATTGTTTGTGCAGCACTGAATGCAGTACTGAATCCTGGAATCTTACTTAGTGATAGTCACTGAAGTGGAACATTACAGAATGTTAAACTACAAGTAGGAGCTGGCTGATTAGGAGCAGATTAGAAAACCTCTGCTAACCTAACTTCTGTCAGTTACCTGGGAAACAAGCAGAGAACACAGAAGTTGGAGGAAGAGAACCAGAGAAGAGACTGAAGAGCAGACAAAGCAAAATACCTGTAAGTCTAAAGAAGACTTTCAACTGAGTGGTTTTTTTTAAACACACTGTAGCACTAAGCCATTTGCAAAGCAAAGTATGTGTGAAGAGAGCACTTCACTTGAGTGGGCAGCAGGAGAGGACAGTGGGACAAAAGTCTTTATTAATAAAGGTACCATGAATCTGTAATGCTGTTACAACTTATTACTGACTTCTGAAAACTAGTTCCATGAAGATGCTAATGGTGAAATAAGACTTTTCAAAGAAATGAGACAGTGTAGCTAACAGTCCACAATTATTCAGATTTCATAATAATGCTGAAAGTCTTACTGTAGCTTCAGTAATTTGTTTGTCCTACCTTGTTGCTTTCGAAACTAGTGCACCTAGTCTCCCACCGACTATTACAGAATGTTAAACTATTAAAGGTTGCTTTGAGTTGAGGGGTCCCTTCCCCCTTATCACCTGGGGAAGAGGATACAGATGTGTATTGACACCAGAGGGTCCTACATGGGTGCCAGGCAAATTTATTAAGCCTTTTATTAAGAACCACACACGGGCTTGTCACGAGACCACCAACAGAACCAAGGATATTACTCGGACAAGAAGAAAGAAGGCAGAAGAAGTCAGTCCCAAGTGGCACACTGAACAGGAACTTGACTGGCCTGACCTCGTGTTCCTGAAGAACCTGGATTAAGGACTTGGTGTTGCTGCTTCCTTCATGTGAAACACGCTTCATTTTAAGAAGCGGTGCTCCCGAGGGTGGACTGGAGGGATGCTGCCCTCATCTGGACGACGTGACCCGACAAAAACCAGTCCCAGAAGAAGGGAGGACCCAGCGCCGCAGCCTTGGTTGAAGGAACAACCATCCCAGGGCCCCAAAGAGGGTAAGAAAAAATTTTTTATTGTCCCAAAGGGATATTCAGTTGTTCCCTTCCTGTTTTGTTAATTTTTCCATTTTTCAAGCGTTGAGGGTGGGTTCTGCTCTGCCCCAGTAAAATGGGAAATAAACTATCTGCAGAGCAGCAGGAGTTTTACATCCAAGTTCAAAATTCCCTTGTTGAAAATAAAATTAAGTTCTCAAAAAGACTCCTCAAATTCTTTGTCCGGTGGATTTTTAAAGAATTCCCACATACAACCCTGGACAAAGCGAGATCCCTTTCATTTTGGGATAAGATAGAAAGGAGGATGACATTTTTGCAAAGCTGTGGAGACCGGTCAGTTGAGCACTTTTTTGTGCTCCTGACGCTGGTCCGCCACCTTGCAAAAAAGCAAAAGAAAAAGTCTAAAGCTAAAACCCCAGTTGTTCCTTCTCCTTTATCCATCCCCCATCTTCCACATTCCCCCCAACCTTTTAAGAGAAGCAAAGGGACTGTAAAAAGCCCAAGNGGATTAAGGACTTGGTGTTGCTGCTTCCTTCATGTGAAACACGCTTCATTTTAAGAAGCGGTGCTCCCGAGGGTGGACTGGAGGGATGCTGCCCTCATCTGGACGACGTGACCCGACAAAAACCAGTCCCAGAAGAAGGGAGGACCCAGCGCCGCAGCCTTGGTTGAAGGAACAACCATCCCAGGGCCCCAAAGAGGGTAAGAAAAAATTTTTTATTGTCCCAAAGGGATATTCAGTTGTTCCCTTCCTGTTTTGTTAATTTTTCCATTTTTCAAGCGTTGAGGGTGGGTTCTGCTCTGCCCCAGTAAAATGGGAAATAAACTATCTGCAGAGCAGCAGGAGTTTTACATCCAAGTTCAAAATTCCCTTGTTGAAAATAAAATTAAGTTCTCAAAAAGACTCCTCAAATTCTTTGTCCGGTGGATTTTTAAAGAATTCCCACATACAACCCTGGACAAAGCGAGATCCCTTTCATTTTGGGATAAGATAGAAAGGAGGATGACATTTTTGCAAAGCTGTGGAGACCGGTCAGTTGAGCACTTTTTTGTGCTCCTGACGCTGGTCCGCCGCCTTGCAAAAAAGCAAAAGAAAAAGTCTAAAGCTAAAACCCCAGTTGTTCCTTCTCCTTTATCCATCCCCCATCTTCCACATTCCCCCCAACCTTTTAAGAGAAGCAAAGGGACTGTAAAAAGCCCAAGGGCTCAGGGCTGCCACCAGCTCCCTGACACTCCCTGTGCCTCTCCTTCCCCTGCTCGGAAAGGACCTGTGCAACCTTCTCCGAGCACCCCTAAAAGAACTTCCCTCAACCCTTCTTCCCCAGTTATTTCTTCAAAAGTTAATTCCTCTCATCTCCCTCGTGTCTCCCAAAATGGCGGCAACAGCCAGTTTAAGACTCAAAATGGCTGCAACCACATGGTCTCCTTCCCCCAACCTTCTTCTTCCCAGAATCCCCTGTTTCCCGCCTTCCAAAACCCATTCCTCCCCCTTCCTGACATCAGCCCTTTCCCTCCTACTTATTATCCTAATCCCTCCCACTGGGCAGTCTCATGAACTGTGGGTGGACCCCTAATTAATAACCAAAACAACTCCTTCCTTTTCCCACACCCCTCCTCTTCCTTAGACCCTCCTCCTTCTGCACCTGACTCCTCCTCTTACGCCCCTGACCCATCCCTGGAGGTGGGTACTTCTGGTTCCCATGACCCCCCTTCCGCTTCCCACAGTGGGAAAGCCGGAAGGGACACCATCTCGGGCTGGGATCTGAAACCCCTCGAGCCCCCCTTCTCAGCTCCAGTCCAATTAAGCCGCACAGGATTGAACCCCACATGGGAGCCTCTTAACCACAATTGTATTAGGGAACTTTGCAAAACTCCAAAGGAGTTCGGCCGGGAAAGCAAATATTTTAAATCTAGGCTGCATGCAACTTTAGCCACCAGCACTTTAGTTCCCCACGATCTCAAGATGATCGTGTCTTTGCCTCCTCACCCACGCTGAATACCGGGTGTGGGAGAAAAAATGGAAAAGGCAAGTTCGGGAACTAACTCCCTAGTACATCCAGCGGGCGAGGGCTCTCATTTGATTTGTTGGTGGGGGAAGGGGACTACAGCAAGCCCCAAACCCAAGCCCAGAACCTCACCCCTGATGTTCTGGTTGTGGTGGCAGGAGTTGCTGAACAAGTGCTAATCAGTATGCCTCCAACTGATACCCCTATGGTCTCCTATTCTAACATCCACCAAGGGCCTTAAGAGTCCTTTGTGTCATTCGTTGAAAAGTTAAGAATGGTCATTGAAAAACAAGTAGCTGACCCTAACATCAGGGAAAACATCTTAGCAGAAATGGCCATGACAACAGTGAACGACATGTGTAAGGAGATCATCCTATCCCTTCCCCATGACCCTCCCCCAACAGTGGATCAAATGGCTGAAGCCTGCTGGAGGCTTATGAACATTAAGCTAACGGCTCGCAAACCACCACAAGAGCTTTCAGTCAATGCCATTGACATGAAGGAAGTCACTTGCTTCAAATGTAGCAAGAGAGGCCACTTTTCGAAAAATTGCAGATCTGCTACCTCGGTCATTCCTAATCCTAATACCTGACACCACCAGCCAACCACCCAGGAAACACCTGTTCCCACCACCCCTGTCCCAATTGCATCCGTCCCTTCTGTACCTACCCCTACTACCCTTCCCCCCGCCTCGATGGTAAACTAAGCCTGCAGCATGATGAGGCAGAGCCACGTCGCAATCAAGATGAGTCATCTGCCAATCTAAAAGACTTCTTACTGGCTGCGTCAAATGATTCTTTCAGTTTTACTGGACTTGACTTTCAAATTGTGTCTACAGACTCCTGCCAAAAGCACTTTCATGCTTGTGCTGCCTGACACTGCCCGAGGACCGAGGGAGTTGGAAGTAATCCCTTCTCTTGTTAAAACCCATGGAGATGGGAACTTTCTATTGAAGTTGGCATGTTGTAACCCGCCGTTCATTCTCCCTAGGAATCAGGTCGTTGCCAGGGTCAAGATTTATCCATTCCAGGCAGTTCTCACGGACTCCTCTGTAGTCTGCTGGACCGAAGAGATTGGGAAAAGCAGGGCAGTGGTCAGCTGCAAACTCTCAAGCTGGGGATTGGACATTTCCCTTACGGGAATGTTGGATACTGGGGCAGACATGACGGTTATGTTATCTTCCAGCTGGCCATTATCATGGGAAAAGCAGTCTGTGGCAGGTACCATCCGTGGTGTTGGTGGATACATCCCCGCCGAGTGGAGCAAACACACCATTCAAACAGAGGGGTCTGATGGGCGCACTGCATCTGTGCACCCCTTTGTCATCAGCTCAGGCTTTAACCTTTGGGGCAGAGATGTCATGGCCCAGTGGGGAACCCGGATCAAATTGGCTCCTAAGATCCAGGATTTTTAATTGGGGCCACTGAAGAGCGCCCGACTCAAGCGCTCAATTGGAAAACAGATTCACCCGTTTGGGTCGATCAGTGGCCCTTATCAGGTGAAAAATTAAGTGTGCTCAATGAGCTTGTGGACGAGCAGTTAAAAAAGGGTAACATCGTGCCTTCGAATAGCCCCTGGAATTCCCCTATTTTCGTTATCCAAAAGCCAGGGAAGGACAGGTGGAGGTTCCTCCATGACCTCAGAAAAATGAATGATGTCATTGAGGACATGGGATCACTGCAGCCAGGGTTACCATCACCCTCCATGCTCCCGCGGAACTGGAAGTTAGTGGTCATTGACATCAAGGATTGCTTCTTCCAGATCCCCCTACACCCAAATGATGCCCCCAGATTTGCCTTTTCAGTGCCGTCTATTAACCAGCAAGAACCAATGCGGTGCTTCCATTGGCGAATGCTTCCTCAAGGAATGAAAAATTCCCCCACTATTTGCCAGTGGTATGTCGCACATATTCTGTCCCCTATCCGGACTCTGGCTGCTGACTCCATCATCGTTCATTACATGGACGATGTACTGGTCTGTGCACCCAGTCAAAATTATTTGGATTGGGCCCTTTCCAAGGTCGTGGGGGCTTTGGAAAGCAATAGTTTTGAAATCCAGTCCTCCAAGGTCCAAAAGACTGCCCCGTGGAACTACCTTGGCATGAAAATTCAAGAGAAAATCATAGTTCCCCAGCAAATTAAAATAACTGAAAATCCAAAAAATTTAAGAGAACTTCAACAATTATGCGGCTCCCTAAATTGGATTCGGCCATTTTTGGGGATTTCTACAGAGGACCTGGCACCGCTTTTTAACCTCCTTCAAGGAGATAATGACCTGACGTCGCCCAGAACCCGCACACCTGAAGCGCGTGACGCACTGAGCAAGGCACAGGACGCTATAGCAAACAAGCAGGCACACAGATTTGACCCCAAATTGCCCTTTAAATTGGCAATACTTGGAAAAATGCCCTACTTACATGGGCTCATCCATCAGTGGGATGAGGGACAGAGGGATCCACTACTCATCATTGAGTGGGTCTTCCTCTCCAATCATCCCTCAAAGACCGTCACCATGCCACAGGAACGGATGGTGCAGGTAATTAGGAAAGCGAGGTCCCGTCTTGCTGTTCTATCAGGACGAGACTTCACATGCATCTATTTATCAATCACAATTGGCTTTTTAGAATATGTAATGCAAAACAATGTTGAGCTCCAGTATGCACTGGATTCTTATCCCGGACAGCTTTCCATCCATTATCCCAAACATAAAGTCTTTACTCTAGACTTAAAAATCATCCAAAAACCGGTTCAAAGCAAAGAGCCCCTCAAGGCTCTGACCCTTTTCACAGATGGCTCCGGTGCATCAGGGAAGTCTATCATCACGTGGCAGGACCCCACCACGCAAAAGTGGGAATCTGACGTGGAAGTTGTGAAAGGGTCCCCACAGGTGGCAGAGCTGGCAGCCGTCGTCAGAGCTTTTGACAGGTTCTCTGAACCGTTTAATCTGGTTACTGATTCGGCCTACATTGCCAGAGTAGTCTCCAGAGCTGAGGGTGCTTGGCTCTCGGAGTCCAGCAACCCAAAATTCACCACCTTTGTTTGTTTGTTTGTTTTCTGGCCAACTCTTTGACAATAATTTTCAAATACCATATCTTCAGGATGGTACTGATGCCACTTTTCAGAACTGTGGACCCTGTGATCACACAAGATAAAGTATGCATAATTGTATCCTCACAGATAGAATGCTACTGGGTGGAATGAGGTAATCTGTTTTGTTATCAGTCTGATTCAAACTAAACTCCCTTTCCTTGGAGAAGTGGTATGTGTTTTCATCATCTGCTATCCCACAGGAAATATTTACCACGGGTTGCAAGACCAAGACTTATCTAATCACAGCAGTGGTGCCCATAACTTGGAGATGTGACTTCTTTTCCAACATGTTTGTATTTGTAAGCAATTTTGAATTAGGAAATCCAGGATATTTATCTTTTCACAAAAACTAATCAGTCTGTTTCAAGGTACCATTAAATTGCTAGATTATTTTTAGAGAGAGTAATTTGGTTATTCTATATAATAGAATAGAAACCAAAATCCAAAAGACTGATTACCTGCTGTCCTATAAATTTGTCTTCCCCTAAGTTTTAATTTGCCCACCTATCCCTATTTGACAGATTTGGTTTGATGTTTTTTTTCTTTCAGGACATTTAGGTAAAGCTTTACCCTGCCCTGTCATCCCCCACTGTAGAACTAACCTGTGTTGTTTCTTGTGCTATTGAGTTTGACATACTTAAAAGTTAGTTCGTATTATGCTTGCTGATTAGCAGAAGAAGTTCTATTTAAATGAAACCAAAATTGGATTCTAGAAGTGCCTGTGGATGCCATCATAAAAAAAGTCCATATGTTTTTAAGTGTTAAAGAAACACACACGTTTCTAACTTGGGCAATGGTAAATACAGTTTTCGTTATTCAACATAACTCCTTTCCCTATTTACCACTTGCTGTATTAGCCTGTCCAGTATAAAATTAGCCTATCCAATATAAATTACACAGAAATTCTTCAATCATCTGATTTATTCTCTTCTATGTTGTTCTCACTCTTAAATTCTTTCTATGTCTCTTGGGAAAAAGAAAGTATTTTCTTATATCTAGTTCCTTTTGCATTTGTAATAACTGAATGTTCACAAAGACAAAGCTTTTTCTGTAGCTGCTGCAGTTTTTTTTCAGGAAGGATACTCCTTGTATGCTTTCTTTGGAAAATTCAGCAATTGTTTCGATATCATTTTCTCACAATGAGTCACTTTAGAATGGGACTTTATGTGAATTGGCAATAGACAGCTTTGTTACTCTTCTGATTTCCTGTACAAATATTCAGCACTATTTTGTATCTGTTCTAGTTACTTTGAAATAAGCTGTAAATTGTATGTGTTGCAACACAGTAAAACCTTTCTTTTTTGAAAAGGTTAATTAAGAAAAAAAAAATCGAACCCTCATAACTAAGGCTGAGGTGAGAAAGCCAGAATAAAGATGAAGAGAAAAAGGCTCTCATTTACTGAACACTGAAAGAGTTTAGACTACATAGATTCTGTGCTACCCTTAAACAGGCAAGTAAAGTTCTGAAATGAGAGGAACATGCCCAACAAAACAAAAAGTTCCACATAACAGAGGTTAGGGAGACAAAGAGGCTTGTTGGAAAGACAAAGCACAGTGTACATGTAGAGAGGAGCTGGAGGAAAGAATTCTGGGATGGATGTGACTAAAGACAACAACAAAACTTTGATTTTTGTGAATCAAACTAACAAAAGTAACTTGGGTTAGGGCAAAAGTTGTGGAGTACAATTGGAAAATACCTGCTAATGGATCAGAATAATGAAAAAGATTATTCTTTTTCTTAGACTTTTGAATGGGTGATTCTAGCTAAGAACTAGAAAAGCAATCACCGAAAAACAAATCCCACTGAAAGTGAGACAAGGGGATTTCATTTATTAGAATTATTGAACAGCTGACAAGGATGTGGCCTTCTGGTTCAAACCTAACAAGGGCTTGTACTTGAGATTTGCTTACTAAAGGCAGAGTATCCGCAGAGGGAGCCCTCTATCCACAGCAGGAGGTAATTGCTGTCTACCCAGTTATGCTTTAGCACAAAGCTTTTTTAATTTAACCCCTTTAACTGAGTCTAAAACAAAAGCCCTAACCTTTGTTCAGTCAAATCAGGAATGGAAAACAATATATAGAATATCTTTTTAATGCCATAGGAAAGTAGAAGTCTATACTTCTCCCTTTTATAAATCACAGGGGTTTGTATTGTGTTTTGGTTTGAATATTCAGAAATACAAGGAATGTCATGTATCATTTACCGTAGAACTTTGGAGATACTGTATGTAAGTTTTACTGTCATTAGACCACCTGAGGCCTTGTCTAAATCCAAGATTGTATCACTAATGTCAGGTAAAACATTAAATAGAGTTCAGCCAAACTGGTTCAAAACCTTTTGCTAATATTCTTAATTTAATTCAACTTGATGTGAGCCACTACTTGAAACTTTGATTCAAAATACTGTCTGGTAACTGCATGTTCATTTTCAGTTTGTTTATTTGTTTGAAGCCAATTTAGATGCATTGGTTACATCAACTAACTATGGAAAAAATACCAAATTGAAGCTGTCTAGTCAAAGTTGGGAATTAAGCTGAACTTCTGCAGTAAACACCAATAACCACGGGTGAGGAAAATGAAGTGGCATAAAAATTAAGCTTTTCTCTCTAATAAACATGCTGAATTCTGTTCTTTAATATCAGCAATTAAGGAAGACAAATTGCACAGGTTGTTTTAGAAAGGGGAAATAAAAGCACAGGTGGAAGAAAGTGGGAAAGGAAAGGAAAAGCAAGGGGAAAGAAAGAAGTGTTTTTAAAAATCCATCAGCCTAAGAGGATTAAGAACTCAAAATTCTTTGCTGTATCGTTCTCATTTTCCATGCACTGTTTATAAGCTCTGTTCTCAACTATCTGACTGAGAACCCATATGCATGTTGTTCTGGTTTAGGGTATTTTCCATCTGGACCCTTTCAGTTCTGGCAAATGAGATCCCACATTCCTGTCATCTGTACCAAAACTAACATGAAGATAAAAACATTCCTTGCTAAAGTTCCCTCTTCGCTTAGTTAAGAACTTACAATAACTTCCAAGTTATTTTCTATAAATTTTTAGTATCCTTGTGACTTATAACAAACATACTTCAGTAAATAACACAAATGATTATACTTCTAACTTGTAAACTTCTGCTAGCTATAACCAGGTCGAAGTTATGCTACTCTGGTACAAAGTCTACTCATGTAAATGATACAGTCAGCATGAGCTGTATCTATAAACTATGAACAGCCTGGGATGAGGAATAGCTCCTTACTCTTTGATCTAATTTCTGCTTGAAGTCACTGCTTGATTGCAGTGCAGAATGTTACTGTATGATGTCCCTCACTTTACCAGTCAACAAGATAATGTGGCACTGGCATGTGTCCAAGTGTTCTGCTCCAGCAGAATTCAATGCCTTGTAGCGTCACAACTAATGTGCAAAAGGAGCATGTGTGACCAAAGAAAGGCTTAGTACTTGAATATGCCTGGAATCATTCTTATCTGCAACAAACAAAAGCTCTAGAACAGGCAAAACCTGGAATTCCCTTCAGCCAATCTTTGGTATTATGATTTTACGGTCTCTTAGCAGGTCTTAAATTCCTTTAGTAAAAATGTTAAGAGTTTTGGAGCCTACCATGCTGTATTACACTTTTTTTAGTACTAGATGAACCAATGTTCAAAGGGCTTCTGAGGGGTTACCCCAAGAGCAGACCAAACCAGCAAATCATTTTGTGGTTCAGACTACTGTGGGAAGCGTCCGTTCTCATCTAAGCAAAAAAGGACATTTGATTCTACAGTTCAAAGCCACATATGTATTTTACACCAAAACAGGAATAGACATCTTGAATTTCTTGAGAGGCAGGAATATTTGGGGAGAATACCTAATTTGGTAATGCGAATTTAATTTCTGCTTGAGGTTTTCTTGTTTGAGGAAGACATGATTTCCAGCTATGGAATGCTTCCTTAGCAATACTTTTTAAGTAGTATATGTCTAGTATTTATTCTCTTTAACTGGTGCCAAGTAACTTAAAAGCAACAGGTATCAAATTATTTCATTGATGTAGGTTTGCAAACTGGGCCAAGTTAATTTTCTTGCATCTTCCAACACCAAACCCCTGCATCTCACTATAACTTCTGTAACACCTCATGTCCTATGGACTGGAGCTCCAGCAAACCACAGTTGCATGGCGGGCACCTGCATTCCCAGATCCTAGTTGGGAAAGTCCTGGTGACCCTCCTCATGGATTTACTGGAAATCCAAAGCACACGTCCCTTGCATCTGACAATAAATATTAAGCTTTCCTGTGGCTTGTGTCAGTGGGGGACTGTGCTGTCAGTGGGGGTGGAAGGTCCTGGCACGGCATTGCAGGGGCTGTTGCAACTGGGTGGTTTATGTCACTCAACAAAATCACCAGCAATGGCATCAGCAAAAGCAGATGTGAGTCACCACAAAAAGTGCTGTGACCACTTCCCTGGGGAGCCTGCTCAAGTGCCAGACCAGCCTCTGGCTAAAAACCTTTTCCTAATATCCAGCCTAAACCTCCCTGACACAACTTCAGGCCATTCCCTTGGACCCTGTCACAGTGAAAGCATGATAAAGCTTGTTGACAAGGCTTGGTCTACTGCTTACTAGTACTACCTTAGCATCACTAACAGTGTACCACTTAAGTAAATACCACTTTTAACCACATTAACTAAATGGTTAAAGCACACAGAGAAAAACAGGACTAAAATCTAAAATCACACAGAATAACAGAATTGTTAGGGTTGGAAGAGACCTCTGGAGATCATCCAGTCCAACCCCTCTGCCAAGGCACGGTCAGCTAGAACAGGTTACACAAGAATATGTCCAGCTGGGTTTTGAATGTCTCCAGAGAGGGAGAGTCCATGACCTGTTCCAGTGCTCTGATGCCCTCAGTATGAAAGTTCTTCCCCATGTTTAAGTGGAACTTCCTGTGTTTTAGATTATGGCCATTGCTCCTTGTCCTGTCATTGGGCAGCACTGAAAAGGATCTGGCACCATCCTCTTGGCACCTGCCTTTGAGGTATTTCTATGTGTTGAGGAGATCCCCTCTCAGTCTTCTCTCCTCCAGAATAAACAGGCCCAGCTCCTGCAGTCTGTCCTCATATGAGAGATGTTTCAAACCCCAAATTGTCTTTTGACTCCCCGCTGGACCCTGAAGTATCTTTGTGACTCCCCTCTGAACCCTCTCCAGTAGCTCCTTGTCTCATCTCTCTCCTCTTGTACTGAGGAGCCCAGATCAGGACACAGCACTCCTCACAAAGCGATGTCGGCGGAGGCTGGAGATGCAAAAGGGCGAGGATGCGGCAGCCTAAAGCTAAAAACGCCGAGGGGGAGGCTCTGGTTGAGTCACGCGGTTCGGGACGAGTCCCCGCGGGCACGCCCAGCCCCTCGGGGGCGCGCGCGGTGCCGGGCGCGCGCATGGGCGGTGCCCCCTTCTAGTAACTTCCCTGTTGAGCTGCGTCATCACGGCGCGCGGCGGCCGGGCCGGGCCGTTTCCGGTGTCGCGGGCACGGCGCGAGCGCTCGGCTGGAGCCGCCGGGAGCCGCCGGCAAGGCCCCCTGCCCTGCCCTGCCCTGCCCTGCGCTGCGCTGCCCGCACACGGCAATGTCGGACAGAGCGGAGGGGCCCGCGGGGGGTTCCCCGGGCTCCCCCACCCGCGACTCCGCCAGTGCCGCCGAGCCGCGGATCATCAAAGTCACGGTGAAGACTCCCAAGGAGAAGGAGGAGTTCGCCGTTTCCGAGACCAGCAGCATCCGGCAGGTGAGGGGCGGCTGAGCAGCCTGAGCGGGCCGCGTTGGGGCCGGGGCCGAGCGGAGCGCCGCCCGTGAGGGGAGCGCCAGCCCGCGGCTCCCGCCTCCGGCGGCGCGGGACGAGGGCCCTTCCCGGTGACAAAGCAGCATCTGCTCGGCCGGGTTGCGCCAGGCGCTCTTGGGCGAGCACCAGCACCGATCCCGGCCCAGGAGAGGACTGCTGCCATCTAAGGCTAGCGGGGGAAGTGGAGAAGCGTGCCGCCTCGTACCCTCCTCACCGACTTCTTCTCTCTGTGTTGCACTGCGGAGGGCTGTCTCGGGAGGTGGATGTAGCTCGTTCATTAAGTCATTGAATCATAGAATGGTTTAGGTTAGAAGGAGACACTGAAAATCATCCAGTTCCAGTTCCCTTGCTGTAGGCGGGGACACCTTCAGCTAGACCAGGTTGCTCAGAGCCCCATCCAGCCTGGCTTTGAACACTTCCAGGGATGGGCCATCCACAGCTTCTCTGGGCAAACTGTTCCAGTGCCTCACCACCCCCACAGTAAAGAATTTTTTCGTAATTGCTAATCTAAACCTACTCTCTTTCAGTTTGAAGCCATTGCCCCTTGTCCTGTCAGTACATGTTCTTGTGAACAGCCTTGCTTCATCTTTCCTGCAAGTTCCCTTCAGGTACTGGAAGGCCACAATTAAGCCACCCCAAAGCCTTCTCTTTTCTTGTTTTCTAACTGTAAGTTGTCCTGTCGAGCTGACTGGTTTTGGTGGCAGCTGTCTCACTGGCTGGCTAACATATGACTGTGGAAAACATATGCAGTCAGTTGGATCTCTGTATTTCCAGTGGTTGTTTTGATCTAACACTCTTTAAAAACAGCAAGTAGGCCTCTAACTTGGGGAAGTCATAGCCTTGTACTGTGTTTGTACAATCTGCAGTCTGCCGTACTTAAATGTGCTAGTTATGGATATGGTACTTAGCATGGCACTACTGTCAGATAACCAGGTTATTAGGGATTTTGTGTGTTCCTGTGAAAGGCTGTGCCCCAACTGCTTCTGTCTCAACCTAGTGACACCTGCTGATTCATCTACACTGTTTCCTGCCAATCTTCTGGTTTTGTAGAAGGTTTGCTGTGCAAGTATTGACTAGAACTTCATTTGTTTAGGTTAGAAAGCAACAAATCATAGAAGAGGTGCTATCAAAATATAAACACCTAGCATCTCCTGCTTGTAAAGGATGTAGACATTGCGAGATTCAGAACCTCCTTCATTTTCCATAGAATTTCCCAGTTTTCTCCTTGAAATGGTTCTAAATGTGGCAACTTCATGCTATTCCACAATTTTTTTTGGTGTCATTGGTATTGCAGACCTCGTCAAAAAAAGCTTACATGTCGGAAAGCACCACTAATGTCTAGATACAGAACTTGACATCATTCCTTATGCATGAGCTGAAGGACACTGGTTAATAGAGGAGGGTATGAAAGATGAAGTAAAGGCTCCCAAATTTCAAGTGTAGTGCTAGCACTTCAGCTAGACTGTCAGACTTTTTTTTCACCTAGTTGCTGTGACTAGAGAAAATGCTAGTATTTCTTTCAATTTTTTTATCTTTACATCTAATCTGCATTCAGTTTGGGTTTGGTTTTTTTGGTTTTTTTTTTTTTTTGTACATCAGCATTTGGGCTGGAATTGTCCCAGACCTGAGTTTCATTAAAGTTTTCTCCAGCTGCCAGTGCATTGAGTCTGCTCTCTTGTCTTCTCTAGTCTTTTGGCAGCTGCAGTATTGTGTGCTGTGAGCTACTCTCTCTGCAAGCTTGATCTAGGCATTTCTCCCGAAAGTAAAATGACTGTGTTTGCTTTTTAATGTTATCCACTGCTTTCCCAGCAATCTCAGTCTGAAAGGGGTGCTTTTCACTTCTCTGTTCTCCATAGATTTGTGAGCAGCATCAGTGCAGTTTTTGTAAAAGTCTTTGCAGTTTTGGGGCTTTTGTTTTGTTTGGATATTTCAAAAGAGAGATTCATAAATTGAATCTAACCTGAGGATTGTGTTTGTCCTGAAAAGCAGTCAGCCATTAGTTTGGGTCCTTCGTAAATTTTAAACAGTTTTACTTTAGCTGTGAATTTTGTAATATATTTGACTTCAACAGGTTTGTTTCAGATTTGAATACTGATGGAGCTGCCAGGTTTTCAAATAAACAGTTGTCATAAACTGAAACAGTTGCACAACCTAGCAAGAGCATGAATTTTTACTGAAAGCAGTCATGCACATTTAGGGAATTAACAAAGCACACTACTTCAAATGTCTTTATTGTCCACAGATATCTTAAACTCCAGGTGTTGTCTCTCTTGGAACTGTTGTTAAAAGATTAGATCTGCAGTTATATCTTAATTCCTGTGAAGTAAGATTGCCCTGGTGGGTTGACCATTTGCTTGAAGTCCCAGTCAGTGTAACAGCACTAAAAAATGCACTGTCCCTGTAGTGTGACTAATATTGGCTGTTTCTCTTAAACTGCAAAAATGAGCTGTTGATAATAATAAGCATCAACAGTAGATGTAATGTGTCTAGAGCCAGCCTTGAAAATAGGTTAATCTCAAATACCAGACAAGTTGCACATCTGTTCACATGCATCTGGGATCAGCAAGTGGTTTGTACCGTTGAGATAGGTGGGCCAGTAACTTGTAGGCTAAAAAAACCCAGCAAAAGAAACTCCCTCAGTGTATTTCTGTAGCTAACATTAGAACTTAGCGAATTGAGTTGTTTATTTCTTTACAGTCATTTCAGAATACTGCCAGAACATGAACCTAGATTTTTAGGAAAATATTTCATGTCATCAGGGCCAAATTTAGGGCTACGCAAATTAAGTTTTATATTGCTCCATTAATGTAAATCAGGTCTGCAACTTTTCTGTCAAGATTTTTTCCTGTATTGGAAGACTTCAGCAGAATAGATTTGTTACTGTGATCCTCTGTTGTGCAGCTAGAACAGTGAGTATGCAGGTTGGTATGGAAAATAAACTAAGTACAGAGCCACTCTGGGAGGTCAGTTGATTGCAACTGCTGTCCATCTGTCTTTTATTCTCTGAAAACTGTGTGATTGTGCTGAGCATAATTTGGCTCGGTATTAGGACAAGGACCAAATATTTGCATTCTTGACTGGATGTGATACTGATGTTGCTCAGTGCAGAGACTTAATGCATATGTGGTGGGTAAAGATGAATACCTATAAACTTGTTGACTTTAGCTGACCCTGACAGTGCTGATACTCCACTTCGGTAAAACTGTTTGTCTCTTGTCTTATGTTTTTTCTTTTCAATTTATTTTCTGAGTTTGTGGCAATACAGTGTTTGCAACTTCTTGCTTAGCAGAGTTGACTTAATGTGTTTTGGTAAAGCCTGTATATGAAGAAAAAGTGTGCTCATTTTAGGAATGACTCATGCCTTCATGTCATAGTGAATTACTTGAATTGTTTGATTGTTGAGGTATTGGGACTGGTTACATGAAAAAACAGTTTTTTACCTTCATCATTTAGAGTGAGGGAGTTTCAGAAGAGTTAAACCTTGCTGGTGCCGCATAGTGCTGTTTTAATGCCCTGTGCTGACATTTGAAGTATTCACGAGTTTTTTGTAACTGGTTCAGAGTTACTGTCTGCGGGTGTATAGCACACTGAAAGATACTGAGTTGTCCGTTCTGTTAACATTACGACTTTAAAACAGAGTAACATGCCTAGCTGTGTGTTACTAACTTCTGGGCCCACAAAGAGTGGATACAGTGAATCTATGCTAATAATTTCAGAAACTTGAAGTTCTTGCAGAGAATGATTGTCAGTCCTTTGATTATATAAAAATTTCAGAGAAATGCCTATCTGGAAAAGTTAGTGAAATTGAGTTTAGTTCCACAGAAAACAGATTAGATCCTTTTGCAGGTTTAGGGTTTTTCTCCCCATTTTTATTTAGCTTCAACCTTTAAATAGAATTTCTCTTCCGTATGGAATACAGTTTTCAGTAAAAGCATATTTAACAGCTTCTAGTATGCTTTTAAAGTAGATGATCACAAATGTGCTTTCTGTACTAGATTAAACTACAGATAAAACCTTTGAGCTACTTAATTATAAGTGTAATTGTATCCATTGTGTTGAGACTCTGATTTTTGTCAAGTGGAGATCTTTAAAGTTGTATTTTTTGATTACAATTTCGGTACAGTTTGTGGTTTAAACTTTAAATCCATAAATCCAGGGTTTCATATTTGTGCCTGGTTCTCGCAATCCCAAATTGGTAGTCTTCTGCTTTGTAAAGCTCACACAGGTGTAAATGTTAAATGGTTAAAACATTGGATAATTTGGTAGTGGAGCATCTTTCCTGGCTTACATATGCTTTTAATATTTTATGTAATGTTTTAGTTTATAAGAAACTTTACCTTATAAGAACAATTCTTTTACCATTATCCAATTCTGTCTCACTGTTTTTCTGTAATCCAGGGATTACTGAATGGTACAAACAAGATAGGTTGAAACTATATAATGGAATCCAGGGTGTTCTTCATTTCCACAATTGCGATTTAGGTTTCTGTTGTTTTTCAGTTGTCTCAAGGCACTTGAATACACAAAGTGTTCAGTGTTAGGTTTTCCATCATCCGGTGTCTCAGTGCGTTGTAACACACCTGTGTGATTCTTTATGGAGTCTGCTTTGTGGTGTACTCTGATTATACGTATTTCTTAAGGTGGAGTTTTTTTCCTCCTCATTTTGTGAACTCGGAATTGTTTTAGAGCAATGGTAGGTGGTTATTTGATAGAAGAACCTTCTGAAGTAAAAGTATATTGATTTTCCTGACTGTTGGCTTAGATGTAACTCCAAGGCATCAGTTATCTGACCATAGTACTCAACAAGTGTTTGCTGATCAATGACTGGTAGACAGAGTAATATAAGAAAACCTATTTAAGTAGTAAAGTGTCTTTCATGTAGATACTTTGTTGCATAAAAGTAAGACATTAATATATTTTTTTAAATTCCTTTTTTTAAACTTTATCCATGTCAGATAGGGCCTGCATTTGTCCTGTGAGTTTGCCTTGCTAAAATCCCTCACCCTCAGTCAGGAGTGTCACACAGTTTTAAAAAATTGTCCTGTGTACAGTTCAAAATTGCCAACAGCATAGAAAACCTTAACGAATAATTAGCTGTGGTAGAGGTGTTATGTAAAGATTTTTAAAACCAAACAATGTTTCAATCTAGTGACTATAAACCTTAGCTCTGTAAAGAGCGTCATTGTCTGGGAGTAAAGTTAGGGTAAAATCTTACGAATTTGGAATATATGGTGATACAGTGTTCTGGTTTTGACGGGGATAGAGTTAATTTTCTTAGTAGTTGATATGGTGCTATGTTTTGTATTAAGTGCAAGAATAATCTCGATAACACACCAATTTTGGCTGTTGCTAAACAGTGCTGTTGTTTTCTAGGAATGTTACTCCCTAACTCAGTGACCCCACCAAGACTCTCCAAACTACACTGCCACTTTCTCTCTCTGCCACATTTTCCCTTTCCTGTCCCTTCTGAGCTAGTGCTTTATTTGTTTGTTAAATAACATTGAATGTTGTATAAATTAATTTTGAGTTGTATAATACAGTTGAGAGTTTTCAAGATGAAAATAACAATAAAAGAGAAGAGTTGAAGCATTTTCTATTTTTGTGCAGCACAAAAACCTCAGTGGGTTGAGTTGAATCTTATTTTCCTGCAACTTACAAAGCTTTTTCTCTTTTCACTCTTCTTAAAGTTGTCAGTCAACCCAAGGCATGCTGGAGAGAAGAGTTGGAAGCACTAAAGGTCAAGATCACAGGTCGAGATAAGAACAATTTACTGGAAACAGCAATGAGATAAGAAAACAAATATTAACAGCAATAATTCTAATGACAGAAGGTGCAAGAAAATGAATGATTCACATGGAAAAAATCCCCTTGATAATAGACAATACTGGGTATCTCCCTCCACCATGTTTTCTTGACTAGAAGGAACCCCTTCTCCCTGGAAGAGATTCCATATCCCCAGCTGCTGGCAATGACAAGAGGTGGTGTAGAATAACCTCTGGGTCCTGACCATGCCCCCTCCTGGGTACTGCTAAATAAACCCTGTCCTGGCCTGAGCCAGGACAGTGCTTATTCTAAATGAAGGAGTTTTTGGTTTGCATTGCTTTGCCAGCAGTCATGTACATAACAAACAGGGAGAGAGTAGATTGCCAAGTACTTTTATGGAGAAGTATTGCTTCTCCAGACGAAAGCTTGGAGAAGTGGAGTGGCTTGCTGAAGGATCCCTGGAAGGATTAGAAATGGCTAGAACTTGAGTCCTGAGCCCTTTACCCTGCTATGCACTGCTGCAGTTTACCCTTTATGGGCTGCTAACCTTGTAAGCTCATCAAGAATCTGACTTTGTGTTTTCAAGTGAGATTTCTTTGTGAGTTTAGTTTCGGTGCAGACATTTGAGGAAATAATTTTATTGTGAAACTAGCATGGGTCATTGGCAAAGCCACCAGAAAATAGTAGGTCCATTGAGACATGAAAGACGGAATACTCTTACATAGAAGACTTATTTTGTGTGTTCTTTCTAGCTATGCTTTATCTGCTGTGGGCCAAAAATTCCTGCTTGAAATGATGAATTCTTGTCTTCCTTCCTGTATAATGTCCTAGAGTTGTGCAATGACACCCTGTTTTTACTGAGTCAGTCATAGATGACCAGGTCATGATTCATCACAAAAGGAAACTACAGCTATCAGTGGTTATATGGCAGTGTGTTTGGTTCCTTACTTCTCGGGTCAAGACGACCTGTAACCATTAATTGTGTTGTATAAAAGAAAGCTGGAGCTCATCAAAGTTTGCTTCTGAGACTGCTCAGTGTGGGTGTAAGACAGACTGGAGTTCGGTCAAAATGCTTAACCGTGTATGTTGTTAGGAAAGTCAGTTGAAAGTTTAAATATTATGGGTGTGTTTTGAAACAGCGGTGCTGAACAAGGTAATGCTGTTTCAAAATCTTTCTTTGTAGTAGAACTGTGTGAGGGACTGCTGGGAATGAAAACTGCAGTTCAGCCTTCTATGTACAAACGTTTGCTTCCATGTCATCCTCTATTACATTCAAAACAAGGTTTCATGTGGGGAGAGTCAGCAAACTTGCTTTTTTTCACAGTCATCTAAATAAAATTGTAGCTTAATATTTTCAAAGTAGATGAAGTTTTTGGGGGCCTGTTTTCTGTTACTTTCAATGGGACTTGGAGGTTAATTGCCCAAGAACTCTTCCAGGTTGTTACTGTAATTTAATTTTTAAATATGACTTACTCAGCTGAGGTTGAGAGAATTTGGGAAAGTATTTTTTAATTGGTTTGTTTTCTTCATTACTTTTTCACAACACTTTGTCTTGTGAGTGGATAGTAAGATTATTACAGTTGCTGGTTTTGATGTCATAAAATGAGTCAGCAGAAGCTTTTGAATCATTATATGGTGGTAACATGTCAAAGGAGAGTTTGAATGTTAATACTTTTACTTTGCCTGGAATAACTCTTTAGCAGGTTCTTCCAAGGCCAGCTTGTCAGATGTTAATAGGTTAATGTTTAAATTATGGATCTTCTCTGCAAAGTGACAGTGCAAAACAATATCTGGTTTAGTCAGCTGTTCTACTTTATGTGTATTCAGATACCTGCTTTCTTTGGTGACTGTTTTGTTTGGCTAGCTCAAGTACCAGTATGCATTTGTTCAGCACTGGACATCAACACTGTATGGTGTCCACCCATACCTTGCAAAAAACTTCAGAGGCAATCAAGTTGAGCAGGTGTTATACAGCAGGTGTAGTAAAAGTCCTAGCTTGCTTCACAGAGAGTTGTTTGTTTGTTTTTTTTCCCATGTGTCTTAACATAGAACATAAAAATGCAAGTTTTGTTAGTGGTGGTGATCTTAAAGTTGCTATGAAGATAAGGGTATTTGGCATGGAGTTGAGAGTATAAACAAGAAGTGCTGATGTGCTGCTAAAAAGCCAGTGAGTGGTCTCAACATGAAAAATTATACTGCTCCTGTATTTCAAAGCAAAGAAAAAGTTTATGTAAACAAGTTAACTTGAGGTAAAATGGCAATTTGGGCAAAGTGCTTCAACACGATGAGCTTTAGATTTGTTCTAATTCATGTCGAATCTACAAGTTGCCATACTTTGAGGAGAATGTAACCTTGAATTAACTCGCTCTGGTTCCGAATGTTTTTTACTTTTCTGCCTAGGAAAACCAGGCCTCTGTCTAGATATTAGTCCTGTGTTTTAGTCTGCTGCCCACTGTGTTTCTGTCCACATATTTTTCTAATAATCATGTAAAAAATTTACACGATTTTACATTATTTTTACTGTATTCAGTTACTAGAGGAGTACAGTGAACTAGTTTCTGTGAATACACTAGGGGTCAAGTAAGTTGAAACATTATTTTTACAACTTTTGAGTCCTTTCCTATGCACACATATGACTGAACACTTTTGTAATACCACAAGGCTTAGTATTATTACAACGAAGTAAAACTTGTGTTTTAGAACAGTAAAGCAAATGAGCTGACATTGTTGCTTGGATTGTTAAATGTTAATTAAAAGGATGAGTCACTGCAGTAGGAGAATTGGACAGAAATGCTCATCATTTCCAGCCAGCAACACTGAACTCCTCCTGCTTTTGGTTTTCCCAGTGGACAAAGCATTTTAACTGTAATTTAATGATACTGTTATTTAGTTACATTGTGCAAACTGAAGACCTAAACAACACCAAAATTAATTTTTTTAGAACTGCCTAAATGTGCATTCATTTCCATCATCATAATCTGTAATGGTTTAACCTCAGCCAGCAATTAAGTATCATGCAACTGCTTCCTCACTTCTCTCCTTTCCTGTGAAATGGGGAAGAGAATCAGGAGAGAAAAGTAAAACTCATGGGTTGATATAAGAACAGTTTAATATTTAAAACAACAACAACAACAATAATAATAACAACAACAATAATGCTAATGAATGAGAGGGATAGAGGGGTAAAGCTCAAGAGAAACAAATGATGCACAGTACAGTGGCTCAGCACCCACTGACTGATGCCCAGCCTGTTCCCTTCACTGGCAAGTGCTCCAGCCACACTGCCCAAGTTGGTGAAAGCAGGGATTGGGAGAATGAAGAGCCATCCTCTGTAGAAGATCGGATTTAAGACCCTTTAAGGAACCTGAAGGTGCACAATTCCATGGGATCTGATGAGATACATCTATGGGCCCTGAGGGAAGTGGGTGAGGAAGTAGCTAAGACACTAGCCATTGTATTTGAGAAGTTGTGGCAGTTCCCCATGGAAGTTCCCAAAGACTGGAAGAGGTGAAACAGAACATCCATGTATTTTTGGGAAGGGAAATTGAAAAGAACCGGGGAGCTACAGGCTGGTCAGTCTTACCTCAGTGCCTGTCAGTATCATGGAACAGAACCTCCCGGAAATTATGCTAAGGAATGTGGAAGGTAAGGGCATGATTGGTGACAGCCAACACAGCTTCACTAAGGACAATTTTGGTGACTGCCTTTGATGGGGCTGCAGTGGTGGTAGATGAGGGAAAAGTGAGTGACATCATCTATCTGCACATATGTAGAGCATTTGGCACTGTGCCCTGTGGCTTGCCTTTAAACTGGAGAGATGGTTTTGACAAATGGCCTACTTGGTGAATAAGGAATTTAAAGGGTTGCAGTGAACGGCTCATTGTCCAAGTGGAGACCAGTGACGAGTGGTGTCCTCAGGGATCGGTACAGGGACAAGCTCTGTTTAACATCTTTGTCAGTGACATAGACAGTGAGATTGAGTGCACCTCAACAACGCCAGTCTGTGTGGTGTGAATGAGGCGCTGGGGGGAAGGGATGCCATCCTTGACAAGCTTGAGAGATGGGCTCATGTGAACCTCATGAAGTTCAACAAGGCCAGGTGCAAGGTCCTACATTTGGGTTGGAGGAATCCCAAGTACAAATACAGGTAGGGTGGATTGAGAGCAGTCCTGAGGAGAAGGACTTGGAGGTGCTGGTGGATGAAAGGCTAGACATGACCCAGCAACGTGCACTCGCAGCCCAGAAAGTTGATTGTATCCCAGGCTGCATACAAAGCATTGTGGCCAGCAGGGTGAGGGAGGGCATTCTGCTTCTCTCTTCTGTTCTGGTGAGACTCTGCCTGGAGTGCTGCATCCACCTCTGAGGTCCCCAGCACAGGAGGACATGGACCTGTTGGAGTGAGTCAGGAGGAGGCCACCAAGATGATCAGGGGGCTGGAGCTCGTGTCCTATGAAGACAGGCGAGAGACTTCTGTTCATCCTGGAGAGGAGAAGGCTCCAGGGGGACCTCAGAGCAGCCTTTCAGTGGCCAAAAGAGACCTACATGAAAGATTGCAAGAGACTTTTTACAATGGCATGGGGTGATGATACAAGGGTAATGACTTTACCGTCTTTCATATTAGGAAGAAATTCTTTACTTTGAGGACACTGGAACAGGTTGCCCAGAGAAGTTGTGGTTGCCCCATTGCTGGAAGCATTCAAAGCCAGACTGGCTTTGAGTAACCTGGTCTAGGGAAAGGTGTCCCTGACCTTGGCAGAGGAGTTGGAACTAGATGATCTTTACATTCCTTTTCAACAATGTTTTTAGGATTCTCTTTTCTATATGTGTAGATGATTCTCTTCCTCTGCCTCAGCAAAAAATAAGAAGTGTATGACATGTATGTGTATGTAATCTGTTATTTAAGGTGTTTTTGACAGTTAACACTTAGCAAGCAGCCTAATTTGTAAAAGGTCTTCTATGGTAATGTAGGTTTTATGTGATGATCTTCTCTGAATGAATTATCAGAGGGCTTGGTCCTGCTTATACCTTGTCATTTCAGGGGTCCCAATGTCATATTGAATGACAGTGAAGCTGAGGAAGAGACATAACTCTTTCATTGCATCTCGACTAGGCTTTTTATGTATATATGTGTCAGTTAGCCAAAACTGGCTTATTATTCTCAATAGTTTTATTATTGTGACTGGAAATAGGTCTAGTGTGCATTTGGATCATTCACAGATGTTGTTGTAGAGGTTATTTTGTGGGTCCTGGTACACAGATGCATTCATGTCCTCCTGTAGTGTTGTTTTTGTGTGGCAGCCTACAGCTTCCTCCAGCTGGGGCAGCAGAGGGAGAGCAGCCAGTCTCCTCTCTCTGGTGAGCAGCAATTGGAGACAAGGAAATGGAATGAAGCTGCATCAGGTTCAGATTGGACTTTAGGGAAGGATTCTTCACTGGGAGGGTGGGTGGTCACAGGAATCAGCTCCTTTGCATAGTGGTCATGGCACCAAGCCTGTTAGAATTCAAGGAGCATGCGTACTATGCTCTCCGTCATATGGTTCAGTTTCAGGTAGTCCTGCAAAGAGTAGGGAGTTGGACTCGTTGATCTTTATGGTTTCATTACGACTTGAGATATTCTATGATTCCCTGAATATTGTTTATACTACATCAGCCTTCTGATGAGAATTAACTTGTGGCTCTCACTGTCACAGCATATTGTGGAAAATATGGTAAGTAAGTTTAGGTAAATGACAATCTTTCATTTGTCACAGTATGGTTGTCCTTTATTCTGATGCATTAGCTTTGTCCCACATTCTAAGTATTTCTGCTGGTTTTGTGTTACTTTAAGAGTACAGTATATTAAGAGTAATTTAACATAAGAATACAGGATAGGAAGCAACTGCCTGAACAGTTGCTCAGCAGAACAAGGTGTGACATTCCACCCTCAAAATTTGTAGGTGCTTCTTTGCAAAGAGTGACAAAAGTCAGAGGATCCGCAAAAACTCAAAGTTTTTTTTGTAGATTACACACCTGGCATGTTAAATTGGTATGTTAAATTGCTATGTTAAATCCCTGACCTACTCTATAAGCAAGCACATGGCAGTGGGTTTTGTATAAAGAGGTGAGAGAGAAGGGAAGAAAGAAAGGAAAAAAAGAAAGTAAAAGAGATCACCTGGCCTGGCTCCAGCATCAATCCAGCTGATGGGGAGTTCAGGGTCCTGGTAGTGCACATGTGATTGGGCTTTGTAAGGATACCTTTTTATAGATGAACATTCCCTGACTTGGAGATAACTTTTTTACTTTCTATGCAAATTAGTTATCATGCACAATCTGTTCTTTCAGACCTTTCTGGAAATGGGTCGAAGGGCTTGGGGATCTTGGGTGGTTTTCATCCCTCCCTACAGTCCATGCCCACTTCTCGGTTGCATTCCTGTGCTTGCACTGTTCTGTGTTGTGCCTATCTCCACAAGCTACAGCAAGGATGTTTGTCCCAGAAAAGTGCTGCCCTACTTCTGTATGGCCGCCTTCACCAGCCACATCTTTTTCTCTCCCACAGCATGTTATTACCAAAAATCCTTGGTTATTACCAAAAATCCTTGGTTATTACCAAAAATTCTTATCTCTTATTACCAACACTCTTTGGTTGGCTACACGGCCATTGAGGTATTGGTGTTTGAGGTGTACACATTGACTTCTTCTGGGATTCTACAAAATGTCTAGAGTTTATAGCTATTAAATAAGTCAGTACTCTTACATGAATGTTTTCTCACATAGATTTCTCACTTTTTCTTACAAATTGGAATATAGCTTGCAGGGTGTGGGGTTTATCTTCCACTAACTGTAGATGAGCTGGTGTGAAATATTTTGGCCAGTATTGATCCCCACACTTATAGAACAGAGTAATTGGCTTTGAAAATACAAAGCGGGGTGGGAAGGATTGGATTAGAAAAGAACTGTCAAGGGAAGATCAGCCTTACTGCAGTCCCTTATTCAAAGAAGAACAACAATCTGTGTTGTCCATTGTGGGAAGGACAGTGAAAACATCTGGTTGTGAAACACTGGAACAGGTTTCTTGGAATAAAGTTGCTGGGGAACTCAGAGAACAGACTAGATAAACATGAGAGAAATCATTCAGGTAAGTAACACACTTCGGGAAGGAATGGCCTGAGTGACTTTCTGGAATACTTGTAAGTCTAAATATTGCCAGTATAAAGGCTGACTTGTAAGTTATTTCTGCAACAACCAAAACTGAGTTCTGTGTGAGTAGACTTTAAACTAACCAAGGGCAACGTCCTGCACAAACACAGAGATTTAGTCACTATTGTCTCTTGGACTCCCTTTTTTTAAGCTCCGTTTCTTTTTCTCTTCCTGTACTATATAACCTTTCAATTAGGGACTCACCTTCAAAGCATAATACATGGGAATTTTACTCTTTAGTCCTGCCTAGTTATTAATAACTAGTTGCAAGATTAATATTTTATTCTCCTATATGGAGTGAGAATTCTGTAGGCTATTTGGGATGCTTTTTAAAGTATTATGGTCAACTTAAATTTAAAGTTTTAAACACAATGAACTTCTGAAGGACTTTCTAACTACCTGGGATTTTAAAAATACTTAGCCTGCTGACAAGTCTTGTTGAATAAATTTATCTGGCATTCTTACAACCAAGTCATTCCTTATCATTTTTCTTGGACATCGTTCTTTTTAAGTTTTGTAAATATTCTGCTTTCAATGAGAGCATTTTTCCAGGGAGTAATAAATTTCAATTAGAAATCATCGAAAGCATGACTTGGTTATTTTTGATTAGGAAAGCAAGAAGATATGGAGTGGACTTCCATGTTCAAGTGTTTTAATGAGGGAATGATTTCCCAGTGAAATGAAAAATATGTTTATTCACTGTGTCCTGGGCTGCATTTCGTGTAGCTATGTCATGCATTGATTGAGAAAGCAGAGCCACCTAAGGTATAATTTTGCCTGTGTGGAAAGGAATGCTAGTTTTGACACATGGAAGGAAGGCAGCAAAAATATATCAAAGAAGAGAGGATACTCTCTTCTAGTTAGATAGTTCCAGCAGGAGTCTAGACAGATTTAGCCTCTTTGTGACATTGCATCATCACTCCATCAGCAGTGGATGGCTTCAGTGGTGTGCATATTTGTATGTGTGTACTTGCTAGTATATAATTATATGCATACTTTAGCACGTGTATACATATGGGTGTGTATAAGTACTATATATACTAGTATGTATTTATGTCATGGATGCATGCCTGATTGAAGTCACAGTAGTCTTGAAGAGAAATCAGATTTTTGTTGTCATGACTTACATTACTAATGATCTAGATGTGAAATTCTTCTGATTTCCTTTTCTGTATGACAAAGAAATGTTTCCCATCTTCCTGTGGACAAAAAAAAGTTAAGGAAACAAAAGTATTTCTAGTTTGTGAAATACAGAATATACAGTACAAGTGAGGTAGTATAGCAAATGTGAAAAAGAGATTGTTCTTAAATGATTTCTAAAAATTACAGTTCAGTATTTATATACATAAATGTATAATACTAATTTTTTTGTTTAGTTCAAGGAAGAAATCTCTAAGCGCTTCAAGTCCCACACTGATCAGCTTGTATTGATATTTGCTGGAAAAATTTTAAAAGATCAAGATACTTTGACTCAGCATGGAATTCATGATGGACTCACTGTTCACCTGGTTATCAAAACACAAAACAGGTAACCTTAATGATGAGTGGTCTTCTGTTTACCTCTCGAGAAGTAAAAGTACTCTGCATTATTAATAGTTTTCTGCTGGGCAAACTAGATTTGACTAAATCACCTTAATCAGTTCCTTAGTTGCAGCTGGTGCAGGATAACAGTGAAATTATATAATTACAGTGGTTTTTTCATTTATCTTGTATTTTAATATGGTTCATGTTTCTAAATACATGTCGTTTGTTTGGGTTTTTTTTTTTGTTTGATTTTGTTATTTAACTTTTTATTTTAGTTCCAGCAGTATTTTGGCTTCATAGTTGTTAGATATCATCACTTACTGTCCATTAATATATGTTATGCAGATTTTCTTTTCACACATGAAAACTTGAAGTGAATCTTTTCTTTATTTTTTTTTCTCTGCAGTGAATTTTCTTTCCTTGTTTTACCAATGCAGTAGTAAAGACTCTCTGTTTTGGTCAAACAAGGAAAGAAAATTTTTGAGAACTGCTTTAGTGTAATGAATTTATCTGTCTAAACAGACTTTAGATTTTAATGTGTGGGTGGTTGTTGTTGTTTTTTCCTTTGGTGAAGAAGCATTAGAATGATGTATCAGTTAGCTATGTTGTGTGCACTTCCTGTGAAGCGTCCAAAAATCCTTCCAAGAAGTAGAGTAATAGATTCGTCAAATGCAGTTTGTTATTAGTCAATAACATGGTCATTATTTTAGAGTGAAAGTGGTTTTGCTCCTGTTCTACTTAGGTCTTTCTTGTTTGTGGTGAGGACCTCCTCTGATGTGAAAATGTCAGATGTTGAAGGAAAGAACATGGAGTGTAGAAGAGAACAGAAATAGGCGTTCCCTTTCAAGGCCTTACCAAGACACAAAGGCTGGCTAGTAACATTAGCATTAACTATAAATTCCTGTTGAAATTAGTAGCATTAGCATTAAATGTAGGTACCTTTTGAAATTGGTATTTTCAGTTCCATATTCATGCCCTGAAAGGGTTATGTTCTCTGTCCTGGAGTCAAAATACGTGTTTGTACTGTCAGAGGTCTCCCTTTCCTGCCCTGTGCCTCCTCCACCTGAAATGTAGGCTGATACAAACCATGCCAGTCTTGAATACTGTATTAGGTAATACTGCAATTCTGTGCCTTGTGCATCTGAGTGAGTATTCTGCTGCTGCAATTTTTTGTTGCTTTTTCTGCATGCAGTCTTGAGTGTGGCAGAGAGGCTTCATGAGTAGTGTTAGCAGGACGCTTTTGACTTGCACAGTCTTCAGAGGGTTTATAGTTTGGACCTACTATAGCTATACATACTGAAATACCACTGCCAGCCTTTTGGACCTTCTCGCACTTTGCCTCTGGACAGAGGAACCCCCAGGAATGCAAATGCCACGTTTGTGGCTTTTGGGGAATTTTTGGTGTTCCTGCATCTATCTTATCAGAATTGCACTCCACGTCTTCACTCTGGCCTTCTTTTTTTGAAGAGTGTATTTCTATTATCTGCAGAATGTTTTAATCTTGTCTGGGAAAACAAAGTGTGAACAAAAAACTACAGGTCCTTTGCATGTATGTGTGCTGTCTTCAAAGGATACATTAAAGTTTTCACCCACTAGCTTTGCTTGAATAGACTAAACATGCTAAAACTTGCTAGAGAGAATTGCCAGCATAATGAGAATCACCTCTGAGAAAGGATAGCATTGTCCTGAAGTATCTCAGTAGTATTCTTGCTAAAATATCTATATTTTATGCTTGTCCTGAAAGACAAGATTTAGACCCTGCCTGTGTGGCCTGGAAAGTGCTGATTTTTGGCCACGAGTATCAAGATTGACTTGTTCCAAACTACTTTATGATATGCTATTTGCTTTTCTGTTTACTGTTACTGTTGCTGCTATGTATCTGAATAAATAAAAGTTCTTTTTCAGAACTGGATCTGAAGATGATCTCTTCCCTTCTAAGCCATGTTAGATGTATAACTTCAAAATATGAGTCCTCATATATCCTAGCCAATCCTTGTTAAAAAAAAGATTACTTTTTTTACTGTGCTACATTTTCCAGAATGCTACAGACTTTCAGTGAAATCTTGTAACCAGTGTCAGAGTAGCAGTGAATGATTAGCCAGGGCAGTGAAGATACATTGAATTTCTGAATAGAGTTCTAGGTCAACTGGTATATTTGTTCACAAGTGCTGGGCAGAAACATAATTGCAAAATGGATATAAAAGATGATGGTGCACTTGACAGGAATATCACTGAAAGACTGGAGGCTAACAGGCTTGACACTCACATCAACCATTATCTTCAGAGAATATCCAATTTCCATGGGAGCTGCATGTTGAACCGCAAGTTTCAGTGTCATCTACTTTTCTGTCACACTTTGGGGAACCTTTCATGTCTATTACATGAAGCAGCATAGTTGCTTCTCAAAATAGTTTCTCAGTTGAAAATACAAATAGGATTAAATGCTTTTTATTTTTCTTTTGCTTATGGAGGAAAGATGTGTGTGTTTTCTAGATGAAAGAAAACTAAGTATCTCTAGTGGGAGAGTCACAATCAGTATACAGTCTATAATCTTCCTCATTCAAGTTACAGCTGTTTGGCTAATTATAGTCATCTTGTGTTCAAAGTTTGCAGTTGCTGTTAATGAAGTTAAAGAACTCTTAGAAACCTCAGGAAAATCGCTTCATTTAAGGCATCTTTCTGGTTTTTTTTGTATGGTTGGGGGTTTTTTTTCTGTTTGCTTGAGTGGAGCAAGTGCAGATTTTGTTACGGGAGAAAGGTCCTCCAAGGTGAACTGAAGTATGAAGTCTAGTGTACTGTCAAATTCTCAAATCTTTTTGTGAAACCTGAATTCTTAGTTTTAAAAGTTATTTTTTTCTGTAGTGCTGCAAGTACAGGCATTTATTGATTGTTAAACCACAGTGGAGAATTGATTTGGATTTCAACGTAGTCTCTTTTCTTTAGAACAGAGAGGCCAGGTTAGCTTTATTCAGGCTCAGTTCCTGGATCTCTTTTACTACATGGCAACATCTGTGTTTCTGCCTGCAGTACAAGGGTGTGGTGAGTTTACTAGCAGGGCAGCCTTTAGTGCCTGTGCTAAATTATGCTGGCTTTAGCTTCATGTGATTTCATTATCAGCCCGTTCTTGAAGTCTTAAAGGTTATTGAGAGTCTGATATTTGTCTTCTAATAAAATGTGACATTAACTGAATTTCATGTTCAATAAAGCATCCTAGTAGAGATGTGGCATGAAATAAATTTTGCATTAAATTTGTTAGGCTTTATTACTTCAAGGCATGGGCATGTTATCAGTAGTATGTGAGTATAGTGAAATAAGGCATGCATCCTTAAAGCAAGGTAAGGACAGAGAAAACAATTTGTTGGCAGGCATCACAGGGTAGGATGAGAAGGTGGTAATGGCTGCAGTGATACCCATCTGTTTTTTCACTGTTTGAAACTACTATGACACGACAGGAAAGATTTATTACAGGAAGCCATCTGGAGATAACTGGGTTTTGACCAAAAATCAAAATGTAATTTAAGATTCTCAAGTATAATACTATTCCTACATTTAATGACACTACTTAAAATAACTTGCTACACTCTGTAAAGTTTTAAAATTGCTTTTTTAGATCACAAGACCATGCAGCTCAACAGGCAAACACCACTGGGAGTACTGCTACCACATCAACATCAAGCAGTAGTACCTCAACGCCAACTTCAACAAATAGTAACCCTTTTGGCTTGGGTAAGAATATTTGTTAGGTAGCATGGTGGGTATCTTCTCTTGGATTCAGGTAATTGTCCCCAAAGCTTTATTACAATGTAGACAGAACATTAGAAACAAAACCCAAACAAACACACCAGCCAAAAAACTTTTTACAGATATGTATTGAATTGGTTGTAGAAGGTTTCTGATCACTCAGTTACCAGAGGAAAGTTGTTTTGTTAGTTCTATATAGAATCACAGAACAGTTTGGGTTGAAAGGGATACCTTTAAAGGTGATCTAGTCCAACCTCTCTGCAATTAGGTGGGATATCTTTAACTAGATTAGGTTGCTCAGAGCCTCATCCAGCCTGACCTTGAATGTTTCCAGAGGTGGGGCCTCCATCACCTTCCTGGATAAACTGTGCCAGTGTTTCACCACCCACTTCAGATTTGTACTATTTCACCTTCAGTAGTAAGGTGCTCCTGGTGTTGTATTTTGGCACTATGGGTAATGAAATTCCTTCCAGTGTCCTTGTGCTTCTTAAACATGCATCTGAATTCCTGTTATTGAGTATAGATGAATCACAGAAGTTGGACCTGTAACATAAAGCCAAGATCTGCAAAAAAAGCAACAAATTTGCTGCTAATCTTACAATTAAGTATTTCTCAGGTTTCAAGTCTGATAGTATTATGAGTCTTTGCTTTCATGAATGAAGAGACTACAGTCTATTGACTTAAAAATTTTAACCTATATCCATAGTTGCAGTGGGGTTTTGTTTCATTCTTTTTTGTCTTTCTTTTTGCATTTGGGAGTGGGGAAGAGGTAGAATTGGAAAAGCCAATTATAGTAAGCAGATGATTTCTTAGGTTTAAATGGTTCTTCGGTCTGTCTAGTACCTTCTGAAATTTTTTATTTGGATTTGGCAAAGCACAAGAATTCAAAACATAATTAGCTCTTGGTGCACTACTACCAAGAGAAACTGCTTTTAATTAAAATGGGGAATATAACTCATTGGAGTTCTCTCTTGGTTATAGTCTAACCAAGAGGAGACAGATAAATGATTATTACAAATGCAATTGTTAAGTGTTGCTGGAGGCGGTAGGACATGGACCTAAAGCCCCCAAACTCGAACATCTCTTGTATCTTGGCTTTGGAAAATGAGAAGAAAAATTGTTAGAATTATAACGAATTTTATTTAAGAATAAAGTTTGTTGGATTTTTAGTGATGTATCTTGTTATTTAAGGAAGCAAACTCTTGGTGGGTAGCTCCTTAACAGCCTTGCAAAGATTTTCATTTTCGTTATTTTGAAGTATGAGATATGCTCAAGTATTTTGTGTTTAGAAAGAATCTGGATGTGATTGGAAGCAAAGTCGGTCACATTTTTTTCATTCTCTTAAAGGTGGGCTTGGAGGTTTGGCAGGCCTGAGTAGCCTGGGCTTAAATACTTCAAACTTCTCAGAGTTGCAAAGTCAGATGCAACGGCAACTTATGTCCAACCCGGAAATGATGGTACAGATAATGGAAAATCCATTTGTTCAGAGCATGCTTTCAAATCCTGACCTGATGAGGCAGTTAATTATGGCTAACCCTCAAATGCAGCAACTGATACAGAGAAATCCAGAAATCAGTCACATGCTGAATAATCCAGATATAATGAGACAGGTATGTAGAAAGATCTATTAGTTCATGACTAGTGATTCTGCTGTTACTGTAAACAACAGAGCAGGAGTTGGACATGATTAGTGGAGTGTGTAGACATTCTTGAAGTATCTAGTCTTATTCAAAATCCATAAAATGTTGCCATAGACAACCAGTATGTACATTTCTAGTTGTTAATGTCCAAAATAGACTGATAACTGAGAAAATCTGCAGCATGGTTTTTAAAGTCATTGAATACTGTGTAGTCATGTTTTCTGAGACTAGAATTGGATGTGCCTGTCTGCCTTTGAAACCTGTTGCCTAGCCAGAAATTCTACCATAAGTAGTAATTCTCCAGTTACTCATTGTGTCTCACTATGGGTACTTCTAAATGTTTTTAAAATTAAAAGATAAGTAAGATACATTGTGTGGCAAAATGTATCACAACCCAAAGAGATTACTAGATGCTTTTGAAATTGTATGTATTTATTTCAAATTTCATACTATAGTCTGCCTGCTGTAGTGATGTTAGAAATGGTAAGAGTACATTGTGTGGAAAAGATGAAGGAAGAAAAGAGTAGCTCATTCAGAGATTTTCTTTTGTTTAGCCAATCTTCCTGACCCGATCAGTTGTGGTAGAATGCTGGCTAAGTACTGAATTGTGTTAACTCATGCTAAGCTGACAGGTTGATTCAGCTTTAATCATAATTTTTAACTGGGTTAGACAGGGATAACTGAGATATTGCCAAATGCTGACGTGTTCACTTTAGAATGGATTTCTTATTAATACAGATTAAACGTTCCACTTCTCTAGACACTAGAACTGGCTAGAAACCCTGCAATGATGCAGGAAATGATGCGAAACCAGGACCGAGCCTTGAGCAACCTTGAAAGTATACCAGGGGGATACAATGCCTTGCGGCGTATGTACACAGACATTCAGGAGCCAATATTGAATGCAGCACAAGAACAGGTGAGAAAAGCTTACAAATTACATGGAAAGTAAATATTTATTTTTCTTAAATAGAAGAATTTAAGTAATTTAAATTTCCAGATGTTTAGTTGACAAAACACTTGTTGAAACTTGAAGTTGCTATGCAACCTTTTACTCTTGAGAGGAAAGAGCTTTAAAAATCCTGTGTTATTCTGAGCCTGAAGAAATACAACTATCACTTTGTGTGATGAGAAGCTATTTTAAAGTTAATACGTTTGTTTATCGCTTAATATTTAATTCCTTTAATTCATTGTTCTAAGATTTGGAGGTCCAGTAAAATTCTTTTAAGGGTGTGTTTCGTAACTTTTAACTGAAGGTGAGAAGAATAGAAGACTTTAGAGTCAGAAACCAGTATGCAAGATACAATTTCACTGGGATCAAAATACAGTGTAGTAGCATAACTACTTTCAAAAAGAAATGTGATTTAAAATTTGGGGCGCCTAGTATCTCTCAGTGTTGGTGTCTTTTTGCAGTGCTTGCATTTAAATACTGTAGAATGGTGAGTATAACTGATTAAGAGCCATAGATGTTTATTTGCATGTATTATTTAGAAATTTGTAGATGATACGTGTTTCCTTTCCTTTCTCTAGTTTGGAGGTAACCCATTTGCTTCTTTAGTAAGCAATGCATCGGCAGGAGGGGACAATCAGCCATCTCGTACAGAAAATAGAGATCCTCTGCCAAATCCATGGGCTCCTCAGTCCAGCTCACAGACTTCCACAACAAATACCAGCACTAGTGGTGAGAGCAGTAGCAGCAGTAATGCTGAAAATAGCACTTCTGGCAATACAGGACAGAGCTCAACTGGACCGAATTTGGGACCTGGACTTGGAGGTGCGTTTGTTACTGCAACTGTATATATTTGCACATACTTGGAAACTTGCTGAAATGATTCTTTCATTAGCAAGAGAGGTTTTGATTCAGTTTTTATTGCTATTTACTTTTGTAGAATGTTTTATTAGTATCGAAGTCCTCTGTAGAAAAATAGGGAAAAAAAAAGAAAAATAATCTGAGTGTTAATAATACTTATATACTGCCTTAATATAACAAAGGTAATGAATCTGTAGATGAATTGCAGTATTTTTTCTGTTCTAAGGCAAATGGGAAACCAGCTTATAATATGGATACTTGGATGGGAGTGTGTGTTAGATACAATGTCTATCTTAACTTCTAGGGTAGATGTGTCTGTGTAAGCAGAACCCCATTGAGGTATACTTCAGGGTCTTAAACTCACGAAAACCAAGTGGCTATATTCTGGGTTTAGATAGTCTACTTTCTCTGATGGTAGTCAGGATGTTTACTAAAGTGCCCTTTAACTTTTCTTTAAGCTGGTATGTTCAACACACCAGGAATGCAGAGCTTATTACAGCAGATAACAGAAAACCCACAACTTATGCAGAATATGTTATCTGCACCCTACATGAGAAGCATGATGCAGTCATTAAGCCAGAATCCTGATCTTGCAGTACAGGTAAATTGCATTTGGTATAATAATATATTGTATGTATTAAAGTAAAAAAAGACAAAACCCAAAAGCTCAACAATTGTCTGTGGCATATGGGCTAGTTTTTAATGTTAATTCGTAACTCACTGAAATTACTACCTGCTTACATTTAACAATTTGTTGCAGTGAGTTTCTTCAATTTGTAGTTGGATATCATGCCTGACATGCTTCTAAAATAATTTGTAGAGTTGTGTATCTTTTGTACAGCCCTAAACTTGTGATGTAGTGTAAGAAACAGACGAAAACAAATGCTTTGATTATAAGTTAAGGTAGAGCTAACAGTAAATAAATACCCCCACTAGTTTGGGAGAAGTGAACAGAGTTCACTTGGTTCTGTATCTAGGTATGACTCTGGTTTTAACTTCTTGTTTGTGACCTGTGCTCACAGTAAAAATGGAGATGCTGTTTTATGAATGGTGTTGTAGAAGTGCTTTCAAATTTTATTTAAAAGCGGTAATATTGAAAGTCAAATTCTGAACTGAGATTGAAAAAATATTACCTTTTCTGTGTTAAATACTCACTTGGAAATCCTTGACTTCAGGTGATATTTACAGCAAAGCTGTTACTTAGATTTGTAGTGGAGCCTGAACAGAAATGGAATTTCTTGTAATATGTGGCAAGACTACCTCATTTGTATCTGGAAATTCATTCTTTTACAAGATAAAAAACCCCAACCAAGCAAAAGTAAAACAAAAAACAACAACAACAAAAAAGACTAACACACCCAGAAAGTTTTGGCCAGATGAGTAGATGATTATTATTCTGTGAGGTGATTTTCATAGACTATTGCTGTATTATCAGTAGTTGTTTTAAAACCTCCAGTGGTTTTAACTGCTTGATCTTTGAAATTAAATATTTTTGTCCTATAGATGATGTTGAATAATCCTTTATTTGTTGGAAATCCTCAACTTCAGGAACAAATGAGACAACAACTTCCAACTTTCCTTCAGCAAGTAAGATGAGATACTAGCTCTTAATAAAGGTCTTCACGTCAATGAGCAATATTTTAGTGAACTGGTGCCTGTCTTTGATTTGGCTAATAGCTATATTCTGTAATATATTCTCATTAGCTTTTTATGCTAAGTTAGATTGTCCCTTGATAATATTCTTGCTTAATGTCTCCATCTCTTTGAAAAGTTAAACCTGACTGTTGTCTGTGACTAGCACAACCACTAAGATTTGTTATTGCTTCTTTACTTAGAATAAATACTCTTACTGCACACCAGCTGGAAAACGCCTGTTTGTGGCAAGATTTGTTTCACAAATTAAAAAGAATAGTACTTTTCACACTACTACTTAAAGTTTCACTGTGCTTTTCTCATGCCTCTTCAAACCTGCCTTAAATACTTGGAAAAAATTTTTAAGCATGTCCTACAGCATGCCTTGAAAGACCCAAATCATTAGCTAATTTGAAAGAAGTGGGTTCTGAAGTCTTTCCTGTAATGACTGTTCTACCATTGTCTTCCGCACATACTTTGTGTTTGTAGCCCAGGTATCTGCTTGGTATTAGTTGCCACAGTGTGTAGTAGTCCTGTGTTCCCTAAATAGTAGCAAGCAAGATTTTTTTAGGAATTGAAAGCCTAATCCACTGCATGAGTTCTGTCATTAGGCAGTCCTTGCAAATCAGTGTAAATATGCATTTCCAAGATCTGACTGCACACAGGAGTTTTTGTGAGTAAAATAATGAACACATACATGAATTGTAGTAGCAAGTTCAGTGTTCAGAAGATACTGTTTATATTGTTTGAACCACATGAATGGGTGTGGTGTTTTGTATTGCCACTGCTTTGTAATGACTCAGTAGTATCTGAGGAACTAGTACCACATTAATTACTCACAGATTTCAAAACATAAATGAAGGCGCAGTAGGAATCATTTCTGTTTCCTTTGGGTATCTCCTTTTAGTATCACCTTGGAGTTTATCTGCACAAATAGTTCTCTGTTGTATTCATTGCCTAAAGTTAGATGATTAACAGCATTAGCAGTTGAGGTGTGAAGTGGAGAAATATCTGGGTATTCTCAGAATGTTGGTAATATTTCAGCTTGTGTTTTCTTGCTTATCTGCTGGTGCTTATGTTATGGGATTGGGAGATAGAAACCATGGAATCTGCATAATGGAAGGCATCTTTTGCAATTAAGGGCAATTGCCTAGCAGAAGTAGGGAAGAATGGCTGCTACTAGAATTAAAAATGTTAATAGAGATGAAATCCAGGTCACCTAAGTGCTCTAAGAATTGTTGGGCCACCATTTATGTAAGACAGCTTCAAATATCAGACTGTAAGTCATGATTTAATATTTTCATAAAATGGTTGCAGCAGCTTTCTTTCGAGACCCCAAAATGTTTACCTCTTTAAAATTTGAGTAATCTTTTCCATCTACTATACATTTAGTTGTTCTTTGACTTCTAGCTATCATGAAGATAAAAGTCCAAGAGATGAATGAAGAATATTAACTTGCTCTTCTGAAGTCTTTTTAGGCACCCATACTCCAGATCAGAGTTTTTCTCTTATTGTGCAGTTCTGCTCTGCACCAGAGGAAGTTTCACCTTAATCTGTGATCTCTACATGAATCAAATGTGTTTTTTCAGCAAAAGTAATCCGGTCTAGTTGCCAGGGGAAAGCTGCTAAGATTAGTAAGCCTATCTGCTATTTGAAGTAGGTCTGATTACCAAGACAGTTACAAGCATTACTGTGCTATTTGTAACTGAAACATTACTTTTCACTTACCTGTTGCCTTCTCTATGCAAAGGTGAGCATATGCCACTAGTTTTGAGTTTGTGTCTAAAATAATGAGGTTTTTGGATGTTTCATTTCAGAAGTGAAAGGATTTGTCTTCTAAATTATTTGTGGATGTGAAAGCCAATTTGTAATTGAAGTCACAGTAGACTGAGAACCCTTGAATATTGTACATTGATTGTTTGCTGGTATATTTTGCAGTGTGTTCGTTTACATTTCAGGCTGTAAGGCCTACATTTCAGGGACTACAGATGAGAAGATATGTACAAATAGAATCAAATTGCTGTGATCTGAAATTAGCTAGGAAAAAGGAACTTACTACTTTTTCTTGGGCATTTATTGGTCAAATATCATCATGTTCAATGTTGTTGCTTACCAGTAGTATGATATAGGAGACTAATTCTAGAATAATGTACTAATATAGTCTTGTGGCCTTGGAAGATTGAGATCTGTAATGAAAAATACTTCTTGTATAATTCTCATTTGAAAGGCTTTTTCTGCATCTAGAGAGTTGATTGATCACCTTCTATGGAAGTTTTCTTGCAGAAGAAAAACTAACTGAAGGATTTCCTGTAATTTTCAACTACAAAATCAAAAGCCAAGTTCTGAAATTATGTCAGATTCTATAAGACATCTAGCAGTGGAAATTACCTTGGACCACCTGCATATAATAAAGAGTTTCTCTCCTTTTCTTAGATGCAGAATCCTGACACGTTATCAGCTATGTCAAACCCCAGAGCAATGCAGGCTCTGCTACAGATTCAGCAGGGCTTGCAGACATTAGCAACAGAAGCACCGGGGCTTATACCAGGGTAAGAATTGATCTTACAGATTTAGACGGGAAGTCTTTCCTTGTGTTATTCATTCTTTTTAGATTTAGAGATTTATACAATCTTTATTAAAGATTTGTCCTCTTGCCTTTTCTAGTTTAATTAAACTTGTTTTAGAATCTGTCACATTTTTGTCTGCTGTGCAGTCCTAAACAGTAACAACTCTGGTCTTTGTCTCTCAGTACTTTACTCAAATTGTTATTCTCTCTTTGACAGAACTTGTACCCACTAATTAATGAGAAGAGACAAACTAATATTTATTATTCAAGTGGTGTATTTTTTTTTCTGTAATTTATACAGATTTAATCCTGGTTTGGGTGGAGTGGGAAGCAGCGGAGCTCCTACAGCATCCACTGTACCTAGTTCTGTTTCCACTGATAATACAAGTCCACCTTCAGGAACTGCTGAACCTGGTCATCAGCAGTTTGTCCACCAGATGTTGCAGGCACTTGCTGGTGCAAATGCTCAGGTAAAGTACATCATTATATTCTAGTTGTTTTTACTTTTTACTTTATTTTTAATTGTAAAGCACTGGAAAGAAGGCAGATAGTTGATGGGAGAGCCCACGGAATGCTTCTGGTCAAAGGTCAGTAGAGGAGGCTTAAAAATGCTGTTGCAGCTGTGCAAGTATGTGCTGAAAGAACATCCAGTTTGAGTAAACGTGTCCTCTGAACAGTTGATTTTTATATACTCATCTTCATCCCATTGAGTTCTAAAATGGTTGTAAAGATAGAGGCAGACTGAGATTGTAAGATTCACTGATAACTGTAGTGTGGGTTCAGGCAAGAGTAAAGCTTAAGCATACTGAACACTGTTACCTCTGCTCTCTTTGCCTGTATTTATGACTGTTATTCTTTAGCAATAACTAAGGCTCTGTCTCCTTCTTCAGAGTAGCCACACTGCCTCTGTGGAGCCAGAATTTCTCGTATGGCTTCCCTAACATCCTTCAGGTCCACACTGCAGTGTGTTTTGTTACCATAGTGGGATTAAGGGTTTCCAGAGAGCTCCAGTAGCAACTTTGCCGATAGTCATAGGGTGGTGAGCAAGACTGGCTTTAAAAGAGCCATGCTGTTAGCTTTCTGGAGTGCTGTGTCAAGCAGCACCTTCACACATGGTACATACCCAGTGTAATGTCAGACTGCTCATGGAAAGGGCAGTCCTGCTTCTTCCTCCTCACTTACCATGGGCTGAGTTAGTTCAGCTTTGCTGCTCTGACAGACTTTCTTCTCTTGTTATATAATCATGAGAAAGTAGTGGTGGGTGTTACTGTAGCAAAGCAGATTCTTATGTATTTTCTCTTATGCTTCCAAATCTTACCCTTCTGAGTCAACATTCTGTTTTGTTGTGTTGGTATGGAACCACATACAAATTTTAAATCTGGGTGGTAATTTCTTGATGTATGAAACTGCTGAATTAAAAGAAAAGGAAAATTAGCAGTAGGTGCACAAGTTTTGTGTACTAATCTAAATTGAGATAATTGATTTTAAGATGTTACTTTGCAGAATATAATTTTCCTGTAATAGTTCTGATTAAAAACATGCCTCTGAAGGTCATACCATTGAGACAATGCAGAACTTTGCCATGAGTTTGTGTAAACAGAATCTTTCTATAAAGCACAGCTAACAGTTTGCCTTAAACTCAAGCTTTCTAACAGTTAGGATTTTGGTAATTTTAGTCAACAAATAGTTGGGAGTGTTACAAAAGAGATGATCTTTATGTTGAGGAAAAATAAAGCCTGGGATGTTCAATATTGTTGACAACAACCTAATCTTTGCTGTTCCACATTGCTAGGTTGAACTCTGTTTTGTTTTAAAAAAACACCTATATGCATATCTTTGAGAAACTGTTCATGGACATACATGTACCCAATTTAATTTGAATCCTCCACTATCAAACAATCAGTTTTTCCTGGAGTTCAGGAGTGTTATATAAGTGTAGATAATTTGACAGTGCTGATTTGTTAAAAAAAAAATTCTTCAATTGTTAATTGAATTTGTCTGAATATATTTTTTGGAACTTGAACAAGATGTAGTGAAAAATTGGAAAAGACAGAGTGGTGCGGAACCCACCTATGTTTAAATCCTGTATTTTGCTAAATATGTATTATGCTTTTATAGCTTGAAATTTTGTTCTTAGCAGTTACAAAATCCAGAAGTTCGGTTTCAGCAACAACTGGAACAACTGAGCGCAATGGGCTTTCTGAACCGTGAAGCAAATTTACAAGCACTAATAGCAACAGGAGGAGACATCAATGCAGCTATTGAAAGGCTGCTTGGCTCTCAACCTTCATAGCAGTGTTTCTTTTAACTTGAAAAAATGTAATTTATTTTTGATAACAGCTCTTCAGTCTTTCAAATTGCTTTATTTCATTCTGACTCTTGGGATTGTCTTGTTATGACTAAAACCAGTCTGATGCATTTGAAGGAGGAGTACAGTAGTTTTCTTCAGACAGTGGGAATCAATGCATTTTCACTTTGAGTGCATCAGTTCTTTTGTTCTGCATTATTTGTGATTTTTTTGAAACAATATCAGCTTTCAAGTTGGATGAACAAGTTTTGTCTGACCTACAAATGGCCAATTTATTTACTACTTAAACAGTATCCTTCAGTAGTAATTTATGTAGATTACAAAATAAAAAGGAAACAAATTAATTGAAGCTGTGGGTACCAATACTGCTTATTGTGATTTTGGCATGTTTTTTTTTCTTGACTAGCAAAATGCTGGAAGATTTATACCACTTGAGTAATCTACCATCTTTTGCTTTAATTTGTATACAATATATACAACAGAGACAGCTCGTTTCTAGAGATTTAAACATTACAATAGAGTGAAATTGTAAGTAATGAAAAAACAAACAAAAATCCCCAAAAAACCAACCAAAAAAAACCCCACACCCCCCAAAAAAAAAACAAAACCAAAAAAAACCAAAAACCAAACCCCACAAAAAAACCCAGGGAAAAAAGTCATAGGGCTTTGATTTGGTGTAGAATCTTCCAGGATCTTTGGTAACTATCTGAGAAAAAATGCTTAAGCAAGTTCAGTTAAAATATACTAGAATTACTGTTCTGGTTGTTTCTTTACATTTAACTGTACAGAACCTTGCATTTTAACATTATCTCAATATTGACAGATTAACTGTAAATTACTTTTGTCATTGTGCAAATTAAAGAGCCATGGCCTTGTGCTCTGGAATTGCTTCTATGGCTATTTGGCTTGTTCCACTGAGATTTCAACATGTATTCAGATTTGTAATTGGAGAAATTACTTTCATTCATGGTCATGTGATACTCTAATTACATTTAACCACCAAGTAAAAAAATACTGTATAGCTTTTGAGTTTCTATTGGTAGTTACTTCTCTTGTGCACAGGTAATAAATGAATTAAAAAAATCTTTAAGCATCTTGTTTCAGTGTGTTTGCAGTTGATCATTACTTAAAAATCAAGATTGTTGTCCATCGTGAGAACATTTGAGTGAGCTTAAGCTCTGGGAATAGTTACTAGGCCTGTGCTAAAATTAGTAAGCAACTGTGGTGTGAGGTGGAGGGAGGAGAGTAAGAGATGGATGATGTTGAAGACTTCTAGCTTAGATGAAGTGGAGATAGCAGAACAAAAGATGAAACGAATCTGCTTTTTATTGCTCTTTTGTGTCAGCTTACTGTACTTGGTGCACCTTTACATTCCTTTGATGTTCTTGAACCTGATCTTCTCCTGCAGAGGGCAGTTCTTCATTTTCCCAGTCCCTGCTCTCACCTTCTGTGACTTAGGCAGTGTGGCTGAGCACTTGCTGGTGAAAAAGTCATTGAGTACCTCAGCCTTCTCCATGTCCTGCGTAACCAGGTCTTCCATATCCCTCCTTAAAAGAGCCACATTTTCCCTAGTCTTTTACTGCTCATGGACCTAAAGAAGATTTTTGTTACCCTTGATGTTCTTGGCCAGAATTACTTCTGTCAGTGCTTTTGCTTTCCTAACCATCTCCCTGCTTTCACCTTCTGCAACTTGGGCAGTGTGGCTGGAGCACTTGCCAATGAAGGGAACAGGCTGGGCATCAGTCGGTGGGTGCTGAGCCACTGTACTGTGCATCATTTGTTTCTCTTGAGTTTTACTCCTCTCTCTCTTTCTCTCCCTCATTACACTAATAGTAACAACAGCAACAACAATAATTTCATATCCCTGGCTGTTTGGACAGTTTCTCTGTCTTACTCCCAGGCTACCTTTCCCTGTTTCTGTGCTTTATAAGCTACCTGTTTGTGTTTTAAATTTGGCCAGGGGCTCCTTGTTCATCCATCCAGGCCTCTGACATTCTTTTCTAATTTTCTTTTTGTTGGGATGCATTATTCTTGAGCCTTGAGGAAACAATCCTTGAATATCATCTAGTCCTCTACACTCAGGGCTCTGTCCCATGGTATTCTGCCAAGGAGATCCTCCAAGAGGCCAGCTTCAGGTCTCCTGAAGTCCAGCATATTAATCTTGTTTCTCACTCTCCTCATTGCCCCAAGGATCTCAATCTCCACTGTTTCATGGTCACTGCAGCCCAGCTTGGCCTTGGGCTCCATATTCCCCACCAGTTCCTTGTTGCTGAGAGCAAGGTCCAGCCTAGCACCTCTCCTCTTTGGCTCCTTTATCAGTTGGAGAAGGAAACTGTCATCAATGAACCTCCGGGAATACATGTGCTCTGCTGTCCCATCCCTCCAACAGGCTGTCACAACCTGGAAGTGGGTGTGATGTTTCTTGTAAATTCTTGTCTGTCTCAACAAAGTCCATGTCAGGGAACTCTTACTGATTTATACGATAGCCTTAACTCCAGCAGTTAGCCCACTATTTAGCTGTAAAAATGTTGGCTAACAAGCTCTCCAACTTCTACAACAAACTTTCAAACTAGCTTCCAAATCTCACAATAAACTTCGGGTATTAAGTGGTCGAATGTGATTGCTGGGATAAAACAGGAGAGAATAGATGGAAAAGTGAGAAAGAGAAAGAAAAAGGTCAGTCATTAGATCCTGCACTGGTCCTACTGCTGTGGATGGTCTGGATCTGGGGTCGACAGAGAGAGAGAGAGCACACTGGGGACCAGTCCACTTCCTTTTATAGTTTACCTGGTATATGCCTCTCATGTAAAATAGATTTTTTTGGTGCCATTCATGCTGTATTGTTCACATGTGCACAGTCAGTCTTTTAGAGCCCTCCAGGAAATGAGTCAGAGGGAGTTAGGGGACTGTGGTGTCCTGGAGCCCCTTTCAGTGAGCTGTCTGGGTCTCAACCCTTCTCTTGACGCAGGTGCACTAAGCATGAGTCTCAAGGCAGACAAGTTTAACGACTGAAAAGGAAGTTGGCTCAGAGCAGCACTGACTGCCCCACCTCTGCAGGACCCTCTCAATCCAATCAAAACTTTCCTGTTGCAACAGTCAGAATGTTTGAGGCAAAACATATTTAAGGTGCTTATGCCTGGTCCTCCACGTGGCTGTTGCAGTGGTTGGAATCCCCCATGAGGACCAGGCTTGTGAATGTGAGGCTTTTCCACTGTCTGTGGAGGGCTTCATTGGCTTGGTCTTCCTGGTCAGGTGGCCTGTAGCAGGCCTCCACTATGAAGTTACTTGTGCTTGCCCTCCCTTTAATCCTGACCCATAAGCTCTAAGTTAGCTCCTTGTCCATTCCAGGTGGAGTTCCATGCACTCCAGATGGTCACTGACAGAGAGCTTAACACCTCTTCCTCATCCCCCCTGCCTGTCCTTCCTGAAGAGACCGTATCCTTCCATTCCAACACTCCAGCCATAGGAGTTGCCACCATGATGCCAGTAAGATCACAGACCTGCAGGCATGCATATGTCTCTACTTTATTCCCTATGCTGGATGTGTTAGCATAGAGGCATTTAAATTGGGCCCCCAGTGAAAATTACTTTCTCTCTGGAGTGGGTGGAATCCCTTTGTGCTGCCCTCCAGGTGTTCTCCTGCTGACCTGCAGTCCCTCTCCAGACTCCGTGTGTCTCTTGCTGGCTCTGGTACCTAAGTGATAAAAATAGGATGGCAAGTCATCCCACACCTTATCACTATTAAATAGCATGACACCTCCCTCCTCCCAATCATAACTTGTTTAAAGCTGTATCAATGATTCCTGCAAACCCTTGACCAAAGACCCTCTTCTCCTTTTGAGAGAGGTGATACTTCCGATCCCATCTGATACCAGCAAGCATGGTACTATCTTAGCCATCCCATTGTCAAACAACCCAAAATTTTGGCAGTGACGTGAGACTCAGAGCCACATGTTGATAGACTGGATCCATCTGTTTCTTACACTGCCTGCACATGGAAGAATGGAAGAGAAAAAAACCTGAGCCCCATATTCCCTCACCAATTGTCCGAAGGCCTTGAAGTCTCTTTTGATGGCCTTTGGACTGGCTACATGTTGTGACTTCATCACCACTCTCATGGAGGATCAGCAGGTAGTAGTCTGAGCACTGGAAATTTCCTGATGATGTCCTTAACCCTGACCCCAGGGGTGCAGCAGACTCCCTTGAGGGGAGTATCCTTCCAACATATTGGATCTTCTATTCCCCTGAGAAGGGAACCATCTACCATTACAACCATTATCTTCTTCCTCATGGAACTGATCTTGTTATGAGCTGTAGGCCTTTCTGGCCTTGATAACACCTGCGGTGGAGAGGGACCTTCATCCTCATCATCTGTTGCACAGTCTTCCTTATCCGTAACTATTGTACAGAGGCACCTAAAGGGAGGGTGAGATGGGCAAGGAGGCGTCTTGCCTGTTGTCCCAAGCAAGGACTTGCCTATGTTCATCGTTTGCTTCTGACCTTTAGCCTGGCAGAAGGAGGTTACTGGACCCTCTGATAAGAAAGGATGGAAAGCAAGTGGTTTCTGTAGAATAATCTCTGCTTTTTTACGGTTATTTTCACAGTGACTATTAGGATCTCCAAAGAAGCTAATTTGACTTAAGTGTGCCTTTCTGGGACCTTGAGTTAAAAGAAGTTAAGACTCCCTCATCATTCAATAGGCAGATCTTTTTGAGAATACAGTCTATGACATCCAGAAAGTCTACTGTCAGATGGAAGGGCAAGGGTGATGTGGAGAAAAGAACAGTTCTTACCAAGACACTAAATCAATGAATAGCACAAGTACTTTCTTGACAACATTCAGCTCACCTTTTGTAAGCATTTCAGTTGCATGTTACAAACTAAGACACTACATTTGCAGTAAAATTTCATTGCAATTCAGCAAGAGATGAAGTTTGACTTGAATTCTACACTGAGCCTTCAGCTAAGCTTACTTCTTGAAGTAGAATCAGTATTTATCAGTGACTATTGTCAACTAAACTAACTTTCTGATAAGTAGTGGTAAAAACACTGAGCTGTTTTTTAATAGGAGAAGTTTTAGTTTTGTTGGAAAACACAGCAAGCACAACAAGGTTTATAGATAGGATAGACTTTTTATTTCATTTTTGACGATGAAAGAAAACCCACACTTTTTGGTTTAAGAACATATTACAGTCTTTCTGTTTGTGCACCCCACCCCATTTCCCCCCTTGCCCCTTTATCCATCTCTCTTTAAAATTTTCTCTTCAGAGTTGTCATCTACCTCTTCTTTCAGAAGGAATCTTAACATTAACTCTGAGCACTTTGATAACTTGTATTTGAAATCTGCAGCTTGCATTTTGGACCAGAAGGGCACGTGTACCTGAAGGTCATCTCTTCATTTTCCTGCTTTCTTCTTTTCCTCTACTGTGGACCAAGTGACCTAACAGGATTGTCTGCGAAACTGCCTTGCCTGATCATCAAACGACTGCTAGAAAAAGTAACTGATGCCAAAACCAAAAAATCTAAAAGTTGTGGTAATGTGAACTGACAGATATAATTTAAGACTTAAAATGTGTGCATTCACTGTTGGGAATATGACTGCAAGGTGGCTAGTTTTGTAAAGGATGTGGTCTGCCTAATTGTCTTCTTCGTTCCGTGACTGCATGTACTGGGCTGACCCTGGCTGGATGCCAGGCATCCACCAAAGCCAGTGTATCCCTCCCTTTTGCAGCTGGACAGGGGAGAGAAAACATAAAAAATGGTCTATGGGTTGAGATAAGGACTGGGAGAGATCACTCATCAAATACTGTTGTGGGCAAAACTGGCTGGAATTAGAGATATTAGTTGAACTTATTAGTGACAAAATCAGAGCAGGATAATGAGAAGTAAAAACAGATCTTAAAAACACCTTCCCCCCACTCCTCCTGCTTTCCCAGCTCCTACCCTGCATCAGTGCAGGGAGACAGGGAATGGAGGTTGTGGTCTGTTCATCACAAGTTTCTGCCACTGCTCAGGGAGAGGAGTCGTTCCCCTGCTCCAGTGTGGGGTCCCTCCCATGGGAGATAGTTCTACATGAGGTTCTCCAACATGAGTCCATCTCATGGGCAACAGTTCTCCACAAACTGCTGTAATGTGGGTCACTGTTCATGGGGCACAGTCCTCCAAGGACAGGCTGCTCCAGTGTGGGTCCTACAGGAAACCTGCTCCAGCATGGGCTCCTCTCTGCACAGGTGTGCGTGTCCCTGCCAGGACTTGCTCCAGTACAGGTTTCCCACAGGGTCACAGCCTCCTCTCAGGCATGCTCCAGTGTGGGTCTCCTCTATGTGCCGCAGGTGGATCTCTGCATCCCCATGGACCTGCTTGGGCTGCAGGGGCACAGCTGCCTCACCATGGGCTACACCACGGGCGGCAGGGGAATCTCAGCTCCGGTGCATGAAGCACCAGCTCCCTCTCTTCTTCCACTGACCCTGATACCTACAGAGTTGTTCCTCTCACATGTTCTCAGCCCTTTCTTCTCTGGCTGCAGTTACATCTGCACAATCTATGCAATCACATTTTTTCCCCCCTCTTCTTAAATCTGTTATCACAGGAGTGTTACCACCATTTCTGATTGGCCCAGTGTTTGCCAGCAGCACATCTGTCTTGGAGCCAGCTGAGTTTGCTTCTACAGGGCATGGAGGAAAGCTTCTAGCAGCTTCTCACAGCAGCCACCCCTGTAGCTTCCCCCCACTGCCACAACCTGGCCACACAAACCAAATAAATATTATTAATAAAAAAAAAAAAAAAATCTCAATTTATAGTTGAAGTGTCAGGCAGCTAGTCTGTTCCTTTGCNCCTCGGGACCAACCAAAGCCCCAGAAGAGAGAGGGAGCAGCGCAGCGGTGCCGGGGCGCTCCCTGCCCCCAGCCCGGCTCCCGCCGCTCCCCCCGGGCCGTGGGGCGGAGCCGTTGAACTGCGCTGCACCTGGGGCCTCGCGGCTCCAGCCCCGCGCCCCGGGCCCGCCCCAAAGATACAGGGACTGGGGCACTGAGCAGGCGGCTGTGGAATAAAGGAGCCTCGTAACATCACCCCAGGGCACCTGTATAGATAACTTGTGCAGTTTGGAATAGATAGCATTTCATTTTTCCTCATTTTAGCATTGAAAAATGTTTATGCTGTAGTAGGTACAGTATTTACATAGCATGTTACTAACTGTACTTAGCACAAATTCTTGAGGATGTACAGTGCACATACCTTGCACAGATAATTTGTGCTTAGAGACAGAGAAAACAATTTCTAACTCCAGGTGTTTTCCTCCTCAGTTTTTGCTGCATTTGCTAAATATATTTCAAAATACCGACAGAGCACTTGCATCCAGATAACCTGTCCTAAATATTAATAGCCTGCCCAACTAACTTGAATATGACATCCCTAGAATAGTAGTGTTAGTTTAAAAACAACAACAACAAAACCAAAAAACAAACCCTCACAACAAAAAACCCAAGTGAAACCAAAATGAAGTAAATGAAATATTGTAGGGCAGTGTTTTTGTGCAGGGATTGTTCTGCTACCTTTTTCTTCCACTGCACACATGCACAGCCAGATTTAAGTCTGAGAGTAGTTTTATGTGGTTAGTATTTGGATAATTTACATATTAATCTATTAATTTGTCATGCATAGGATATAAGTGAGCAGAAGTAATGCTTTGTCTTTTGGAATAGCAGGTAACAGACAGCTGAGTAAGTTGACAACAACCTTCTTTGCAGCAGCTTTTAAGTAAAAGCAAAATGCAAATATATTAAAAGGGTAAGGGAAGGAAATACTCCCAACACAGAAGCAAAGAGTGAGAAATACCCTGACCTAATTTGAAGAAGCATGAACTGCCTGTAAGTATGAACATAGTACTTTGTTTAGAAGCCTTCCAAAGCCCAAGCTGCTTACATAAAATTTTCTAAAAGAGAATGTTTTTTAACTGTTGGGTACAGTTTTCTGTTGGTGAAGCCACTTCATGAGCATTCTACAAATGCTGACAAGTAGATCTGAAAATCAGTCTGGCCTTCTCAGATCTCACACTTTAAAATGTCCCTTTTTAAAAAAAAATTATTTAAAGGTCTGATCCTGTGTGTGACAGGATGCAGCTGCTGTAGGGTGTCCTGGTCTGACTTTATTGTGTGTGAAAGAAGTGAGCATAAATCTGTATTTAATAATGGGTACATTAGTCAACTGTTTGTAAAATGGGGTATTGGAAAAGATTAAGACCTCATTAACAGCAGAGGTGCCACAAGAGGGTGCTGTGTCTGTGATTTTCATAGCTACTAAATTTGTTCAGGTCTGACAAGTCACTTGGTCTGAAGGGGTCTCTGAAATTTGGGGGTGTTAAGAAGCAGACAGACATCCCTGTCACTTGCACTTAACTTTGCCTCTGTGTCTTAAACTTGCACCCTGGCTCTTGGAACAAACAAGCTCTGAGGTGAGAGCACCCTGTAGTGTACAGCAGCAGACTAAAACTGGTAACTGCCTGGTATTCTCTCTTCAGGTCACAAATAAACAGGAAAAGACCACTTTTGGGTAGGTTAATGCCTAAAATCTCCACTGTGTGTCTAAAAATTGCTGCTTTCAGTAAGCTAATGCCCATTTATTGCACTAATTTAAGCACAGTAGTTTGTCTAGTAAACCACAAAGCCTTTACTATTTTCATACATAGTGAAAACCATGACTAATGTTTTTCAACTTCTTACCCAGGTAAAAATTACCTTAAAGATGCTTTCAGACTGAAGGTGTTCTTCTACCGGAGTTCATCCATCATCCCAGGAATAAAAAAAAATTGCATGACACACTAAAAATAATCCATGCGGGACAGAATGGAGGTTCTCCATTCAGACAAGACTCAGTTACAGAAACTATCTGAATTTTTCATACCATTAAGCTGAAAAGGCATGTCTGTATAACATGACATGAAGTACTCTTTGAAAAACACCTTGGCAGTTTATCCTTAAATTCTGTGAGCTAGGTGACTGATTGGATATTTGGAATTTTCTTCTCAACTTCATAAAAAAAGATTAGATAAATAGGTATTAGGAATAGTTTGAGCAAAAGCTTTAAAGCAGTTGTATGGACATGCACTGAGGTGCCCACCAGCAATGGAAAGCAAAGGAGAATGCCCAACTGCAAAAGAGTAAGTTTTCAAAAAGAAGTAAATGTCTATCAACCTTGCATTCAGTACTCACTGGTTGACTCACACTTGAACGCAATGTGTATGAAGTTCAGAGCCAGAATGATGCCACTTATGCTTTATTTCTAAAACTTCCCATTCAGTCAAGTTTTATATATTGCACCACCACCACTACCTTTCTTTTCCCCACATTTTTCAGCTTTGTGGCCAATGCATACAGTAAGAGTTCATAAAAGTTCTCATGAAGTCATCAGTGCTCTGATGAGGTCAACAAGGACACAAACACAGAACTTGATGACAATCCGGCAGTGAGACAGGGGTAGTGTCAGGTATGGAACTTCATCATGTATGTTTCTGCCTCTTCTAGAAAAATGATGATGTTTTTAACAAAGCTGTAAATTATTTAACCTTGTAATAGCAGATGTGCCCATCTCAGTGTTGGACAGAGTAAATATTAAAATTAAGAAAATAAATTATTCTGTGTGACCCTTGCCAGGATTTTCAAAAGCAGGCTCTTACTAAAATGAGAATTTTAACTTTCATACAGTGAAGGGTTTAAAAAGTTAACAGTTCTTGCAAATTACATCTTATATGTCCTTTACAGAGCCATGATAAAAAAAACAAGAGTAGTAAACCAGCTCTTAAAAATAAGTTGGTTTGATTTAATAATCAATTTAATAATTAAAATCTGTCTCATAGCCTTGATATCCTTCAGGGAATTTCTATATGTGTCATTCAGAAAATTACTCCAGCAAAGCCTCACCCAGAAGAATGGCACTCTCAATCTCTAGCACTATTTCAGGGAGAGATTTTTCTAGACTGACAGTAATGAAGTTTTCTGGTGCACTAGGTGGCTCCAGAGTATCAAACTGAGACTTGAGAAGTTCAGGTGGCATAAAATGACCTCTCCGCTTCTCCAGGCGGCTAGCAGTGATGTCCATAGGTCCATCCAAATGAACAAAGAGGATCTTCAGTGCTAGGTTTTCTCCTGGTTGCCCTGGCTGGTTGCTTTCAATTGCAGATGCTCCACTAATTAACACATGCCTGTACATCTTCTTCAGTGCAGAACAGGCCAGAATTGCATCTTGTCCAGATGCGTCTTCTCTATGAAAAAGAAAAAGAAAGCAAAAGTCTTTGCATATTTACATGTAGTATAACAAAAATGGCTTGTTAGTTCTGCTGAACAAGGTAGACAAGCCCTAGCTCCTCAAGAAGGACAGCCATGAGAGTAGTGGCATTTTGACAGTGGTATTTGAGTAATTTTGACAGGATTTCGAAACCAAATTTCTAATCCAGGTAAAGATATGATTTGAAAGTGAGGTGAGGCTAGCTAACCTCCTGGTAAAATCTCAGTTTTAGGGACCTTGTCTATTAGCCACCCTTCTTTCCTAAATTAAATTCAATTCTAGCACAAGAACGTGTCAAGATCATTTCCTTAATTGCTGAGAACAGGAACTAAATATCCCTAGAAACACCCATCCTTTATCTATAAAATTACTATACTATTCTCTCTGAAGGTAAGTGGCTGATAAACAGTACAGACCACTGTTCTCAAATACTCCATATTTTCAATACCTGTTGTCACTGTCTCAGATTTAACTGTAATATTTTATTTTATGTTTCCTGCAACTCAGTGCCAACACTGCATATATGCTTACTTCAGATTAAATAAGGGATTGCAGGTCAATGAATGCTTTGCACGTGTATTTTCTACTGACAAGGTTTCTTAAAATAAAGCATTTAACTTTGGGTGTGTCTGTTCCACCAAAAAGCAAATCCAGAATTAGTTGTCTCTATGAAGAGTGAGTACAATTCCTGCCTAAGAAAAGATATTCTGTAATAAAATTAAAATCAGGTATAAACCTATCTAAAAATCATTCTCTGGTCATCAGACTTTGGTTCAAAGGGAAGTAAGAACTTTTAATACCTACCATTATCACCTAGGAAGGTCAGTGATAGCCTCAGCTACTAGTAAGTACTGATAATTAAACATTGGCATTAGGCTTTTTTAAAGTATAGTTTTATAAGTTTCCAGAGCTGGGCAGTGGCATTGAGCTATCATGTAACATAAAGCAATGGGTCCAGCAGATCAATCCAGACAAATTTCTCAATGAATTAACCTGTGCTTCAATGAGATATGCTCACCTATTGTGCACAAGCAAGCGTTAAGCCTGGCTAAACAGTCCTTTCCCTCCCAACCTTTCCCTCACTTGGAACATGCTCCAGTCCCTTCACCATCACTGGATGCTCTCTAGTATGTCCATGCCTCTCTCATAATGAGGAGCCCAGAATTGACACAGCACTTGAGGTGTGGCCTCACCAGTGCAAAAGGACAGGGGAAGGATCACCTCCTTTGACCTGCTGGCAACACTTGGTCTAATATAGCCCAGAATTTTGCTGGCTTGCCTTACCAGAAGAGCACATTGCTGGCATATGTCCAGCTTGGGTTGTCCTCCACAGTTCCCTCAGGCCCTTTTCTGCTGCTTTCCAGCTGAGTGCCCCTCAGTGTCTGTACCAGTGCTTGGGGTTGTTCCTTCCCAGGGGCAGGATTTCGCACTTTCTAAAAGGTTCCTACCAATCCGCTTCTACAGCCTTTCAAGGTACCTCTGCATCAGTTACTCCTCCCATTTTGGTGTCATCTACAAATTAGCAGAGTACACTCAAGCAAACTCAAACAGTGTCAAACAAACTTGGCACTGTATCTTATTCAAAATAACAGTATTTTATCCTACTATTATTATTGGTGTATTTTGTGATTATGTTTTTTTAAGTAGATAATATCAGGCTTATTAATAAACGGGTTCCTTGAAATTATTTTTACACGGATAGTAGAAAAACAACCATCATTGCAACAAATTCCCACTTTATTTCTCAGGGATTAGCTCACCATCAGCAATTATTATGACAGTTTAGATTAGTAAAAATAGAATGACTTTGCTACCTGCAGTATGTCTTTACACTAACACATACATTTCTGCTTTGCAATGCAACAGGGAAAAACACTTTTGGTACTTCTGTCTTTAGCTAAAAATTTTTAAAACTTGGTATTCTCTTACCTCCTTAGTATGTCATGCAATACACAAAGCCAAGGAATCCTGTCCTAGAAAGAAAACAAGTCAGTTAAAAATTCTTTAGAAATTAATTTGAAACAATTGCTTCTAGCATCTCAGATTGACTAGAGGTAAAAATTAGCATTAAACTGTACAGCAAGTTCAATTTTGAATCTCTTTCTTCCTCAATAGATTTGCTACCACTGCCTGAAGGCTAATAAGAAGTGCTAGTCATATTATGAATAAGATGCTTTTAGTGGAATAGTACTTTTTGTGTTACACGTACCTACAAGTATATGAAGGAAGTAATATATATGCAGGTGTAGCATGCACCTTGTAAACCTCTGAAGGACAGTCAACTTATCTCTTGCTTCTATTATACTATTCAAATGTACATCTTGAGTTGTTAATTCTTTTCCCTTATATAGTGTCATACACCATCCCCCCATCCCCATTTTGGATCCAAGTTGAAGCTTTCAGGAACAGACAGATCTAAATTTAGTTATCTGCAGTAATTATGTTTATGTCAATAGCAATCACAAATAAATGTAACCATAGCCACAATTTCTCAAAACTTTTGCCCATTACTTAGGCAACCACAATGTGAGTGATTGATCAGATCCTTATTTAATCTGAAATTTTAAGCTGCTGCAAACTTTTGTCATGCCTAATGAGCACTAAACAACTGCTCCCATTTAATCTTTCAGTGCTGTTACTGCTGGGTGACCACAACAAATTATAACATGGACAAATAAATGCAACCATTTCTTGTTACTGTCATTGCAGAATAACTTCCCCTTGGCATTTAAGAAGGCCCTCACAACTTTGCACCTCTCATTTTTCAGAAGAGATGCTTTCCCCTTGCTGAGCGCCACACACCAGTGGTTTAGTCATTCAAGTGTACAATGCTGCTACACACAATATACAGGCCTCCAACCACTAGTGAAAGATCCAAGTTTTTAACCAGAATCAAGAATATTTTTTTCAATCTAAATTGGCTAAGGACTTCTCCCAAAATATTTGAGGGACTAAAAAAAAAAGTGGAAGCCTTGCAAAAAAAAATTTTTTTCCATTACAGCTAAATCCTTAAAGTCTTTTTCAAAAGATCCTGTTACTGCCTCTTGCTCTGTTTCTAAGCTTGGTATGTTTTTAGATTGATTTCATGTGTTCACCAGCGTTGTTTAGTTTATATTCTTTCTTTAAAAGTCTTTATCTACATTTATAAGTGTATATTTCTCTAGAAGCAGTGGACGTGAACTTTTAAAATTCTTCCTGATTCTGTACAGGAAAAGTGACTTTAACTGTAAATATACTGTCCTAATTGATGGCAAATGGAAAAATCCTTTTTTTCAAGCTGTACCATTAAGCTATTAGTACTTCAAACATTGCCAGTCCATGGGATTCTCCTGCTCTGCTCTGCACTGAGGCGGCCTCACCTTGAGTGCTGGGGGCTGTTTTGGGTGCCCAGTATAAGAATATAAATATACTACAGAGCATCCAAAGGAGGGCCAATGAGGATGCTGAGGGGCCTTGAGGGGAGGGCCTATGAGGAGCAGCTGAGGTCACTTGGTCTGTTCAGCCTGGAGATGAGGAGACTGAAGGGAGACCTCACTGCAGTTACAACTTCCTCATGAGGGGAAGAGGAGGGGCAGGCACTGATCTCTCCTCTGTGGTGACCAGTGACAGAACCCGAGGGAATGGCCTGAAATTGTGTCAGGGGAGGTTTAGGTTGGGTATTAGAAAAAAGCCTCACCCAGAGGGTGGTTGGGCACTGGAACAGGCTCCCCAAGGAAGTGGTCACAGCACCAGCCTGACAGAGTTCCAAAGTGTTTGGGCAGCGCTCTCAGGCACATGCTGCAATTAGAATCATAGAATCATTGGGCTTGGAAAAGACCTTCAAGGTCATCAAGTCCAACCTTTGAATACCACCATGATAATTAAACCATAGCATTAATTGTCTACTTGTTTTTTTTAATACTTCTAGGGATGGTGACTCCACCACTTTTCTGAGCAGCCAGTTCCAATGCTTAGCAACTCTTTCAGTGATGAAACTTTTCCTAATATTCAACTTGAACCTCTCCTGGCACAACCTGAGACCATTTTCCCTTGTCCTATTCCTAGTTACCTGGGAGAAGAGGCCGACTCCCATCTGAGCACAACCTCCTTTCTGGTAATTGTAGAGACTGATAAGGTCTCCCCTGAGCCTCCTTTTCTCCAGGGTAAAAACACCCCCAACTCCCTCAGCCACTCCTCACAGACTTGTGTTCTAGACTCTTCAGCAGCCTTGTTGCCCTTCTCTGGACATGTTCCAGCACCTCAATGTCCTTCCTGAACTAAGGGGCGGCCCAGCACTGAGCCCAGCATTTGAGGTGTGGCCTCACCAGTGCCAGCTACAGGGGGATAATGACTGTCCTGGTCCTGCTGGCCACACTACTGCTGATACGGGCCAGGATGCCATTGGCTTTCTTGGCCATCTGAGCTTGTGCTGGTTCATGTTCAGCTGCTGCCAACCAGCACTCCCATGCCTTTTACTTCTGGGCAGCTTTCAGCCTTTCTGGCCCAAGCCTGCAGTCCTGCCTGGGGCTGTTGTGACCCAAGGGCAGGATCTGGCACTCCACCTTGTTGAAACTTACATGATTGGCCTCAGCCCATTGATCCAGCCTGTCCCTCTGCAGAGCCATCCCACCCTCCAGCTTATCAACACTTCCATCCGAATTGGTGTCACCTGCAGACTTACTGAAAGCAGTCAATCCCCTCCGTATTATCAATAAAGATGTTAACCAGGATTGGCCATGACACTGATCTCTGGGGAATATACCAGAGACCAACAATCAACTGTAGCTCCATTCACCAACACCCTCTGGGCCTGACCATCCAGCCAGGTTTTAACCCAGTGAACAGTGCACTCATCCTAGACATGGGAAGCCAGTTTCTCAAGGAGGACGCTTTGGGAAATGGCACCAAAGGCTTTACTAAAGTCCAGGAAGACTACATCCACAGCCTTTCCCTCACCCATTAGGTATTTCACCTGAATGTAGAAGGAGGTCAGGTTGTGCAAGCAGAACTTGCCTTTCCCAAACTCCTGCTGGTTGGGCCTGATGCCCTGGTTGTCCTGCATATGCCATGTGATGGTACTCAATCTGTTCCATAACCTCCCCTGACACTGAGGCCAGATTTACAGGCCTGCAGCTCCCTGGATCCTCCTTCCAACCCTTCCTGCAGATGGGCATCACAATGGCCAACCCCCTGTCATCTGAGATAACTAAGTTAGAGTTAGATCTGAGTTAACTAAGTCTCCCAAGTTAACCAAGAGTGGTGATAAATTATGAAAAGTGATTTGAGAGAAGGGTAACAAATTTTTTGAGTTTTCTTGTGCAGGGCCATGTGATGGATTCTGTGGTTCTTGTGGGTCCCTCCCAACTCAGGATATTCTAAAATTCTATGATTCTAATCTAAACCTGCAACTTGGTATGTGGAGTGTAGAGGGGGTGTTTTCTCACAAATCCTGAAACAGCAGCATACCCCTTGTGAAGTGCCAAGCATTCAATAAACTACTTTTTTATGCAGAATCCTTTTTGACACAAGAAGCCTCCCTCACCTCGCCAAATGCAGACCTATGTTTACAGTCAAACTAACCTACATAGTAAACCACAATCTACTTTAACAAGATGTGCATGAAGTTACAGAGATAAATGTGTGGACAACAGTTCTTTCAGGGCTTATTCAGGTACCTCGTCATTGAGTGGTATCCCTTCTGCCATTTTCTTTCTGTTCTCTAGAGGATGATAATCATCTGCATCGTAGAATTTCCATCCCAACTAAGAAACAAATAAATTAATTATGGATCGTTCAGCTAGATCAGGTGAGGCAACAATGATTTCAGAATTTACAAAGATGACGCCTAAGAAATTACAGGCTTCTTGCACCACAGGATGAATCACCGTTTATACCATGATGATTAGCAAAACAGAACTGAGGCAGCTTGGTAACAGCAAAAGCTGTTGCATCACGGCACTGAGCCGAAGTCGGTGCAGGCGACACTGCGCCAGCCAAACCCGGCTCGGGGGACCAGCAGCCCGGCCAAAGGCCGTCGGCCCGGCGCAAGGAGGTGCCTGCCCGCCCCGGCACGCCTCCGAGGCGGCGGCTCCCACACGCTCCTACCTTCGCTGCCAGCCGCGACCNCCGCCCCGGCCCGCCCTCGGCCCCGGCCGCGGAAGGCCCGCCCGGGTGCGGGGAGCGGCCGAACCGCCTCCTCCTGCCCCGACGCTGCCGCCGCGCGCAGCTGCCCGGGGCCGTCATGCGCTCCTCTTCTGTGGGAACCCGGGACACCCGTGTCGTGTCTCCCGCTCTCCTTCCCCGCAGTCGGTCCTTGTGCTGAAGTTACCTGATCTTCTCCCAAACCGTCTTTGTCTCAGGCTTTTCAGTCTGGTCGGGCGTCTTTCTCCCACCGGTTCCTAGTACGGTATTCACCGTTTGCAGCCTCAGCAACACACGCAGTAACTTCTGCAGTGCATGTTGAAGTGTGCATTGATGCCCGTTGAATTCTGTACTACCCTATGGTGATAAAGGCCTGCTTTTAAAATTTAATTAAGGCATCAGCCATGCCGTGGCTAACTCCGTTTTAGTATTTCTTAAAGCATTGATCCGGTCATACTTTTAAATCACTGAATTACTAGGTGGGTAAGCCTGGGAAGGACCACCGAGGAGGTCATCTAGTCCAACACACCGGCTCAAGCAGGACCCCCTAGAGCGCGTTAGGATTCTGTCCAGGCAGCTTTTGAGTATCTCCGGTGAGGGAGACTCCAAAACTTCTCTGGGCAGCCTGTTCCAGTGCTCGGTCACCTTCACAGTAAGGAAATGCTTCCTGGTGATCGAGTGGAACTTCCTTTGTTTCAGTTTGTGCCCATTGCCTCATGTCCTATTGCTCGGCACCGCTGAGCAGAGCCTGGATCCATCCTCTGACACCCCCTCTTCAGATACTGATAGACATTGATGAGGTCCCCTCTCAGTTGTCTCCTCTGGAGGCTGAAGAGGTCCAGCTCCCTCAGCCTTTCACCATAAGAGAGATGATCTCGTCCCTCAGTCATCTTTGTAGCCCGTTACTGGATCAGCTCCAGGAGCTCCATGTTTCTCTTGCCCTGTGAAGCCTAGAACTGGACATGGCACTCCAGATATGACTTCACCAAGGCTGAGAAGAGGGGCAAGATTGTGGAAAATTGTGGAAATGCTCTTAGATACCAAATATTCTTGTTATTATTATCTACATATATCTGGCCTAGCAACATTTTTAAAGCTCTGCAAGGATCGAATGCAATGATGCTGCCGACCAGCGCTGAAGTTTTCCTGTGCAACGCAGAAGCATCTGCTGCTCCTGTGAGAGCTGCTCCACCCGGTGGCTTCAGGAGGGCATGGTGTGTGCTCCCTTCATATTTTTTATGTCGGTCAAACCTTGGAATAAATTCTCAGAAAGTACATTAAGTCTCCCAGTCTGCATGAAATTTTAGTCCCTTTGCATGGCACATCAAATAACATTATGAATGATATATGTGTCATTTATTTATTTAATTATTTTAATTATTGTCTGTCCCTGACCATTTAATTGAGATCTGGAACTACCTGTATTTCATATACCTATTAAGAAATTCTTAACAAAGATCAGAGCCTTCAAAGTTATTAGGCTATTGCTGAAACAGGTCAGTTCTCAAATTGCTAACAGACTACAGTGATTTCTTTAAGGCGCCCTGTGACTGGATACATATTTTGCTGTAATAGCTGTATAATTATGCTAAAGTAATTGAATTTGCATGCATCTTTTCCATTTGTTGCCTTATTAATTGTGAGACAGGGAAAAAATGCTTCATTTGGATGAGAGTTCTTGGACTTTGACCCTGGAAACATCAGAGTTGCTAATCCCATTCCCAGAGTTAGAACTTTTAATTGCTCTCTCACAACAATTCCCAAGATTTTGCTAACATGAAGAACAACTGACTAGCCTGCCTACAGTGCACACGCAATGGCTTTTTTTTGTAACCAGCTTAAGCAAGCTTCTCTATTTGGTAACTTTTTTGTTTCATAATTCATATCCTCACATTTTGGAAGAAGAGCCATGTTAGACTAGTGTGATTTTATCTAATAGCTGTTGTATGTCCTTGTTTGTGCAGGAAGTCTTGCCAGGAATTCTCTTTTACTCAGTCCCAGGATAAGAAAACATGAGCATGCACTGGCAGAGTTTGCATGCACTGTACAGGCAACAGTCTGCTCTGCAGATGCTGGTCCAGGGAGGAGAAAAAGATCTGGAGAAAGCTGACTGAATTGTAGAAACACAAGAGCCTATAGGCAATGTGAAGAAGGCAATTACATTCAGACTTCCTGCTTGTGTGGCTCATATGATTTGTGCAGATATAATTCATGTTAGTAGTCAACTGGAGAGATGACTGGATAAAACTCAGCCAAGTGGTTGACTTAAGAGCATCAGATTGTCAATGCATCAGTTAAGCACTTCAAATGTCCTTAATTAAGTTGTAGATCCAGTAAAATATGTAGATCCTTTTCATGTGAGTTGAGTGAGGATTTGCCTTTCAGTCTGTTCTAGTCACAGGACTATTAAATATTTTTACACTTATTATTTCTTTAATATCATGGAAGAGTTTCGTATTAGTCTTCATCATTTAATAATGTATGTACATCTTAGGAAATTTGTCCTGATGCTTCTTCTTTGAAGATCATTTTCTGGAGGTGGCATGGCTGCCTTCTTCCTATAATTTAAATTTATTTTTATTTCTAATGTTGTCAGAATGTAGAACTTGATTTTGAATCTCTTATGTGGTTACATAAAAAATCTTCTATGGTTTCATGAATTCCAGAGTACATTCACACAGCTGAAAATGGAGACAATGGAATGTAAACACCTTCTGATGCTTTATCTATTATACTTATTGATAGGTGAAATTAAAATATAATGGCAAAGGATGAACATTCTAGAATTAAAAGCCAAAAACCTCAAGAATACCTACAAGAAAACCCATCAATAACTTCTCAGGCCCTAAAGAATTTTCCAGACACTGTATCTTTAAATACATTTTAAAATGGCATTTGGTGTATTTTATGGCTATTAGGAGTATTTTCAGTGTCTTTTTGAGCCTTTCTGGTTTGACTAATTGACTAATATTGAATTTATGGAATTCAGTAAAGCTTCATTTTCTACTTAAATTAGCTGCCTAGTTTTAGAGAAGGGTAACATAAAATATGAATGAGAGAATTTCACTTTCCTGGAGTTATTTCTGTTTGCCTTTACTTTATCTACCTCCTTCCCAAGGATACTAGGAAATGTCTGTTGTATTCAGAATATTGCCAAATTCAAAGTAGGAAAAAAAACATTCCCATGGTAATTCCTAATGGAATCTTATCACAGTGTAATGGTGAACTACTATAAAAGTGCACAGGCCTCTTAAAGCTTTCCAGGAACATCCATCATCATGGACATCTGCTTCTTATAAAAGAGTGGGCTCAGAGACGTTGATTAATCTGAGCTTCCTGAATCTTAAGGGAAGTAAGACTGTTTTTCAAGCAGTTGAGGCCCAAATTTATGGAGTCTTTTAGGGGTTCAAATCAAATCCTGAATGTGCATTGATAGTAAATACAAGGCAGAGAGTGTTAATACAATGTGTTCACTCTGAGGAGAGTAGCTAAAATAAGCTGCAGTGTTCTGTTGGTCACACTTAGTCCTCATTGTGAAGTAAGTAGTCATCTAATTGCAGCTGTGTTTATGGAAACTTTACCAACAATTTTCAGAATTTGTTTTATGCTTTGCAAAGTCAGTCAATACATTGTCTGAAGTCCTTTTTGAGGAGACTTTAGTGCATAATGGCTTTCTGCACCCGGCACGATTTGCCAGTACTGAGAAAAAATATCATCAATTTGATAAATGAGTCAAACTTTGAGACATTCGGGATCAGTAAATCAAATTAAAGCTGTTAAATGTTTTAAAAATCACATTAAATATTTGGATATATTACCTCATCCCATTTTTTTTTAATACTGAAGCTCAGACCTTTAGGGTATGATATTCACCAAATGAAAAAGGAATGTTGTAAATAACTCTTCTTATTTTTCCACTTTGCAGTACAAACACAAACAAACAAACAAACAAAAAAAAAAAGGTAAGAGGGAATGAGAGGTGCTGTTCTTTGTTGCTTGTAAGTGACACAAGTATGTTCTCAGTTTGATTGCAGAGCTGAAGGAATGACAAAATCATCTGAGCCTAATTACAGGTAAAAAAGGAATGCAGTACTTCATACCATACTACAACCTGAACATGTCCTAGTTCACTAATTTCTGTACAGGGAAGCCTAAGAAAACATTTATCTAAAGTTTAAATACACATAGCTCTAAACCCAGAAGTTATTGTTACATGATTTAAATTTTCTTAACAACAGCAAAGGAAATACTATGGTATGCTTATACAATGGCTAGCTGATTGACTTTCAATAAAATTAATGTAGGTAAGAAATGGAAAATGAATTGGGTTTTTTACATGGTTGTTCCTTAGGTTTTGAAAACTTCTTCATTTTATGGACTTTATTCTATCAGTGTAATCCTAGTTAAATCTTCCAATACTAACTCCAGGTTTGCACAAAAGTCTTACCAAATTTAATTGTGTATAAGAAATCAAATTATGTTTCTTCATGGCATGGGATCAAAATCAGTGGATTAACTCCAGAGAAGTTCTCAACAAAGCAAAATTGTCTGAAACCTTGAGTTTATAAAATAACATTCTATTTATCTGCGGATTGAGAGTGCGAATAACTGTGAACATTGCTGTAGTTCCAGTCCAGAGTAACAAGTGGAGCTGCAGGAGTGATTCAAAAGTGACAGTGAGAGGCAAGGGGTAATGTCCGACACTTGGAACTCAGTCAGGAAAATACATGGATTTTTCTGCCTGGGTGTGGAAGGCTGCTGGCAGAAGCAGTGCACAGCTACTGCTTGCAGCCCACAATCATGTGCAGTCTGGAGTAATTTCAGTGTTACTGCAGGGACAGACTGGAGATAAAGAAGACCACTGAGTTACAGAAAGACCATTTTCTTGTCTTTAGTCTCTACAAAAAGAAATCAGGCATAGCTGAAGAGAACATCTAGGAGAGCTATACTGTTTCTATTCCAGTCTATGTGAGAATAAAAGTTGCTTCTCCAGGAGTATTTTGTTACTTTAAAAGATTCTGGCCTCCACTGGAAGTACAGGTTTTGCAACACATTTATTATTTTATCTTCTCGTCTTGTATCTGTCTCGTAAGAGCCAGGATGTAAAAGTCATGCAGTCTATATTTCAACATCACTTACAATACCAACAGTATGCACTGATGTGGAACCATTAACTTTGGAAGCACTCAAAGCATTAATAAGATGGAGCCGCCTGCTGGCTCTGGAAAGTGGCAGGGAGAAAATGTATCTTAAAATGCTGCTCCTACAAGGAAGTAATAAGACTACTATTTCTGAGCAGTTACTATTGAAGGCTTTTGAAGTATGCTTTGTTGGCACCTCTGGTGTATTTTTTCCACGTAGTTAGTCCACATCTCTTCCCTGGTAGCCAAGCCACCGTTTTGCAATCACTTACAAGCATACTTAGCTCTTACACCACGGAGCCTCTCATGTGCAAGGAAGTCCAACAACAAAGATAATTACAACTTCAAATCCTGTCCATACTAGCTTTTACATAATTAAAAGAGCCAGACCAATAAAAAGCAACAGTCCTTACAGTAATTTGGAAAGGAATTAATGACAAAACCCAGAAGCTATAAAGAGAGCTGTATCAGAAACTGAATACTGTTGCATATTATTATTTAAAAATCATGGTGCTAATTACTTTAATAACAGACTGTGGGTACAGATTAGATGCTGATGCGATGAAGAAACTTGAAATACATGTTGTATATCATACATGTTTTTCCTGTAATACTTATTTTGTTCACAAAATGGACTAGGAACCTGACATAATTGTGCCAAGCAGAAGTTTTATTTTGCTGGACTCTACCTTGATTCATGCAAATTAGACATGGTGTAAAATATGATTCCTCATATAGACCCCAATTTTGAGGATCATTCCTGACTGGAAAAGTGCTTTAAACACATTTGAAGTTAGACAACTACCACTGCAGACAAATGATGTAAAATTCAGATCCGAAGAAAAGAAACTATAAAACCAGCCAAAACTTGTCTACACGTTTGGAGCTCTTTCCAAGTGCATGTGCAGCAGCCATGGAAATGGCAAGAGAATTCTGTCCATGAGCATCCAATTTCCACCCAGTAACAAGAACGGTATAAAAGGATACACAGAAAGGTGTGTGGTGGGGACTATTTCTCTGTGCACTCCTTAAGCAGGGCTTTTGGAATGCTGAGAGCTCTTCAAAGCCCAGCTCTGAATATTTTGCTGGACTGGCCACCAGGTAACTGAGGCTAATGTAGTTTTTATTTTTTATGATGACTGCTGCTGTTACAGTAATGATCAAATTTAATCCTACCTGCAATAATAATTGCAGAGAAAATGTGGTTATGTGGTTGTTTGTTGTAACATTAGACTGTATTTGAATTGGAGTCTTACTAAACATTTATTTAGACAAATTCTATAAAAGGAAGAACTGTTCAAGCTATAGGTAGGCAATATCTCTTTTCTCCAGTTATCAACACTGGCTCTAAACAGATCTCTACCTACTTAAAAATGAACATTTTTGTTGGTCAGATTGCTATATTTTTTGTCTATGCACAAACACAGTCAGGAGAACAGAGCTCTGATTTGTGGCTTGAACAGGAGATAGAGAGTACCTTTTGTTTAGATTACCAAATCATTGGTGTGGTAATTTTTTTTTTAATTCATTGTAGGCTGAAGAGATACATGGATGTGGCAGCCACTCTGCATTCAGCATGAGACAATCAGGTTCTCCTAGGTACTGAATTAACTGTATACATCTAAAAGCCCTGGTTGTGTCACATGCAAAACCTGTAAATCTTTAAGCAGTGGTAGCTGCAGGGTTTCTCTGGGGCTGTTGACGAGCCTGTAAGAGTACTGCATAGGTTGTGTGAAAGCAGCTAGAGAGGACCCAGAGTGAAAGAAGTTTTTGGGAACAAACTTGGTCCTCAGAGGAGAGGCACTCCTTGGAGATGCTGCATGGGAAAGTGAGAGAGCACACTGCTTGCTGTAGTTTTCCAGAGAATTATATTAGAATGACTAGATTAGAATTAGATTAGAATAACCAGCCATATATTATCTGAAAAGAGAAGAGTGTACCAAAGAAACATTTTGATCCTGCTAATAAGAAAATCTTGGCAAGTCCCAGGACCTGGTGAATGGCAATAATCATCTCACTGACTTTGTACACTCCAAACCAAAGGCTAGAAAATGGCATTTGCCTTTGTGGTAGTTGTACTGTGTAGATTAAAATCAGTGTAAAGTTTGCTCCCATCAGCAAATTTCAAATGTGGTATTGTGCAATCCAGTTTAACTCAGACAAATGCTGATTGGAATTTGAGCTTCCAGATGACATCTGCAGGAAATTTGCTGAGAAGTTTGTGCAGTAAATTCAACCTGTCATTCTCTGCTAGAGGGGAGTACTGTAATGTTCTTCCCGTACTTTGTTCCGAATCTTCGTAGAGATTGCTAAACTTAAGCAGTGGGAGAAAATACCTACTTCTGACTCACCACTTCTCCCTGTGTGAGCCATGGTTGGGGTGCACAAGTGCACCCAAGGAACGTGGAGGCCAACAGGACCATCAGTGTTGTGCAGGCTGCGATACAGCCCTGCAGATTTCAATGACACTTCAGGTCGTTTTCACCAGGACACTTGTGGCCAAATATATCACTGATAGCCCTGCATTTTCCAGTGGATTTTAGGGAGTGACAGCTCTCTTTGGAATACAGGCATGAAAATCCTTAGTTTTTTTATACTGCTGTCAAACAATGCAGTATTTTTTGTATCTTGTTGCTTTCTCAGAAAATATGTGATGGTTTTGTACTGATTTTGTTATGTAAAAGCAAGTAGAAACCCTATGCGAATTCAAGTTTCACCTTCTGACTCAACTCTGCCCTCAGTGAACGGTAGTACTTTTGCTATTTAAATATCTTTCTTTGTAATTTATGTATATTTTAATACTCTTAGGGCTTTTAGATACATGCATTAATATTTTATATACAGTGTTCAAGTTAGTGGTGTAATATTTACATGTGAGAAACCTTTTATTTCAAGATGCAAACCCCCTGCTTTTTTTTACAATTTTTTTTTATATAAAGTGATTTTTTTTTAGGTGTCTACTTAAGATTGAAACAAAAGAGATCCCATATGTGTGGAACCTCTTGTTTGTTTTCATGTTCTGCCTGCTGCCTGGTATGTCCAGCCCTTCAATTACCTCACTGCTAATTTCAGCTTGGTTACTGGATATATTTTACAACTATACAGTGTGTGTCTCAATGGTAATCCCCTTGAAGATAACAAAGTGTATGCAAAAAAATTGTGGCCTTGGTAAAAGCAATTTTTTTGCCTTGTGAACCAGGTCCTTCAGAGGTCATTCAAACTTTCTGCTGTGTAATAGGATACCTAGGATACGTAGGAAGCCAGCTTTCCTGTGGACTTTGTGCCTTCGTGAGCACAACTTGCACTTTCCTGTCTACAGGAACCTACTCCCTGAACTACTGATTCATTGCTAGCTCAACCCCCATCTCCCACTCTTTAGGATATGTTCTAGAGAAGCCTAATGCCCAGATAATCTGTCTTCAGCTGAAATATTTTAGTGTTGGAGTTCCTAATCCTACTGTAAAAGGGAACTGAGTAAAATCTGGACTGGGCCAGACTTCATAAATTTTAGTGAAGTCAGTGTTTACTTCTGGCACCGTGATCTCTGAGCCATGGCTAATTGCTGTGCGTGCTAATGACCTGGCTGTGAGAGTCCCACGAGGGACCCACACCTGAGGCAACGGGGAGGTGTGGGCCTTGGGGAAGGAGGTTAGTGTGTCATGCAGGCACCCCTGTGGGGACAGTGATCTGTGTATTTGGCCTACCCATGCTGGAACTCAAGGTCTGACCCATGGCAGGCAGTGTTTACAGCCTTAGCAGTTGTATTTATGGGTTAATCTTCGAGTACTTGGAAAAAACCCAAACAAACCTAAATCATATGTCTATATATTTGATTAAATTATAAACATTACTTGAAAGAGCTAAAGTTGCTGTTATTATGAGCTATTGAAGGGAAAATCCTTGACTATTTTATTCTGTAATTTGGCTCCATGCAGAATCATCCAGATATCAAAGTACTACTCAAGCTCATTAGTGCTCCCTGCTGTCCCTAAATATAACTTTGTATCTGGCAGCAATTCCTAGGTGAGTAGGCTACTGTCCCTTAGGCCATCCACATGTACGTATTCCAAAGCACAATCATTCAGTGACCAGTTAGATGAAGAAAGAATGGGAATGTGGCTATTGCACTGAGGTGTTCTGAGACTGTTCAATCTAAAATGCATTTCAAGTGTGTGTCTGCCGACCACCCAACCAGTTCTTGCAGCTGTCATTACTGGGTATAGAGATCTCCTGTCAGACCTTCCAAGGACTGCAATACGAAGCCAGGTGAATGCTTCAATTGACCCCTCAATAACATACTGTGGTCTTGGCAGCAACAGAAGTAGCTGACAGCCTTTTCCTGAGTCAGAAGCATATTCTGCAAGTTCAAGCAGTGTATATTTTTATATAGTCCATCAGCTCAGCGCTTTCTGACAACTGAATTAAATTTATCTGTGTGTTGCTTTGTGTTTTCTTATATTTGCTGTACTATTTAATGCCAGTTTCTCAAGTACCTGACTTTTCAGGTGATCTTTCCAAATTCTAGCTTCATAAGGACTGTTTGGCCTCCAAGATATGGCAAAAAAGAGTGCACTTTAATATGTGTTGAAGTAAGTTTGTGGGTTTTTTCCTGCATAATTTACAGTGCTAAGAAACCTTTAAGAACCTTCTATTCGTAAGGGGAAGAAAAAAAGTCTAGAATGCTTTTTGAATAAGGAAGGGATGGCAGTCCTAATATGTGATGCAAAATTCATCTGATGGATTTACATTGTGAAGTTGCAACTGGGCAGTGTTTGCTTCCATTGCTTGGTTGGGGTTTTTTGGTTGTTCTTTGTTGTTTTTTGTTTCTTTCCTTTGGGTGGCACATTTGGTTTTGATTGTTTCATTTATCTGGTGCCTTCCTGTTAGATGTCTGCCACATTCTGTACAGTAAAAACTATTGCTGCAGTAGCTGAAATATAGAAATGGGTTACTTGTCTCACAGAATTCTCAGGCACCTCAGGTCAACATGGTATGAGGCATTAAAGAGGCAAAGTGACCAAAAAGACAAGAGTGACCTGTTTTTACAACAGGCAAGTAAAATTCTGCTGAGCTCTCTGCTCAGGCAGCTGTGCTGCTGTTGGTATACACCAGTTGACACTTGCTGTGCAACAGTTTGGAGATGCAGATTTCATGTTGTAGTCATCGCTGTTGCTGTAACTCTGAGAACTGGAAAGCTCATCCCTCTCCATGTGGTCCTGACGGTACAGCAAAAAACGCCTTCAGACAGTGGTAGACTATTACCTGCTCCCTAAGTCTTCGTCATTGCCTCAGCTCCCTCTTGCAATTCCCCTTTTGGATGGAGAAATGATTGCAGCAGAGATGGAAGGAAAGCTAAAATACTTGGCTTAGAAAGAAAAGATTCTTTCTTTAAGAGAAGCAGGAAAATCTGTGTCACCTGAGAGTCAATCTGCATGTGGGCTTAAATCCTGCTATTGAGTTCCCATGTTGCAGGACTGTAAGACAAAAAGTGTTATTTTATTATTAATGAGTGGGTGTCCACAACTGGTGTCTCAGCTGATAAGGACCTTCTTCCATAACTTGTGGGCTGACTGTGGCTGATGAGGTGAATAATCTGTTTTAAATACTCACTGGTTTGCTTCACCATTCACTATGAAGTTGAAAGCATTTATCATTTCTGAGAAGCATATATTTATAGCTTTTCTTTTATGTTCCACATTAAAGGGCTTTGCATATTTATTAGCTGATGGTAGCGAGCATTATATATTTCTCATTTGTTTGTGGTTGCCTGTATTTCCTGCTGTTAGCAGTCCAGCAGAAAGCCAAAGGAAGAGCTTACAGCAGAAGCGCCACTTAGACTTTTAAACCGCATTTTTTAAAGAACAACACATTCAGACAGAACTATTTTCAAAAGATGGACATTTACAGGTAATCACAGACACCTGGGCAAAATAGCAGAAGTGCACCTTCTGCACGACTGTCAGTCCTTCTTTTCTCTTTGTAAACTTCCAGTCACGTCCCATTTTGCCCTGGCTGTTTTTCATTTCATGTTTCAAAGGAAAGTGCTCATTTTTTAACACTGTACTGATCTCTCTTTCAAGGCTGGTTAACTTTGGTGCTTGCTTTCTGCAAGCAAGGCTTTACACAAATGTATACATGCTCTTGTGATGGAGAACATAATAGTGAAACCACTGGATGCTTTATTTTCTTTCCCACTTAGACAACAAATGGGGTGTGACTGCTGCTCCCTAATGGGTCATTTTTTTCCCCGAGGAAACAAGTTTCCAAGGCTTGCACTCTTAAATTAAGTTGCATTCAGTTTTCTGCTTTTTCATTAGGGTACACTTATCTTTGGTGAGGTTTCTTTATATAACTATATATATGTATTCCACAGGGTTCTCGTCCTGCCTCGGGCTAGTGTTGGGATACTCCGGAGACTCACGCTATGAGCGGGCAGGCAGCATGGGGACTCCACTCCCCGCCGGCAGCCTGGGGGATGTCCCCCGTTTGCAGGGCATCAGGCATTCCCACTCGAGTACCAGTCTCTCAGGTGCGCTCAAAGCCAGGCGAGGCACGCCCGTGGCGGGGAAAGCAAACAATCGCGCTGACCATTTTCCCCTCGGCGCCGCCAGCCTGACGAAACGGAGTCCCGCAGGGAGCCCAGCCGGGACCGGTGGGGCGGAGAAGCGGGAGGAGCAGGTGAGGGCGGAGAGGTGCCCCCGCGGCCCGCGCCGTGCCGTGCCGTGCCGTGCCGTGCCGTGCCATGCCGGGGGCGGGCGCAGGAGGATGCTGAGGCCGGCCAGCGGAGCGCATCCTGACGCAGCGGCGGCCCGACCCGCGGCGGGCGGGCGGATGG
>VXAD01008420.1:223502-359807 GCA_013399195.1 Dicrurus megarhynchus | reverse complement strand
GGTGGTGGGGTGTGTTGTTTAATTTGAGTGCTCTTAGCAACAGAGTCCGATACAGAAGTCCTCTGCACAACTTCAGTTAATGGTGTTCTGTTGTTTTCATTTTTACGAACACAAATTCCAAGCCCTGTAGAGGAGTGATAAATGACATGTGGTTGTTTCTTTATTTGTTTGAACAGTACTTGAAAAATGAAGATGAGATTCTCTGAGGAGTGCTATGAAGGCCACAGAGATAATACAGAACATACTTCTAGTCCTATTTGTTTAGGCTTTTCAAAACAAAAGGCAACTGATCTTTTGCATTCACCCTATTAATTTAAAACTGAGAAACAAAGATAAATACTACATCATCAGAGGATGATAGCTGCTCTCGTGTTACATAGGACAGTTAGCTGGGGTGTAAGTTAAAATCTGAAGCTGTGCTGTGCCAGCCTGAACTTTAGTGACTTCAAGGCTTCATCTTGAGACATTCAGTGTGCCAGTCGGTGCAGAGCACCACATGCATTGACCCTGCTTGCTCCTGCTCTGTGTGAGTTTTCTTTAGTTCCATCCTTGGAAAGGGAAAGAATAAGCAGAGGCTTTTACAGATGATGCTGTGAGTGAGTCAGCATGCACATTCAGCCATTCAGATAAAATCACTCCAGCAGCTCGAAGTACCCCTGCCAGTTGCTAAGTGCAGATCCAGTGAGGCTTTCTGTTTTGACTGGAGAATCCACTCACATTGCCAGGATTTCCGGATTAGTTTTCTCATATGGTCTGGCAGCTGGTACTTAACAGCCACTGGAATAGAGAAGAGTTGAGCAGGAGTTGTCAGTCCCCAAACCAAACCGTGCTGCTAGCTCATGGACATTAAAGCAAGAAGAGTGGCACATCTAAAGGGAAAATGAACAATCTATACAGTTTCAGGACAGTGTGTTCAGGTTTTTCCGTGTGTGCATTATATGCACCAAAGAAGTAGCAATTTTCATCCATTTAAGTGTGGAAAAATGCTGGTGTAGAAGAGAAATTCTAGTAGTGGGATGCTGGTATATGTAGGCATATGGAAAATCACACAGGCCAGTGTCCACAGAGGAGACAGAGGCAGAAATCAACTTTATTTGAATAAAGGGAGAGACCCCTCTGTCCTTTGTGCTCATGGGGAAGAGAACAATACTTCAGTTGTGTAGAGATTTCGGTCGTTAAATGGTGAAATGCAAAGGTGGCAGTATTGGTTATATCTTAACAGTGTTTACACCTGTATTTTTGTTTTATCCTGTTATGAAGAAATTCTTTCCAGTGAAAGAACATATAGTTTTTAAATCTAGAATCACAACAACTGAGTAATTTTTACTAATCTAATACATTTCCCTCCTTATTTTATACTTTACATTTGCGTTAAGGTGTCAAGGGATGAGTTCTGTTTCAGCTAGGTTTGTGTAAATAACTTGCTCTCTCCTGACTCTCTTAGAGGTTCATGAATCTTGTGAATGTAGAAAGAACTACAGGAGGTTGGGTTGGACTGGGGAGGAAAGGGAAGTAGGAATTGTAATTCTCCTCTGCAGCTGCAACGGTTTTGATTGCTTCTCCTGCCTTTTGGCAACTCCTAGCGTCCTGCCCTCTTGGTAAAGGGTAAAGATATCAGATCTGTGCCTAAACACAGACTCCCTCCTGAGGCCAGGATCCGACTTGCCAGTTGTACCTGTTTTTCCTTACCTGTTTCTTCAGTTCACCAGACAGTTTTCAGTCCTTTTCACAGATTCTTGTTATGGCACTTGCAGGCTATGATTTCTACTTTTTCTTTGGAATTGGGGCAGTGTACTGTCTTGTTAACAGAAACCTAGGTTGGTTGATAAACAGTTCCTGAGTTTGCTATTTCCTGTAATTATTTCACAAGGAGCATTCAAAGAATTGTTATAGGTTCTGTAAATCATTGCTTACTTGTGTTCTGTTGACTTTTTTCACCCCAAGGTACTTCTTTGGATCATCATTTAATGATAATGATCTGGAGTTAGTCTTTGGACAGTGATGGCTAGAAATTCCGCGTTGTATTTTGGATTGAGGTTGTTTTCTGTGGTTTTTTTTGTTTGTTTTGTTTGTTTCTTTGTTCAGTTTTTGGTGTTTGTTTGGCTTGTTTGTTTTGGTAATCTTTTGGAATTTACTGGCTCAGTGAATTATCTTGACTTGCTTGTTATATTTTGTTGCTCTACTACTAGTAACATACTCTCTGCAAAAGGTAGTGTGTGTATCTGTGTGTTTGTGCACACCCTGTAGTTTACCTATAATAGTCTGTATAATAAGGCTTTCACAATATCCAAACCGCCTGTATGGGGATTTTCTGCAATTCTTTTATGTGAATCAGGTTTTGCAACAACCTCATTGTACCTTAAAAACTTCAATTTCTACACCTTCTTGGTAATTAACTAGGTTATTCATACAAGTTTAGTTTGTTTTAATTGATTTTAAAATCATGAAAATATTTATTTTCATGGTCTGCTAGGCTGATAGCTCTCAACCGAACTACATTTTTAAAATATCTTTTCCAAAGCTTTAATGGTATTTATCCATTTTTAAATTGAGATTCAACACTTGGAGGTTTTATAGTACAGATTTTTACCTATTCTTTATATTTGCACTGTTATGTGAAATCCTGAATGATACTGGAGTGGTTCAGAAATAGTGGAAATGTTTCTATGTCCTGCAGGTGCTTTCACATAGCATGAGGAAATAAATAATTTTTGAAAACTATACATCCCTTTCTTCCTGTTAAAACTCGGCACTGCTAATATAATATTTTGTATGAATATTCACATCTTTTAATGTTTCTTTTGTGTGTGTGTGTGTGTGCATGCGCTAGAATTTATTTACACACCATGTCTAAACAGGATGTTTAAACTATGTACAGGAAATGGTACATAGTTTTCTGTTATGAGATCATAAGCAGTTTACTGGATATGTCTGTCCTGAAAAAACAGACACAAACTGAATGGTTTTTTGTTCATAGCTCCAATATCTGCTTTTTCACAGTTCTTTTTTACTCTGTAAATGCTCTTGTTGCTTTGTGGTCAGAACTATTATTGTAATCTAAAACCTGTTATAAAGTTGTATTTTCTTTCTAGATTTTCCATAAGTAGTCTGCATTCTGAGGATGGAAGAACTTGCATTTGATATCTTTCCATTAACCTGCTTTTAAAAGCTTTGTATTTTATTATTTGGAAAATTACAGCAAAGATGCAGATGTGGATTTAGTTGCCTTTGTCTTCTTTCTTCTTCTCCTCACCCTTTGCAGGACGAGCTTTTGGTAATTTTGAGGGCACTGATTTCTAATAATGATTTTGACACTGTTTTTCTGCTTAGCCAAGCTAATACTTTGCTGGTATTCCAAGAAGGATTAAAATTTACCGGGTGTTGACAGGTGTGGCCCAAGAACTAATGTATTATTATTGATTCCCAAGGAGGTTATTGGTTTTGCTGGTGACATCCTCGCTCCTCTCCTGCCTCAGAGAGAGCTCTTGCTGCCTGTCTCAGTATTACTAGTATATTTTTTATTAACCTCTTTCCCTTGAAGCAAAAGTCTATGTTTTCATACTTGGTCACAAAGGTAATCTGTTGAGAAAAGAACTTCTTTGTTCTGTTCACTGCATCAAAGTGGTTTTTTAATGGCTCTCCCAGTTTCTGTTTTTTTAAAGAACAAGAAGGTAGGCACAGTAACATGTAAATTCTTCTTGAAATTCCCGATTCACTGACTTTGCAGCACTCAAAGAAGACAGGAAGAGCTGTGACTGTGGTGAACCTGCAGAGCTGGTTTGTGCCCTACATAATGTTTGGCACTTCTCTGAGAAATGCAGAAGAAATTGCATTTTCTAACCTCTCTGTCTTCTCTATCTCCAGAGGATTTCCTGCTTACGCAGTAACCAAAACGTTTGCTGGAGGAGGATTCTGAGTGTTTTATCCTGCAGACTGAATGATGAACAAAGATTATGAATCCGTGGGGAGGCCAGTTTAAGAAATTCTGTTTTCCTATTGTGTCCCTACAAATTTGATATTGCTTTGTAATTAAAGTTGAATCTGCTTCTACAGGATATTGTTTTTCTCATTTTGAGCTGTGAAGCTTTGCCCATGCATTCCTGAAATAGATCAGCTAAATGTATGCTTAAGAAAGGAGGGAAATAAAAGGGAAAGTACTGTCCTCCCAAAGGTACAGTGGGATTCCTGTAGCAGTATTTCTTTGCAGAAATACCATGAGTTGAGTTGTCTTGCTGGGAGAGGGGTTTCTGCTTCATGGACAAAATAATTGTATATTTCTGTTCAAAGTAAACATCGTTCTGACATGATTCATGAATGCTAGATATTTTATGCACTCACTGGAATAAACAAAACACAATGCTGTCTTGGGCACTTATTCTGTGGTTAATGTTGAGCCTGCTTTTGCGCATCTTTCAGCTACATCAGAGATCAAAACAAACTCCAGCACTTGAGGGCATGTGGGAAGGATTTTAGACACTCTGGAGGAAAGTGTGTCTGTAAAGCCTTAATGATTCCTCCTTCATCTATGCCTATGTTCTTTAACTGGTGCCAGATATGCTGTAATATTGATGACATCCTTCACCTTATTAGTGGCCCAAACATAAAAGAGCATATGCTGGTAGTCAAATTTTGTTCATTATGTACAGAAACCACAAATATTGAAGGCTACAAAAAGGACGTGGGCTACGGCTACAGATTTGGCATGGAGCATGCTTTCTGTTAAGTGAATGAAAAATGTTTACAACTCTGATTTTGTGCACTGGGCACATCCCATGGCTTAGCTGGTGTGAGAATTTGATTAAGCAAATTCTGGAAGAGTTCTCTGACAGTGAGGCAATTAATAGAGTGTTGCAAGATATAATGGTAAACTTGTATGTTTAGTGATTGCCTTTATCCCCGAAAGAGTACGAGTGTGAGTGGAGGTACAAAATGCCTGTTGGTTCCATGTGTCTTTGTCTTGGTTTGGAGGTTTGATGAAGCATTTGGCATTTAGGACACAGCAGTAGTAGCTGGTGAAAAATTAAACATGACCAATAGGAATGTTTACCCAGACTGGGCAGTATTGGAGTTCACTTTTACAGGCTTACAATGTGAGATTGCAAAATGCCTGAAGTGGGGCTGCACTAACCCAGGGTCATTGCCAGGACTGTGCCTGGGAAGTGGGCTGACTGATGCGTTCCTGTCCCTCAGAGAAATAAGGGATACTTCCCATGAATTTTGTGGTTTTAGTGGGACTATTCATCCCCTAATGTCTATAATGTTCCTATGGGGTATGCTGAGAGGTGTAGAGTTTAAGGATAAAAGGAGATTTTTAAGGATAAAAGGAGATTTTAAAGATAAAAGATGCTGTTGGGAGAGAGGCTGTAATGTGTGTTTAATTTAGAGCACTTTCTGAGTTCTGCAAGGATGACTATAAAATTCAAAAATCTGAGATAGAAGCACTAATGCTCTCCCCTCTATACATCTGCATACATTCACATGGGAACGCGTTCTCTGAGATTTGTATTTTGAAAGAAACATTTAGTTCCTCAGGTCACTGTGTGTCATGGAGTGTCTCGCACTGTACTGGAACTTGTCTTCTGCAGAGATCATGAATGAGAATGTGCTTTGCTATGAGTAGTGTGGAAAAATGACTTGCCATTCGTATTCATTGTCTGCTTTCTGAGCCTCTCCCATTTTGCAGAGAGAGGAGATGGAGCTTGCATTGATCACAGCATAGCTGTAATAGTCACCCCAGGTTTGCAAGGTCACTATGTCCCTCCAAAATTCTCAGGAGAGAAGTAGACATTCAGGCAATTTCTACATTGTCACTGCTCCAGAGTTGGTGGGGTTTAATTGAAAAATTTACTTTTCTGCTGTGCAGGGTAGATATTGTGTCCCCGAGGAATGTTAAGCATTAAGCTTTCCCATATCTTTGCCATTGTCACAAGCTATGACCTTGTGTACAGCAGTGTTCCTGCCAGACCTCAGGCGCACCAGATCATCTGAAGCACTCTGTTTTTCGATACTGTTTACAAGACAACCATTTGGGGATACAAATAGAGAGCACAGCACAGGAAGCATTCAGAATTTCCAGAAATCACACCATATGCCTCTCAGGGGCATTAAAAGTTGGTGAAAGCAGAATCATGTTCTTTCAGGGCCCATTGCTCCTTAGTGCTAGAATTGTCACAGATTATCAGTCTACCCCTTTTCTGCTTTTTTGCAAAAGGAGCTGATAATAATTTTCCTCCATGCTAGTAATTTGCTTTTCTGTACCATATTACCATTTTATTTTTGCAGGATTTTCCATTTTTAAATTTAAAGAAGTATGTTGTGAAAGTTTGAGCAATTTTCATTAATAATTTCTGGTATTTCATTTCTGTAATTTAAAAAAGCCACACCAGACAATAATACCAGATGCTTTGGCTGTCTTGGTATATCCAATGAATGCAAGCAGCTGAGAGCCAACATGCAAATAACAGCTTGAAACAGAATGAAACATGTGGAGTGCATTTCCATGGGCAGTGGCAGCAGTGTTTACTGCATTATCACACTATCACACTAGTGCCACAGAGCCTAAGGCATGGATAAGGATTCCATTTTGCTATGTGTAGTGGTTTGGTTCAAAAAAGCCCATTAATTACTTATTTTCCCTCTGTGAGATAAGAACCAGGAGAAAAGCAAAGCAAGCACGAAACTTAAACCTTAAAAGCATAAAGAAGTTTATTAACAGAACTACAAGGCAGGAAAAAAAGTTAGACTAAAACCTTCAGAACACTTCTCCTCCCCCCACCTTCTTCCCTCCTCCCACCAACAACATGAAAAAACAACCCTCAAGGTTTTCCAGAGTCAGTTTACCATCTCTATAAGAACTTTCTCAGTCCACCTAGGGAGAGGAGTCTCTCTTGCTCATGCTATGGAGACATCTCCACACGAAAACAGTTAAACAGTTCTCTTGTGGCTCAGTGTCACAGCAAGGCCGCCCGGAATGGTTTCTCCTTGCCTGTGAAAGTCCCTTCCCTCAACTTGCAGCTTTCCCCACAACTGCTTTCGAGGGTTAATTTCTTTAGCTAATGGGGTACCATTTTAAGGATGAGCTGTTCAGAAACAAAAGTTCTCTTTACCCATCTGTGGGTGCATATTCATCTCTAGGAACAGAGGTCCTCCCTTTCTCCGGTAGTGAGAGGGTCCTCATCTCCTTCAAAACAAAAGTTCTTTTCACCTGTCTGTAGGTGCATCTTTATCTCTAGGCACAGAGGCCCCCTTCTTCTCTGGCAGCAAGAGGGTCCTCATCACCTTCAACTGAAAAGGCACAGAGGCCTTCCTCTGGGAGCGAGAGAGTCTACATCACTTTCAACTCTCTCTGTTAAAACTTCTCAATAAATCACAGCTACGTCAGTAGTTGCTTAATGCAGCACAGGTACTTCTACCCATGGGTTGCGGTTTTGAACGCTCTGCCTCCCCCCACCATGCTTCATGAAATTACAATGGGTACACTGAGATATATTATAGTCCATCACCACAGCCTTACAAGAGAATTTCAGCTTCCAGGAGAAGCATCTCCTCTTTCTCCTCTCTCAGGGTTTCAGCTCCTCCTTCTTCGCTGACTTTGGTGTCTCTGTGCTGTTTATTTCACGTGCCATCATCTGTCCTTTTCCTCTGACTCAGGAGAGGATTGAATGTCTGGAGGCTTCATCTGTTCTGGAGAAATCTTACAGCACTAAAAGAGTTAATCTCACCCGGCCTTGCAGCTGGAATTCGCTTATCTCTCCTTGCCGGGCAGCAGCAGTGGCTGAGGGGGGGCATGGCCCGTCCGGAGCAGCTGAGGGGGCCTGGCCCGCCCGAAGCATGGCTGGGGCCGGAGCAGGGCTGGGGGGCCGGGCCGGGCCGCAGATGGAACAGGGCCGCTCCAGGGTGGGCTCCTGGCCGGCCCGGCCCCGCTGGGCCGTGCCCCGGGCCTCCCCCAGTTACCTGTCCGAAGGCCGGAAGTCAGAGAGAGGCTTCCCGGCCTCTGTTCGTTCTTAAATGTGTATCACAGAGGCGTACCAAGCTTCTTAAGTGGCTTAAAGAAGTTGTCAATATTCCAACTAGCCAGTTGATTGGTTAGGTCAGGTCTAGAGGAAGCTGTAAGCACCTCTGTGCAAAAAAATCACTTCCGAGGCTGAAGGAGTCTTTCCTCAAAAACTCAAACTATGCTAACCCATGACACTATGCAAGCACAAAGTAAGATGCACTTCCTTGTCATGTCTAAGGACACAGACACAGCGGAATAGTATATTATATATATAAATAAAACAGCTTGCTGCCACTTAGATGAGAAGTTGTACTTGAATCTGTATGTGCTCTTGGTTCATGACAAATGGGAGTGAAAACATATCAGTCTGAAGACTTTTTGCCCGTACATGTTAATAGGTTCTGCTGGACAGTGTTCACAAAGGCAGGCAATAATTATTGAATCTTCAAATGCAACTGAGTTGTGTTCTGAGCCCAAGTCCTTCAGTTGAAACTGTTGCCTAGATGGGCACCAGCGGATGAAGAAATGACACTGGGCAGTGTGGTGGTCTCTGCATATTGCCATCTTTGCCAAGAAAATAGGGGATTGGAACGTTATAATGGAATGTATTTCGCATTCAGTTTTTTTCTCCAAAAGGTCTGACCTGGAAGGAAACATAGTTCCTTGTTTACGAAGTGTAAGAAATGTACTGTGGGAGCTGAGAAGGATAGGTGGTTGTTATCCTCTCTCATTCATGCGGAAGGAGACAAGGAGGCTTAAAGTGAGAGGGTCCTGATAGGCACCTGATAGGCTGAGCTACAACTGGGAACAGGTGGGTGAAGATTATCTGTAGATAATCATGTTTGTGGCCCTTGGCTGGACTTGTTCCATGTCTCTCTAGTGCTAAGGAGCCCAGAACTGGACACAGCACTCCAGATGTGCCTCACCAGGGCACAGCAGAGGGGCAGGATCACATCCCCTGACCTGCTGGCAATGCTCTTCCTAATGCACCCCAGGACACCATTGGCTTTCTTGGCCCCCAGGGAACACTCATGGACAGCTTGTTGTGCACCAGGACCCCCATGCCCTTCTCCTCAGAGCTGCTTCCCAGCAGATCAGCCCAAGCCTGTGCTGGAGCCTGGGGTTATTCCTCCCCAGTGCAGGACCCTGCACTTGCCTTTACTGAATTTCAGACAGTTACTCTTTGCCCAACTCTCCACCCTGTCAAGGCCCTTCTGAAGGGCTGCACTCTGGGATATTGGCCACTGGTCCCAGCTTTGTGTCATCAGTGACCTGCTGAGGAGGCATCTGTCCCTTTGTCCAAATCATTGGACCCAGTATTGAACCTTGGGGGCACCATGTGTGGCAGGCCTCCAACCAACCAGACTCTGTGCCACTGACTACGACCCCCTGGGACCTGCGATTCAGCTGGTTCTCAGTCCACCTCCCCATTCACTCATAAAGACAGTATTCCTGATTTCTCCTTTCAGGATATCATAGTACCTAGAACCTTGCTAAAGTTCAGGTAGACAACATCCACCACTCTCCCCTTATCCATCCAGCCAACTGCCTCATCATAGAAGGTAATCAGTTAGGTTAAGCATGACTTGGTGAATCCATGCTCACTACTCCTTATCAGCTTGTCTTTCACGTGCTCAGAGATGGCATCCAGGATGAGCCATTCTATCACCTTTCCAGGGACTGAAGTGGGCTGACTGGCTGGGAGTTCCCTGGATGCTCCTTCTTGCCCATTTTGAAGACCAAGGTGATGTGTGCTTTCTTCCAGTCCTCAGGCACCTCTCCTGATCACCATGACTTTTCAAAGATGATTGTGAATAGCCCAGCTACGGTGTCTGCCAGCTCCCTCAGCACTCATGGGACTCCAATCTCTCCCATCAGGGCCCATGGACTTGTGGATGTCATGTTCACCTAAGCTGTCTCTAATCCAATCTTCCTCAACCAAAGGAAAGTCTTTCTTCCTCCAGACCTTGTTCCTGGGTCAGGGATTCCTGAGGGCTGGTCTTGCCAGTGAAGACTGAAGCAAAGGTGGCGTTCAGCATCTCTGCTTTCTCTGCAGCCTCTCTTACAATGGTTCCTGTTCCATACAGAAACAGACTGACGCTTTCCTTTTTGTTCTTGAGGTATTGGAAAAAGCCCTTCTTGTTATCCTGGATGTCCTTGGCCAGATTAATTCCAAACTGGCCTTGGTCTTGTTGCATTTTTGCATAGTCTGACAAAGTCTCTATATTCAGCCCAGGTGGCCTATCCCTGCTTTCACGTCCTGTATATCTCCTGCCCATGTCTGAGTTTTGACAGGAATTCCTTGCTCATCATGCACTGGTCTGGACCCTGGATGGAGTGATCCTTGAATATTGGCTCTCTAGGATCCTTCTTCCCTGTAGAGCCTGTTCACATGAGATTCTTCAAAGTAGGTCCCTGAAGAGGCTGAAGTTAACTCACGTGAAGTCCAGGGCTGTGATCTTTCTCAGTGCCCTGTTTCCTCCTCCGGCAATACAGAATTCCATGATCTTATGGTCACTGTAACCAAGGTTGCCCAACCTTCACATCTGCCACCAGGCCTTCCTTATTAGTTAATATAAGGTCCATCAGCACATCTTTTCTGCTTGGCTCTTCCAACACCTGTAGCAGAAAGTTGTCATCAATGCTTTCCAACCACCTCTTGGATTGTTTGTGCTTTGCTGTGTTGCTCCTACAACAGATGTTAGAGTGGCTGAAGTCCCCCACGAGAACCAGGAACTCTGACTGCACAAAGGAATATGCTGAAGCAGGAGACCATGAGAAAGATCTTTGCATCATTTTTTGGAAAGACACCAGTGGAGCAGAATGGCATTTGGCAGCCTAGAGGACATGATATTGGGATAATGTAGCTGCATAATAACAATAATGAAACAACGTCTTCTTTTATTATACTTTTGTCTACTTAGGGGTTAGGATGAATAATGATTATTTGTAGTAAGAATATGATTTTAGGAAACAAAGTAGATGTGTGTCATGAGAGCATGAGCTTTTTCATACTTTAAAATTAACTGAACAAGTAAGAGGCTTTTAAAAGTGTTCCTTGACAGGCCAAGATGCATGGTCTGTGAAGCTGCTTGTGTATTAGGTGTGCTTCCAAGAAGGTAATAAATCTCCGGATGCTTAGCAGTGGAATCCCATTTGCAATTAATAAATTATATTTTAATACTTATTTGCTTTGAATTTGGCACGGAGAATTCTGACTGATTGCTAGTGACCCATTGGGTACTGGTAGGGTCACAGTCTTCTGGATGATATAATGTAGATTTATATTTGCCGTGTTTTGGGATTGTCTCTAATGTTATCTACAAGTTTGAAAGGTGTCTCAACTCCACTGAGTACCTCAATTACCACAAAATTGCTGTACTTTTATACAACAAATCATATGTACTGTGACCTTGAGAGGTATGATTTTCAATTCTTAAAAAAATATTACACTTTTTAACAATCAAAAATGGCTGACATCTCTAATGTGAAAGTTTTATTGAAAAACTCAGGGGTTTAGCAAAATTTTAGGGAACATTGTATAAGGTGAAAGTGCAGGTGAGCTGCTTATTGACTTCCAATGTAGTTTGCTGTTTTGGAGAAAAAAGTTGAGGTATTAGGGAAAATGAAACTCCATTTAGGAAAAGAAAGAAGTGTTTCTGTTTATGTGTATAAGGTATTTGACTAGCTTAAGTTGAATTAGACTAGATTAGTTTACTAAACTAGAATAGTTAAAATTAGACTAGATAACAGGCTTTCAGCATGAGGCAATCAGCTTATATGTTAGTGCTGAAAGACAGCAATATAAAGAATGTCTGTCAGAAAATTACAAAGTTAAATAACTTCAATACTTTTAAATGAATATTTCATGATTAGCTGTTAAAGGATTGTTTAGTGTGATTTAAGATTGTGGGGTGAAGAATGCCAACTCACTGTGCCAGTTTTCTATTCCTGAACAAATATGTGAAGGAAAACCATTTTTATGCTCACTTCATTATTCATTGACTACTCAGAGATACTATGTGTAAGGTTCAATATGGTACACCTGATTTATGAAAGCGATTTTCTTATTTTGCAGCAGACTCCTCCTTAACTTCCCTGGCTAATGAGAAGTGAATGTAAGTGTACATAGTGCTTTCCTTGCTGCTGATACCAGAGATATTCAAGTACATATACCTTTCATTGCATATAAATTTTAGTGTACTTAATTTTTTTTTTTCATCACTTATAAGTAACCTGTATGACAGATTACATGTTCATTAACTGCAAGAAATGCATTGAGCCAATGTCTTTGAACATGAAGGCGCATAAGTTTAGGTACCTTGAAATGCACTAATGCAAGTTAAATAAGCATGTTAACTAACTGGATGGATCCATGCTTGTCCAACTCCTAGAAGAGTGGATTTGGAGGGAAGATAGAAGTTGTCTGTAGTGCTTTACAGCTAATCTGTGTTACTGTGGGAATAGGGTTATGATTTGCATCAGCTTTAGGCAAAACCATACCGTGAATAATACACAGAGCTTACACAATTTTTTAAATTTTAGATTAAGGCATGTACAACTTCTGTTTGTTTAACCAGTTAGCAACATCCCCTTGAAGCAAATCTTCAATGCAAAACATCATGCAGGAAATGGATCAATTTTCATGTGCAAACCACTTCAAAAGCTCAGGGTGAGAAACAGACAGAAGTTTATATCTAGCAGTTCTCACATGGAGAAATGCCTAGCTCTTTTTGAAAAACTGCTCCAGTGTGCATTAAGGTGAGTGAAATGAACTGAGTGGTTCCAATGCAGTCCGTGGAAGCAACATGGTGGAGGGTGTGTGGAAGGTACATGGATAATACATGAGTCACCTTTATTTCCTGAATTATGCTTGGAATCTGGAACTGCATGTGCACAGTACATAAAAGCAATTGCTCTGAAATACATGCGTATTATTACAATTTTGTTATGCTTACACTGAAGAGGGTCATTTTGTCAGAGGCATAACTTAATTTTGGTGGTGGTCTTCATTTTTTTAAGCATACAGTAAGTGGTTTCTCAGCTTGCTCTGTTGAAATTAACAGAGGTTTGGAATATTGTGTCCAGCTCTGCTGGTACAGACTGTCAGTCTTGGACTTCCAGCAAGAACAATAGCTAATTTAAATGTTACATCTATTATCTTCAGTAATGGTTCTTCAAGAGACCGAGGATTCGCTACCTAAATCACACGAGCATCACCTTTGAAAGTTAATTTTATGCAACAATTCTGAACTGCTGTCAGGCCAAATAAATAATTTGTGTGAGTCTATGTAGTTCTCACGACTTATTCAAGCACTCAGAATGATGAGGTTGTTTGCTTTATGTGCTACAATAAAGCTGATTTTATGCCTGATGCAAACAGATAATGAACTGGAGTTTTCTGTGATGATGTTAGTCCAGTCAGCTATTCTGAGTTGCCATCAAGACAAAAGGAAAAGCTAAAAATCATCCTATTGTCGTAACAGAGTGCTATCGATAGGTGTTATAGATGTTTTGCTTCATTTTCCCTGCACAATATTAAGGATTAAATAATTAAATTCCTAGTGGAATCTGAAATTCAAATTGTTTAATAGTACCAAATTAAAAAAAAAAATCACAACCATTTCCAAAATAACAAACCTTAGAGAAGATGTCTACTTTTTAATAGTATTTCTATATCAAATATTTACAGCAATAGCTTTTCCTTGAGCATTTACACAGATTATTCACCTCAATATCCTGTACAAAACTTCCGAACCTGATAAGAACTGAAAAAAGAAGGCTTTTTTCCCTTTTGACCTTGTGAATGAAATGATAAGAAAAAGATATAAGCCCCGGAACATACATGAAAGTAGTACTGTAGACAACCCACACTTCCAACTCCCTTCCAAGCCATAGTTTAATTTTAATTAGCAGACATTTATTTGTTTACTTTTCAGTTGAATTCTAGTGCCCATCCCATTAAAACAGAACACAAATGGAAATGATGTCTAGCTTTACGAAGCCTTCCAAATGGAAATAGAAGTATTGAACTCAGGCTTGGTGATATTTAATTACTTAAATACTTAGGTGTGTATATTCAATATAATGGCATGGTTAAGTTGGCTAACATTTTCAAAGATTGTCGACTACAGATAATCAATCTAAAGGAAAAAAATGCAAGTATTAAAATGGAATTTTTAGTTTTGTGTGTCAGTAGTTTCCTGGTTGCTGTTTTAAATACAGTGTACTTGTGCAGTGGTTTTCAGTGTATGTAATGGTTGAAGTACCATTTTGGCTTCAGGTTTTACTGGCAAAAATTAGCAGACAAAAATCCTGACTAGTTTAGAACAGAAGATCATTCCTTGCTACTGTAAATTATGCCTGATGAGGGATTTTTATAAACATTTCCACCTTTGGAGTTCATTTTGAGGCTAAATTCTGCCTTTAAATGTAAACGTCTGCTTGTCACTGATTTCACGGTGCAGGGTAGGTAGGGGCTGAGAATGCTGGCATGGGTACTGACTGTGCTGCTGTGCTGCTGTACTGCTTTATGTTTCTGGGCACTCCTGCCACTGGCCTGTAAAACAGAGAGAATCATCAATTTAAAGAGAATTTGCAAGGCTGTGTTGGCTGTGTTTTTCTTATTTAATTGTTGTGCTTAGGAGGAGACAAATATAAAGGTCCCAAGTTTTCACATTTACTGAAATAGATCTTTCAGTGTAGGTCATTTTCTTTAAAGAAAGGTCACAAAACTGTGTCAGTCCTATTTTTGTATTATTTTCTTTTTATCATAACAAAGTGATGTTTGAAAGGACTTTGCAGGAGAGATACAGTGTTAGACTGGAAATTAATTTCAATAATAAATAATTTTCTGAGAATAGGACATCAGTGTTTTTAAAGATACAAGTCTTACTCTGCTTATGAAATAATCCTGCTTATGAACTAAAAATAATTAAGCCCATTAAGAATATGATTTTTTAAAAGTAATTTAAGAGCAAGTATTTAGCTTCATAAACCTAGTTTAGCTTATATGACACAGCTTGTAAAGAGTATTTAAGCGAGAGTCTCTAAACACAGCTCTTTCAATTAAAGAGAGAGAAATTTTGGGGCATGGAATCTTTCATGAAACATAATTTATAGAAAGGATTTTTATGAAGGTTTTTCTGATTCCTGCTCAGTGCTTCACTGAATTCTATACAGTAATACTAAAAGTTGAATTACTGATCGCAAAAGACGGCCTTGTACCAGCAAAGGTTTTTAGGCAAATAGGAATCAGTACATTTTATTACTTGGTTGTAAAAACATTTATTTATTTGTGCATTTCAATGTATTTATTTGTTTATTTTAGAGAAGCTATGTGTGTCTGAGGGGAGAAAAGCAGAAAGTGTATATGCATCACTCTTGGAGAATTTTTAATTTTTAATGCAACTCAATTTAGGAAAGATATCATCCCTCAAGCAGTGTTACCCACTGTGATATTACCCACATCCTATGTGTATGAAGCTCTGCACTGAGGTATGTCTCAGCCATATGCAGAAGGGAAGTGTTTTAATGTATTTATCTTTTTTCTGGCTTTAAGGTGCCTTTTTTTTTTAATGCCATGCTTTTAGTTTTTTTTTAATTTAGGGGCAGTGGATTAAAATTATTCTGAAAATCCTTGAAGGCTGGAAGCTGCTATCATTATCTGAAATTGTCAGCTCAATTATTTGGCTCCTGAACCAGCTGATAGTTTGAAAGAGAAACCTTTCTGGCCCATTATCTTTTGATGTGTGACTGAAGTCTCAGTCATTTAATATCTCTGGTCTTGAATCAATTCTATCTATCTGTGATGTCATTGGGCAGAGAGTGTTTTCATTTCCTCATACACACCTGCACACCCACTCTTTATAAGATGCCTTGTCTCTTGGCAGGACCCAGGTTTTGTCCTTGCCGAAGTTTTTAGCAATGTAGTGCTAAGAAAAGGAACCATAGCTTTGCTATATGTACTTCACACAGCCCTTTGTGCCTCAGGATCTGATGGAGGGGTGACACTAGTGGTCTGTGGCTGTGCCACCAGGACTACTGACCACACCCTGGTGGCCGCTGCTATGGCTGCTTCCTTGCCTTGAGACAGACGAGAGTGCTTCATCGATAGCTTGGAGAAAGATGGAGTTCATTAGGAATGATGCTGAGGGGCTACACTGGGGAGGGATAATTTGCCATACCACCTGTATTAGGCAGTGGAGGTGTCTATGGGGCAAAATCTCTGTGTAGCTGGGAGACTCCTGAATCTTTCTAGGTATAGGTCCATGAGGTGGGCAGCTGGGACCTCAAGGACTTGCTTTGTTGGTGATGCAACAAGGACAAGATTATATTTGTGTAGAAATATTTGAGCTTTTTCTGACTTCATCCTCTTTATGTGTTTCCTTATCAGTTTCACTGGGTGGGTATCTTTCTTTGGGACTACAGAATGCTTTGCAAAACAGTTTTAGTCCTATTTATGCCACTTCTAACATCTCAAGCTGGCCACAGTCCAGTTACAACATACATATTTGATGTATTTCCACTCTAGTCACTATAGGATGCCTCAAGGTGTAGTTGTAGCTTTAATATTAAGATCTGCTTACATTTTTATTGTAGAGTAGTGAGCGAGTTCTGCCAAAAATATATCAATGGAACATTTCTTTTTCAGTGTGAGATTCATATTATCCTTCTTATTTCAGTTAAACAATATACCTTGGAAGTTTTTCCACTGTAGTATCTGTACTATATCTGGGTACAAAAAGTCTTCAGGAATGGGACAGACCCACTGGATTAAGCCATACTGAATGCTTGAAACTTGCTTATCATGGTACTGGTGAAATTCAGCCAATCTGGGTTGGGCATTTACCTCTTTATGGATAGTTCTTGGCCAGGCCTTAAGCAATCTTGTTATATTAATCTCAGTTCTCTAATTTATTCCTAACTTGTAGTAATGCAGAGGCATTTGCTTCAAATTTTTTTTATGCTCTCAACTTTTGGCCCTTTTTTTTTCAATTGCATGCTGAATACATCTTCACAAAAGGCAAAATATTCTCATTCATATGTAATATTGCAAGGTCTGTATTTTCCACTATAGTCAATCTGTGGATAAAGAATCAAATCTACCAGAATCCTTCCTGGAATTCTTTGGTTTGTGCCTGTTCAGGGTTTGAGTTTTATTTTGTTGCCCACTAACAGAGGAGGTTTCACATGTGAAGTGATAATTTGTGCTGTCTTGGCCACAGTGACTATGAAGTGATAGAGTTTAAAATCTCTGTTGTCAGAAGGAAATGTGACAGCAAAACTTCAATCCTGGGCATGGGGAGAGCAGACTTCAGGCTTCTCAGGGAACTAGTTAGTGAGGTCCTGCGGGAAATGCTTTTGAAGGTGATGGGGTCTATCAGTGCTGGCCACTTCTTAAGCACCTCCTCCGAAGGGCACAGAAGCAGCAGTTCCCACATGTCACCAGTCAAGCAGGCAAAGCATAAGGCTGGCTTGGCTGAAAAAGGATCTTCTTTTGGTGATAAGGCAAAAAAGGAAGGTGTAAGCCCAGTGGAAACAGGGTCAGATGACATGGAAAGTATACAGAGATAGTGCTTGTCGCTGTTGGAAGAACTGTGTGGCCATAGCTCAGCAGGAGCTGAAGCTGGCCAAAACTGTGGGGACAAAAAAAAAAAAAAAGACTTTTAAAAAATATATTAATAACAAAAGGCAGTGCAGAAATTACATCGGCCTGTTATTGAATGAGAGTGGTCACCTCATGAACAGGGACACAGACAAGCCAGAGTTGTTAAATGCTTTCTTTTCCTCTGTCTTCAACAGTGATGATGGGCTCTGGGAGTCCCAGAGTCCTGAGATGGAGGACTGTGGGTGTGACAATCATAAACCTCCAGATGACTCTGAAGTTCTGTGGGATCTGCTGCTCCAGCTGGATCCCTACAAATCTATGGGGCCTGATGTGATTCATCTGGGAATACTCAAATACTCAGTACTACCTGGTATCATTGCAAGGTCTCTCTCAACGATTTTTGAGTGATCTTGGGAAACTGAAGAGTTCCTAGTTGACTGAAATATGTCAAATGTCCTAATTTTCAAAAGGGGTGAGAAGGAGGACCCTGGAAGCTACGGGCCTGGCAGTCTCACTTCAGTGACTGGTAAAATTATGGAGTATATTATTCTGGGTATTACTGAAAAACACTAAAGGGTAATGCAGTCATTGGTCATAGCCAATGCTATGGGAGCAAAGCCTAGTTTTCTGTCAAACCTAATTTTCTTTTATGACAAGGTAACCCACCGAGTTGATCAAGGGAAGCCAGTTGATGTGATCTTTTTTGGATTTCAGTAAAGCTTTCATTGCTGTCTCTCACAAGATCATTCTGGACAAAATGTCCAGCTCGCCCATCATGTGGTGGCTCATGGGTCAGGCACAGAGGGTTACGGTGAATGGGGTGACATCAGACTGGGGACCTGTCACTGGTGGGGTTCCACAGGGCCCCATCCTCGGCCCTCTGCTCTTCAACATCTTCACAAATGACTTGGACACAGGACTGGAAGGGATACTGAGCCAGTTCACAGATGATACAAAACTGGGAGGAGCTGTGGACTCCCTTGGAGGCAGAGAGGGCCTGCAGAGAGACCTCAGCAAATCAGGGGTCTGGGCAATCACCAACCATGTGAAGTTGCACAGATTAAATAATGCCTGCTTCAGTGGAGGAAATTAATGACTTTTATGGGTCAGTTTCAGAGCCTGGACTGGTTCTGGATTTGCAATTGCAAATATGTCTTTTCAGTTACTGCTGCCTCGTTCAGCATGTTATTGTGACTTATGAACTTGAAGCCAGTATTTTACAATCTGTCACTAGATGAACTTTTTTAACCTGTTGCTCTCTTGCTCTTCCTTCTCATCTCTCCTTCTCCCTGCATACAAACTCATTTTGAAGCTGAGATGTACTTCCCTAACACGCTGAAGACAGATTATTTATTTTGATGTAAATTCTCATAAAAGATGATTTGTAGAAAGATTGTAAAGGTTTCTTTATTGAGGGCTGGATGCAGCACTGGAGTGGCTCTCAAGGACCAACTTCCCAAACAAGCTCCATTTACAGGCTTTGGGTGAAAATCTCGTGTCCTGATGATGACCTATAATTATTTTATTAATCACACTGACTTGGTCATTGAGATATTTACTCTGTGAATATCAGTTAACAAAGAACTACGTAATTAATTTGAGTCTACTGAAAGTAGACCTTGATTAATTCACTGTCCACAAGGACAAGCATCAGGGAGTAGTTGCTCTGTGCTGATTCCAGCTCTACAATGCCAAAAAGTGCTGCATGTTTTCTAAGCAATTGGTAACTGAAGCAGCATGTTGCAGCTACTTCCCAAAGCCCTTGGAGAGAGGGGGAAGAATTTCCTGCCAGAATGTAAGAGGCATTGCATATCTGGGCCATTGGTGGAGCCTTGACAAAGTACAAGCTGGCTGTGGACCAGAATCTGCCATTTAAAATAATTTTATGCCTGGTTTAACATGTTGGAAACCCATGAGCAGTAGCAACCAGTAAGCAAATAGAATTGTTCAACATCAGCCACTGCTTTCAAAACACTGAAGAATTAATTTGCAAAAAATCTCAAAATAAATGTAGGATTTTTTGCATGTAGCAAGTTTACTTTTGTGTTTGCACTGCTGGGCAGATACTGCTGTCATTTTACAACATATTACAGCATTATAGTATAAAAATAAAACAGCAGTCTACTGTTACTGCCAGTCACCTCCGCTTTTCCTTTCTTTACTCCAATATATTTTTTGCTTCCTTTGTAATGTCTCCTTTTAGTAATTTGTAATGATTCTTACTGATAAATCTTACTTGGAGAAAATGGAAAGAAGGAAAGAGAACGATGACTGAGCTAGAGCAAGAAAAGTAAGAAATGAAGGAGAATGTAGAATGTGATGCTGTGGTTAGAAACTGGATTTGAAAAGAGGAGTATCTGCTTCTAAAGCTTTAAAGAAACATAACATATGGTAGGTTGCAACTTTTTATTGCTTTCCTGTTTAATATCTGTCAATTAATTCAGGATCTTTTCAAAGGGTCATAATTTTTTTTTAATAGCTGGACTGTTGAGTTGAAGCTTTCTGTTCCCTTGTTGGATAATAAGTGCTTTGTGCAATTAAGAATGTTATCATACTTACAGTAAGTATGTTATCATACTTACTACAGTACAAGAGAACTACATTAGTGGCATTTTCTGCATTTAAATATAGAATCATTTAAGTTGAAAAAGGCCTCTCAGATCGTCAAGTCCAACCATAAATCTAGCACCGCCAAGTCCACCACTAAATTATGTCCCTAAGCTGCATGTCGTCATGTCTTTTAAAATACCTCAAAGGATGGTGTTCTCAACCACATACCTGAGCAGCCTGTTTCATGATGAATTTTTCCTAATATCCAATCTAAACCAGCCTTTTAGTGTTAATTAGTAGTACGTGAGTAAAAGTTTCTCCTGCAAGCTGTGAAAATGCCTGGCTAAAATTCACCTCATATCTTCAGGGCAAGTTTCAGAAGTCTGTTTTCTCAGAGTCAACTTGACTTTTCCCTCTTGTCTGAATGGCACCTCCCTTTGTTGCAGAGGGGTGACAGAAAGAGCCACTGGGGGGGGGCAGATCTGATGGCGTGCAGGTCAAGTCTCTGTATTAGTCAGCTTCTCTCTCTAACAGAAACATAAAATAAAATACAGCATATGGGAAACCATAGACATGACCAGCTGAACTGCGGCCAAGTTGCATGCTAGCAAAAGACAGCATCTGCTGTGTAATTCTTGTCAAAAAACAATACTAATCTAATTGGATCGGTATTCCACATGAGCTAATTTTCTCCTTTTGCCTAGCTCAATAGCCATGGTTAATAATGTTTGCTAGGCAGGATATGTTCTGCTAAGATTAACCGAAAGGCCTTGGTGTGGTGTCCAAATCTGTGGAGAAGTCAGTACGTGTTAACTATGGACTTGTAACACAATGGTGCATAAAAACAATATTCAGGGCATTACAAATTAAGTACTGTAGCCAGCTGCAAAGCAATTTGAATCAAGTGACTTATTTCAAAATGTGATAAAGAGAAGAAAATAATTTGAATATTGAATGTCAGTGTCCTGGTTTTGGCTGGGATAGAGTTAATTGCTTCTCAGTAGCTGGTACAGTGCTGTTTGGGACTCAGTAAGAGAATAATGCTGATAATTAATGCTACTACACTGGGAGGAGCTGTTGACACCCTCAAAGACGGAAAGTCTCTGCAGTGAGACCTCAGCAAATTAGAGATTGACAGTCACCAACGGTATGAAGACAAATGCTGGATTCTGTTCCTAGGACAGAATAATCCTGGATGTATGGACAGACTGTGGAATGAGATGCTGGAAAGCAGTGCCATGGAAAGGGACCTGGGGGTCCTGGTTGATGGCAAATTGAACATGAGTCAGCCCTGGCAGCCAGGAGCGCCAACCCTGTCCTGGGGGGCATCAGGCACAGCATGGCCAGCCGGGCAAGGGAGGGGAGTGTCCTGCTCTGCTCTGCACTGGGGCAGCCTCACCTCGAGTGCTGGGGGCAGTTTTGGGTGCCGCAATATGAAAAAAGATATTAAACTATTACAGATCATCCAAAGGAGGGCAACTAAGTTGTTGAAGGGCCTAAAGGGGAAGATGTATGAGGAGCAGCTGAGGTCGCTTGGTCTGTTCAGCCTGGAGGAAAGGAGACTGACGGGAGACCCCATTGCAGTCTACATCTTCCTCATGAGGGGAAGAAGTGGGCAGATGCTGTGCTCCTGTGCTTAACTACCCTCTGAGTCAAGAATTTTTTTCTAATATCCAAGCTAAAACTGCACTATCAGTTTAAAACCATTGCCCATTGTCCGGTCAGTACATGCCCATATAGAAAATCCTCCTCCCTTCTTTATATAACCCCCCCTTAAGGTACTGACAGGCCACAATGAGGTCTTCCCAAAGCCTTCTCCAGGATGAACTACCCCAATTCTCTCAGCTAGTCTTTGCAGGAGAGATGCTCCAGCCCTCTGATCATCTTCATTGCCCTCTGGACTCACTCCACCAGGTCCATGTCCTTCCTGTGCTGGGACCCCAGAGCTGGATGCAGTGTTCCAGGTGGGGTCTCACCAGAGCAGAGCAGAGGGGCAGAATCCCCTCCCTCCCCTGCTGCCCACGCTGCTTTGGATGCAGCCCAGGACACGTTCGGCTCTCTGGGCTGGGAGTGCCCATGGCTGGGTCATGTCCAGCCTCTCACCCACCAGCACCCCCAAGTCCTTCTCAGCAGGGCTGCTCTCCATCTGTTCATGCCCCAGCCTGTGTTGGTACTGGGGGTTGCCCCAATCCACGTACAGCACCTTGCTCTTGGTCTTGTTAGACTGCATGGGATTTCCATGAGCCCAGTTCTTGAGCTTGTTCAGGTCCATCTGGATGGCATCCCTTCCTATGGATGTGTCAGCTGCATCACTCAGCTTGGTGTCATCTGCAAACTTGCTGAGGGTGCAGTCTCACTGTCTGTGTCATTGACAAATACATTAAAGAGCACCAGCCACAAGACAGAGCCCTGATGGATACCACTTGTCACTGGCCTCCCGNAGCACCTTGCTCTTGGTCTTGTTAGACTGCATGGGATTTCCATGAGCCCAGTTCTTGAGCTTGTTCAGGTCCATCTGGATGGCATCCCTTCCTATGGATGTGTCAGCTGCATCACTCAGCTTGGTGTCATCTGCAAACTTGCTGAGGGTGCAGTCTCACTGTCTGTGTCATTGACAAATACATTAAAGAGCACCAGCCACAAGACAGAGCCCTGATGGATACCACTTGTCACTGGCCTCCCGCTGGATATAGAGCCATTGACCACAACTCTCTGGCTGTGGTCATCCAGTTAATTCTTTATTCACTGAATAGTCCATCCATCAAATCCATGTCTCTCCAGGCTGGAGATAAGGATGTCATGTGGGACCATGTTGAAGGCCCTATAGAACTCTAGGCAGATGACATTTGTTGGTCTTCCTGTGTTGATTGTTACTGCCGTGTCATAGAATGCCACGTTACTGCTCAGGCACAATTTGCACTTAGTAAAGCCATATGGCTGCTTTGGATCACCTCCTTGCCTTTTACATGCCTTAGCAAATCCTCAAGGAGGATCTGCTCCATGATCTTCTGAGGCACATAGATGAGGCTCCTGGGCTGTAGCTCCCTAAATCTTCCTTTTAAAAATGGGGGTGATGTTTCCCTTCCCCTCCATGACAACACAACATTGTAGTTTTTCCTGATGAACTACATATAAAGGGTTAGGGGACAAAGAAGCTGTGAAGTACCAGCTTTACATTTTGTTGATTCCTTGATTAGTATACCTCATTTTAATGTAGAAGTTTAACATTCCTGAACCTATTGCTGTGCACCAGCAGCAGCTGACTGCAAGCAGTGGTTCAACTTCTGAGCCAAGTGGTGAAATATTTTTGAAGACATATACTGCATCAAAACCACTAATCTACATCAACAAATAACGGGATTAAAAATACATCAAAACAGAAACTCGAAATATAATTAGGCTAAAGAGGCATCTCTCCTCCCCCCATGCTCCCACTTACAGTCTCAGGAGCTGTTGTAAATGACTATATGCAAAAAAGGTCTTTGTAAGTTTGGATGCGGGAAATGTTTCTCCCTCGCAAACACACTGTGAAGCCCACATGTATACAAACCCTAAGGCATAAACAAATAATCTGAGAAGCATGGTCACATCAGAGTTCCCCTGAATTGCACATTTAAGAACTGACAGGCAAGAGAATGAATGACTGTAGAACATTCCTCCCACAAAGGCTAAAAATAGTTTTCAAAATACTGGATGAAGTCTAGCTAAGAAAAGGAGAAAATCTATTATAAGACAGAAGAACTTTGTTTCTGTCAATGATGATTTCCAGAACAAAATTAACATGAAGCAGAACACCTTCTTAAATTTTGAGGCACTGTTGTTGCTTAACGCAAGATACATCCAAAACATGTAGTAATTTTGATTACAGGAAAAAGAATATCTACCTTATTAAAAGAGGTTCATATGCAGTACCTTCAGGAAGTTTTATTAAATATCTCCACCATATGATTATAGAAAAACAGAATTTTCAGAACACCAAACATTCATCTTGTATTGCACTTCTAAGGGCTAGAAACATATGGTGATACTGCTATAATAGTTTTCACAATCAACCTCAATTATATTTTTTTTCTCTCACCCTCCTGCTTTTCCTTTCTAATGGAAACAATTAAAAGTTAGCTTTCCTAAGAACAGCAGTTAGAGGATACACAACAAAGCTAAAAAAAATCTCACCAATTCCACTCATTATCACCATCATATCAGTATTAACAGAGATCACAGTAACCTCAAATCTTAAAATATTAAGTACTTCAAAAGTCAATGGTCCAGTGATGTTCCAGCAGGACAAGGGTAACAAATGCAGACACATTTCCATACTATATTGTCATCTTCTGAATTTTAGAGGTCTGTTCCTAACATCTAATGCTTATTATTTGAAATATAATATGCTGGATAGATTAGAAGTCCAGCTCTAGAGTAATTTTAAATATCTGTAATTAGGAACACACCAATATAATAAAACGTTATCATTTGGTCTGGATTGCCCTTACTTCTCCCGTCTCGTTTTACCTCATCCTAGCATCATGCACTACAGAAAAACCTTTTTTCAAGTTTTTTAAATGGTAGTGCTTTTTAGCTGCTAATTCTTACTATAGAAGAGTTTTATAATGGGCTAAGAATAGGCAAAAGTGTTGTTCCCAGTTTGACCCCCTGGTAAATGATCTTCATGGGATCCCTCAAGCTGTGATGTCCTACAGCAGCTATGAGAACACTGCATGTTCATGGAGAAAGTCCTACTTGTGCATGATCTGCTTGTCAGCTTGTCATCTGGCTACTCAAGAATCGCAATCGCCCCCAGTAATGGGGACTGTGCCTGCCTGCCAGAAGCAGCTCCTCAGGAGGAATGCTTTCATTGCACCACCAGTGCTGCCAGCGCACGCACTGAATGGTCTTGAACAGGATTCCTAGGTGAGCTTCAAATGCTGTGGCCTGACATCCTCTTGCCTTAGGACAGCTTCTCTGCATTTGGCTGAATCATCAGGCAGACCAGTCGCTCAGTCCAGATGCTATGGAACAAATTTTGGTTTAGTAGACAACAAGCCTTCTCACAAGGTTCAGTTTTTAGCATTGCTTTGTTAAATAGCTTTCTTTTATGTCAACAGAGGTGCCTCTGTCTGGAAAAATTTCCAGATTTAAAACTCTATCTTCTCCTCCTTCCTACATGTGCACACACACACACACATACACACACACACACACAGGTTTGCTCTCTCTGAATCTCCCCTTCATCTTTGGCATGTACTAAATACAAAAAAGCAATCAATGAAAAGGGAAATCAGTTTGAAATATGGGACTAACAATGTCATATGCATTTGAGTTATAAAGAAGAAAAGTGCTAGCAGTAACATGACTTTGGAGACCAACAATCTTTTAGAGTAAATTACCACTTCAGAAAATACTTTTGGGACAATCATCCCACTCAGCAGCCAAATTCATCTTTCCTTGTGTTTCTTCCAAAGAAATGCAGCAAGCTGACCATCCTCTGCATGACCCATAGGATTCGGAAGCTCTGATACAGGGCATTCAGAAATCTTAGTTGTCCTCCTGCAGTTCTTGCTCTCGTGGATCAAACATGTTCATCTGGAAAAGCAGACCTCTCTCTGGCTCTTATTTTGTCTTAAGTGCCTACTAGTCATTATAGTTGATATTACCTTGCATGCCCACCCTCCTCAGTACATCTCTCTGATAATCTCTAAAGAATGCTCAGATGACTGGAGCCCTAGTGCAGTGCAGTGACCGTTTCTAAGGGAAGGATTACAGGTAAAGCTCTAGCTGGATTTACTGAGAGTGTGGGCTGTAAACTGACTAAACAAAATCCAAATTAAGACTGTAAGTTTTCATAGCTAGAATTGTTTTAAAACCTGCTGGACTGTTTGGTGTCAGCATTTTTATCTTCAGCATATACGGACTTTGAGATTTTAAGGCCTGAAACCAGTTTGGAACACCTACAATTCCTAAAGATTTTTATATAATCCTGGAATTTTAGGTTGATAATTATTTTTAGCAATATCCACTAGGCAATAGACTCTACAACACAAGATTTCTTATTTTCAGTTCTACTTTCTTTTCCTCTACCCTCGCATTATTTCATATGTTTGTTCTTGCAGAATTAATGGAACTAAAGCAAATGTGCATTCCAACTGGAAATTTATAATCACAGTTTTCAAATGACATGCTGTGTTAATCTCCACTCACTCTAGATTCAGATGCTAACATCAGCTAGAAGTATATTGCAATTACAAAGGCGAGAATATGAAGTAGTAGTCCTACTGACCAATTTTGGACTAAGAGCAGTTTCCATTGTGTTTATAATTGATTTTCTGATGTTTTGATTATTGAACTCTTCTCCCAGATCTCCTCAGGAACAGTGGAAGTCATAGTGCAATGCCATTTCTCAGAAAATATGCAATAGCCACCTGAGACCACGATATTTCAGCAGCAATCTTTCCTGATTTTCCAGCTAAGAGGAAGGTATAATGGGAAAATACTGGAACTAAGGAAGATAATGAAACTGGTTTTTTGCTAACATCTCCTGTTAGCAGCTGCACTTTCTCCTTCTCTTAGAAGCAAATGCTACACTAGCAGTAGCAGCAAGGGATTCAACATTTGGCATACATTAAAGTAGCACAGTGCAGCGCCAAGGAAAGAAACACCAGCAACTCTGAACAGCACTCTTCTGGCAGAAATCAAAGGATTGCTTGGATGAAATTCAAGTTTCTACTCCTGGCTTAAAATTGGCTATACTGCTCATCTATCTAAGAAAATTCAAGTACCAGCAAATACTGAACTAAACAAGGTGCCATTTTCTCAGTATAAACACTTGAAGTGTGAGGTGGAGTTTGCAAGCACAAAAGCTAAACACATTTTATCTTTTACCACTTATCACTTCATCACTTTTTAACACTTTATCTTTTTCAGTTATAAGTCATCTTAGTTTTCATTGAATTTCTGTATCTCTGTATCTTTATCACTGACTGTCATCATTTAAGCCCAGATGGCAACTGAGCATCAGGCACACACTTGTTCATACCCACCACTGCATCCCCACCCTGGTGGAATGGGAAGGAGAATCAAAAGGAAAACTTGAGGTTAGAACAGTTGGTTGAGACTAGAACAGTTTAGCAACTGGAACAAAGTAAAATATATAATATTATTAGTTAATTTTTTTTAGAAAAAGGATAAAACCCAAAGAAAAAGAAGTGATGTACAATACAATTGCTCACCACCCACTGATGGATGCCAGACCCCATTCCCAAACACTTTTCAGCCCTCATTTCCAGGTAACTCCCCCAGTTTATATACTGTGCAAAATGTTCTATGTTGTGGAATATCCCTTTGGCCAGTGTGTCCTGGCTATGTTCCCTCACAGGTTTTTTTTGTTTACCTCACTGGCAAAGCATCGGAGACTGAATAAGTGCTTGATTTAGGATTACAATTGCCCAGAGAAGCTGCAGATGCCCCATCCCCAAAATGTTCAAGGACAAGTTGGATGGGGCCCTGAGCAACCTGATCTAGTGAATGGCATCCCTGCCCATGGGATGTTCTTTAAGGTCCCTTTCAACCCAAACCGCTCTATGATCCTTTGATTCTATCTACTGCGCATTTTGGAACTTTCAGTTTCCTTCCTGTAGATGTCTGTAACCACTGACCTTCTGTAGAACATGTAGACATTAGTTCAGGAGGATCAGGAGGTAGTGCACCTTTTTAATAGGTAGTCACTGATGTGATCCATTGCAGTACTACTGACTGAGCAAGATTAGTATTAAAACTGTTTATTTTACTCTCATGTGCATTTCTGTCTTTTTCACTTGGGTGTGATGTACTTTTAACAGAATTTGGTGTTAGAGGCAGAAATATAAGTATGAAGAGGCTGACAACGTTGGGCCTACAGCTAAAGAAATTACCTGAGAGACACTTCTACTAAATATTTAAGCATACCAATGCCCTCCTTAGAATTTAGTTATGTGTAGGTGAATGTCTTTGCTCCTCCAGTTTTGCATGAAAGCATAAATTGTGTGCATTTTCTTGAGCAGTTGACCTAAAGGGAAACATTCAAGCAACAAAAGCCAAAGTCATGGTTGTGCCACCTTGACTTTGCTTCCATTTTAAATGTGTTTTTACCCACCTCTCACAAAACTTAATGTGGTTTGTTCTCTGTAGCAACCATTTTACAGATTTGAATGTGCTAAGCTAATCATCTCCCTTTAGAAATTTGTGCTTACTGGTGTGGAACTGCACACCCCGATTCTACCCCATGCTTCACATTGATTCCCTCTGGGGTAACTTACAAGTGTGTGCTCTTGCAAAGTGTACAGTAATCCTACTTTTGAAAGTAGTGTTTAAATTCCATACTAGTATTCTTTTTAAAAAGACAATTTGCGTGAAATGAAAGAAGTTAACTATTTTAAAACATGTAGACAATTCTCTGAGTTCTGATGTCATTGTTATATCAGTGAATTTATCCTTGTTAGGTACCAATATTTGTTTGCTGAAAGGTTATTTAAGTAAATTTTAGGAATGTAGTTAGTTTGCCTCTTTATATCAACTCTTATAGAGGTTTTCTTTGTGCTGAAGTCTTCTGTTACAATATGTAAAATATTCAGTTATAGAAACTAACATTTTATTTTAAAGGAATGTGTAAAATTTGAAGCAATTATAAAGTTTGCATTTATCTGAAACAGAGGTGTTTATCACCATGAACTGAAAGGCATCCCTGTAGTACAGGATCACACTTGTTAACTTCTCATGCTTACACTTTAAAATTGGTATGCAAGTGGGAAGCTGAATGAGTGGTGGGAGGCTTTTCTTCCTTCTCCCCAAAACAGTTTGGCAGAGCTTGTATGAGATCAGTGGGACACATGCCTCTATCATCTTTGTTAAAGAACAGTGGGCTTCTGTTTTATTCCTGTTTAATGCAACCTCTTTGGTATTTTTTACAGGAATTAGATCCCCAGTTCATGCAAGTTTCTGAAAGAAAATGACTTACAGATGAATAATAGTTGCTGGCTGATGCTACATCATATTTCTGCTAGGATGTTGATGTGGAAACATGCAGGATTGTCAGATGGGGACACTAAATGGCATTTCTGCAAAACGTTAGTCTGTTGGGTCTTGTTTTAAATAGTATTAACAGCCTTGTGGCACTGAGCTGGTCAGGTCCAAAACTGGTATGGACAAGGATGAGACAGCGGAATTGAACAGCAAATATAAACCTACACTGCCAAGCAAGGTACTTGTCTCTGTTAGCATCCTCTTGGAAATGTTTGAGTAGTTCCTTGGGAACTGGTTTGTAGTGGAGAGAGAAGAGGTGGAGGAAGGATTTATGCGTACAGAGAATATCTCTGAAAATTCACTTACATTAAGTTTAGGAAATCCCCTCAGAGAGGAAAAAACCCCGAATTTAAAAGTACTGTGGCTATGGTTTTCCAGAATGGAGACTCACAAATTCTCAGGATATATCTTTATGTGGACAAAGTATTGAACTTGCCTTCACCAGGAGCCATTGAAATCTTCAGTCTCAGGCTCCAAACTCAGTTTCTCCAACTGTCTCAAAATACCTTAATTTCCTGGCTGAAATAGGAAGCATTGTACTAATTGCCATCAGGAAGATGCTTCAAGAGAATTGCATCTATTAATAGTTATCAGAAGTGTTATGTGACAAATATGGGGGAATGTATTAGGCTCTAAAATGAAGAACTGTAGAATTTTATCATGCATTTTTACAATGCTGTGATATATGGGCAATTTGGTAATGAAGTGTGGAGATGTTGTTTTACCTGGCTTCTGCAAAAAGACGTATACAGATCCTGCAAAGGGGCACTGTCATACAGGTTGCTCTTACCTAGGATGTTCATGTCTCACAGTCAGCTGAAGCTGGAGGCAAATGCTGAGCACTTCCTCTCTGAGGAAATCGCTTTTATAGAAGTTTAAGGGGTGAGTTTTCAATGGTCTACATAAAGACTACTTCCACTCTTTACTCTTTGCATGTTCAATTTTTTAGAAGCTGTCCATTAATTTTCAATCTCCACATATTAAGTAATAATTTTGGAAAAGACGCGAGCCTCTTTTCTACCTTTTAAAAAAATTTATATTTATGTTTTTATTAGAAACAGTTTCTATCAGCAGCAATAACTTCACCTCCTCACTTTGTAAATCTGTGAACTGTAGGACAGATCAATGGGAATCCAGTGCGCAACCTATAAGTAGGCAGATTACAAACGACTTTATTCTTTTTTTTCCCCTTTTTTGTTGCAGGAAATGCTAAACAATCTCTTTGTACAGACAAGCTTACAATAGTGAATACACAAGTAGAGAGGAGAAGGGAACATGAAAAAGGAGAAATACTCCTGCCCAGACAATATTTGAATTTCTCTGATGAATCATAAAGGTGTTTAATTCATTTTTTTCTCTCTTGTTCTTCTTACCATCCTGAGGGAGTACACACCGAGAACTTCCTCCCTCCCCCACCTTTATTTTCTGTTGCTTTAGGCTTTCTAGAACCCTCAATAAGGCATTTTGGTTTTTTTTGTTCACTTGCAATATGTACTCAATACAAGGTTTTAAAAATTTGAGAAATATCTGTGATTGATTTTACTTGTATATTTTTAAACCATCTTTAGAACTTATTTACAAAATTTTAATTTTTAACTTCCTCTCAGTATTGATGTGATCTTTAAAAATGCTTGGAACTGTCAGTACCTGTGAAAGGAGCAAGTATTTCTGATCTGCATTTGTAAATACATATTGTAATTAGATTTCCCTGTGTTTTTGTAAGTATAAGCACTGTCAAGTCATCACTGGTCAGTGCCAGTGTGCAGTAATAATATAGCATGAAAATGTGGAAAGAGGCCATGCTGGCAGCAATGCTGTCCATAACAAATTTTGCCTAAAACAGCAGAGAAGAAAATCTTACTTGCACGTTAGTGAAATTGGGAAGAATGTGCTCTATTTTAGTAGCAGGCTCAATTCATTTAGCTGTCCATCATGGTCATTTCTGCTATAAGCAGAGGTCCTTAACATAGATCATCATCACAGCATGATAGAATCATAGGGTAGTTTGGGCTGGAAGGGACCTTTAAAGTCCCTGTAATCCAACCTCCCTGCAATGAACAGGCACAAGTAATGAGCAGGGAAAAGCATGATCCGAATAGAATTCTACTATCCATCCCATACCTGTGTGCCTTTTCGTTTGCTGTTTTTCAAATCTTGATGAGTTCTTGTTTTCAGTTTCCTGGCATGTTTTTTTTTTTTGGTAGGTTTTTTTTTTGTTGTTGTTGTTGTTTTTGTTGGTTTTTTTTGGTTGTTTGTTTGTCTGTTAGTTTTTGTTAGTTTGTTTGTTGTTTTGTGTGTGTGTGTGTGTTTTATTCTTGGGTTTTTTAAAAGGTATTCACAAGCACCAAGTCTCCAGTGAAAGAAATGGAGGTGTGCTATTGAGATCAGAGCAAGGTATTTAATTGCCAAGAGCTGTAGAGCACGTGCTATTCCATGTTAGCTCTTTGTGCAATGACATGCAGAGGAGAAATGAGGAAGAAGTCATAAGATGATCACTGAGCTGTGTGAAGCCGTGGGGCAATTCCTCTTAGTGGCAGTGCACTGGAGGCATGGCTGCAGTAGTGGTCAGAATGTTACTTTGAGCTGGGAAAGCATTTCATTTGCTATTTTTACTGCATAGATCATACATGCACAACCCATTTGCTTCATGTTTGTTTAGCAGAGGAAAAAATTGATTCTAAATCCTAGATTTTCATTTAGGTGATCGGAAATGGTGGATTTTCTGTTTCTCTTATTTTACTTAAATGGCTTGATTTTTTGACTTTAAGCAATGATTTTTCAATAAATATTCAGTAATGGATTAGCTAAATTCATCAAAGTACTAAACACAAAGAGCTATTTTTCCTTTTAAAATTTTTAATAAAGAAAATCAATATCAAGTTCCTGTAGGCTGAGCTTTTAGAATGTGCACTCTCTCATTGAAAGTGTCTTTGGTAGCATTAGGTGTGCTAAAACATAAAGAGGAACTTGCATTTCCTGGAAAGAAAGATCAAAGAGTGTAAGGATTGTGCAAAATAGAGATCTGTTGTGTTACTCAGTTTCTTAAGGAATTTCAAAGAAAATTTCAAGCCCTGCTACTTTTAAAATATTTAAGATTTATGCGACTTATTGGTCAGCTTACTTTTGAACTAATGAACATAAAAGGAGCAGTAATTAATTAGCTTTTTCATCTCTAAAAAGCTTTAAAATTAAACTTAATAATAATGAAATTAATACACAGACATCTTTGGTATACATGAAAGCAGAGTGAAGAAATGAGGCTTAATCATTCTGTTTCATTGTATAATTTACTCAATCCTTTTGCCTTGAAGATGTCGTTCCTCTTGTTTTACTGGTTCAGGTTCAAACCACTGCTGAACAGTGCTCTGATGTAATTTCCCATGACTGCGCCAATTGATACTGGGAACAAACCTACTTTTTCTGGCTTTCCTTTGGGAATATAGTAAACTTTTCAAAGGCTCCTGCTGCAAGTAGGTTAAAGGGATCCAGCAATGTAGAGTCAGTAGCTGTTTTATCCGTGGTAGCTCTATGTTATCTTGGGATGCTACACATCCGTGTGCGTCTTGAGTTCTGAACCTTATCATTCATCCTAGCTGCTGGTTAGGTTGCTGGCTAAAAGGTGTAAGCCTTTGCCCTGCCTCTTTCAAGTGTACAGTTCTGTGCTACTACTGAGTCTTGTGACTGCTGACAGGTTTTCTGGCTTTTACTGCCCCGCACAGAGGACATGCTAGCGGGCAGTGTAACCCAGGCACACATCTTCCCTTTGCAAATCTAGGCACACATCTTCCCTTTGCAAATCTGTCTCTCTTATACCTTTTCCCGAGGATGCATGATGCATACGTGTGGCATTACCATGACATGTGCATGTGTTTCAGACCTTTGGAAGTCTGTGTGATGGGCAGTGCTGTCATTTTGCAATGTTTAACACACCGAAACCGAAAAAAATTAAATAGAGGTTAAAAAAAATATGTAAGCATGTGCAAAGGGAAACACAAGAAAGGGTGACCCAGGCTTACTCATGCTACGTACACATTGAATTTTATTGAGACTAAGACAAGAGAATTTATGCAGAGAGCTCTATATTTGATCTTTGGATTTGTGTATGAATTTGAGCACCACGGATTAGCAGGAAGAGCTTTTTGTGATGTGTGAAGAGCAGCTTGCATTGTAGGCTGAGATGCTAGTCTGAGACTGCAAAATGCTGTGTAGTGCATACTTCTTTTTCCTTTTTCCTCCTCATAGCTGTTAACTCATTCATCCTCCATCAAATCTAAAGTTACTGCAGCATTTGATCATTGCAGAATTAAGCTGTGACTTTTTTTTTAAAAAGCCAGTGAGATTTTCAGAGTAGAATCCAAGATTTCTAAAAAATAACTTTAAAATATGATCTTTTGAAGGAGGGATCCCCTAAAATCATCTTTTCAGCTAATATTTGAAAAGGGGAATCTGAAAGTATACTTAGCTATGCTACTTACTCATTTAGAAGGGTTTAATGAACTTATCAATATTCTTCTCACACATGCATTTTTTGAAAACAATGAAAAATTTGTCATGGTAACTTGAATGTCTGTATTGCTGGCCCAGAAGCTGGCATTTCTGAGGTGTTAGCAATATGTTGTTTTATGCTGGTTCTGCTGTCACTCTCACTGTTACATGCTTTAGGCACAGCACACCCTGAAGTGAGTTAGTATTGAATGTTTGAATGTTATCTTTGCATTCCACCATGTCGCTGGAAAAGCTGGTGTAGAGCCAGCCACAGTAAACTCTACCAAGACAAAGCAGAGTCAGTTGCTGTATGCATCCCATAGTAATCTTTTCCTCCTCTGTTTTCTGTGATGATTCTGCTCTCCCTTGGGCTGTACAATAGTGTCTCACCACTGGAATCATCTGCCTGTCGTGTAACACAAATTACTGTCAGGGGGATAAAAAAGGTTGTCTGTATTTCCTTTATGTGATCTTTAGGATGTATTGGACTGTAACTAATGGTCTGAATAAGACCTTGAATTACCTGTGAACTTCTCTGAGAAGCCAGTATAATCAAGAAAGTTTCCAGTTTGCCTTTCTCATTGCCCTGGGATGCTTTTGGTGGATGTGAGATTAGGGTTTTCATTAACTTAGGAGGTATCTAGGAAAGAGCTGGTGTATTTCCCTAGTCACGTTCCTGAGGGCAGACATGTTCTGGCAGTCACTGATGCTACTCTTTACCTTTTCATTCTGAGTAAATAAATCCAGTCTTAAAAAGAAAACAAATACGTACCTTATTACTTAGATGTTTTCCATGAATGTACTAGCAACTGAGATGCTGTTGTTACCAGACAAATTTCCTCCTACATCCTTAATGCAGCTCCTTTCCGGAGGAGTTATGTTATGCCTATGTTTTTTTTTCATTGCCAGGATACAATCATCTTATTAAGATGAAAAGTTAATAAGAATTTACCCTCTGCAGAGGGGCTAATTGTTCAGGCTGGTCTGGAGCAAGACTGTCTTCCTGACTGAAATACTGTTGTTAAGTGGATGGAATGGATGCATGATTAGATTAAGAAGCTTAATAATACAGATGGTTTTCTTGCTGTATTTTGGGTGTTCAGTGCTAGAAGAATGCAACAGAACAAGGTTTGAAAGTACCTTATTCCTTGCTGTAGCAAAATAGGCATCAAAATATGAGGAGTGTAATACAGCTAATTTTGCACATGATAGGAAAACAAGTGGTAAGGCAGAAAACTGCCAAAACATAATTCATTAAATTGGGGCAATTTGACATTAAACCTTGGATTACCAAGTAAAAAAAATTATTAAATGGAAAAGATTGCCACACGCTTGTCATAGGTTATCAGATTAAAGACTATTTATACATTTGGTGTAGAATTCAGACAGCAGATAGTCTTCTGGGTTGTATTGCAGCTGCAGCTGAAAGCAATGTTGATCTTCACAGCAAAACAAACAGTTTTTGGTAGTTTATGTTTTATTGTCTGGACTCATTAAGCCATTCCAACAGAATGTGGTGTACTGATTTGTATATTAGCTATAATTTTGTAATACAGGGATTAATGTTTCAATTTAAGATTTGAAACCTGTGATTTAAATGACCTTTAGATGTTTGCTTTTCCATGTTGTAGGCAGAAGAGTATTGCACTAGGAAAGCTGAAACTTTGTCCTTGACACAGATTAATATCTCTGTTTAGGAGGAAAGCTGAGTTGAATTCTCATTTGTGTAGTCCTGGCAGGATGCTGTTGAAGGCTAATAGTTTATTGATACTGTTTTGATTGCACTATTTCATTTGCTGCATATCACACAGTACGCTTGTTATTCTTTTCCAAGCATATACAAATCAGTCCCCAAATGGGAAGATTGTCTTTTAAGAAAAGCAAACTATTTACACAGTGTGTCTGCTTCTTTTCTCACTTTCTGGTGTTTTGAGGGGATGTGTTCATTTCCCTTAGCTTGGGGCTCATGTTTTCCATGTAAAAAATTTTTTTTAAGTTCAGCCAGGGATTCTTGCCCAATTTTATGGCAAATGAATCTTTCAGGAGTAGATCAAATATCACAACAATTTTAATGCCATAATGGGAGCTGTCATCGTCGTCCCCTGGTATTACCCACAACAGAGAGTGGTGTGAAACAAGAGAAGGGTATGACAGCTGCTACCTGATTGTGCAGTTGAGAGGCTGAGACCTGCTCCTGTTGCACAACTGGTTTTGGAATATTGTAATTTTTCTTTCAGTGATTTGAGAAAGAAGCTGAAAAAAGTATGTGAATTTCTAAGACAATCTGTCAGAGTTTTTTGGGTTTTTTTCATGTGGACAATGTAGTTAACCAATAATATTCTTGCAGTAGAAGAATCTTAATGTTTTAGCTTTCTGGTAATTTCAAAACTCTCTGGCAGAATCCATAGGTCCAAGTGGCAGATAAGGGGGGGTGAAGCCAACTGAAATGGCCACAAGGAGCCTAAAGTGGATGGAATTGCCACCTGCTGTAAGCTGGATCTGTTTTCTGTGTTTTCTTAGCTGAGATTTTTTTGAGGACCTTGACAAAAATAAAATTCAGCTTAAGCATTCAGTGCATGTCTCTGAGGATTTCCCTTGATTCTGCTGGGAAGGAGGAGCCATGCCTGCTTTTCCTCCTGATATAGGGTAACATTAAAAATTTGTGCCACAGTGAGACAGGAATCACGACAGTCACAGAGCCAGGGCTGACATCTGGTTTCCTGTGTTTTCAGGGGAGGGAATGCACAATTCTATGCAAGGGCAAGCTGCCCACTTGCCTTCTGTTTCGTTAGTCTGACATGGACTTACTGGGTGTTTCCAGTGCCAGTATAAAAAGGATATCCATCCCCCTTACTCATTCCTTGGTTCTAGCTCTGCATCAGCTGTTGGAGGGTAGAGAAAATTTTCCTAGTTTTTGAATGGTTTGTTGTTCTGATACCTTTTTCTGGTCTTAAAATCAAAAGTCAAACACAGTTATAAGGCAAAAAACGGATTTTATCTTTGTATTTATTTTAAAGATCCTTAGGTGCACTATGTCCAGGTCGAATGCACCTCAATGCACACTGCAATGCCCCCCAGAAGATCTGGTAAAATATTATAGGTCTTACTAATTAGCGTATCTATCAAAGATTCCCCAATGAGAGGCTCGAATAAGACCCCCTTCCCAGGAAACCTTCCCCTGGATGGTTCTGTCTTGGTTTACAAAATGTGTTCTGGAGAGGACCTCGGGGTCTTGGGCATTTTGATCTCTGTCTACGAAGCTTCTAAGATTTTTAGTCTCCTAGCTTAACAAAATAAGTCTAAGAATGTAGGCAAAAAGCACTAAGAATACAGAAGTTGTAAAAGGATATAAAAGGGGTATAAAAGAAAAGGCGAAAAATCATCACGGCATCAGTTCCTTTCATACTTTTTTGGAGAAAGGATACCTATAATCGCCGCAGCTGCTCAGTATATGAGGAGCTTTCGGGATGGTGAAGTTGCATAATTTTGAAGGGTGATGTTGAAGAACAAGGTAGATGTTTGACATAGATTGTTGTGCATGTATATTTTAAGACTTCATTTGGTTGATCTGTAAAAAAATTTTCACCCAATATGATGCTTCAAATCGACTGGTCATAACAGTTTTAGGGACTCAATGAAATAGGGATGAAACTGTATCTTAAAACTTTTTGAGGAAAGCTGTGCTTAAAACTTTAGAATGTGTTCTGACTTGTGATAAAGTGAATATTATTAAATATGACAGCATATATACATTTTAAAATAACAGTTTTTGAATGCTGTCAAATAGATCATAGTCCTTCATTAAATCCCTTTGATCAAAAGAGATTGTTCTAGATAGGTAGCTCTCTTTTTTAGTATTTTTTTTTATTTACAATATTTGTGGGAAATTATGGTGCTCTTTGGTGCTATGTTGCCAGTAGAACTGAAGCATGTTTTTTCCAAGTTTGTTTTGTAAAGCTCGTAATGCAGTAGAATTAACCAGCATCAGAATCTGCATATTTTCAACCTTTTGTTTTAAAAGCTTTAAATCAAGATTGACTGTCTTGTCTGAAGACATGCTGTAGAAAAAAAAAGCAATTATTTTATTTTGCAAAAGATAAAGCTAGCAAGTATGAGACATTATTTGGATAAAATTGTATGTTCCAAAAGATGCAGATAGCCAAATCATCTAATGGTCTTCTATAACGTTAGCATCCATTAGTCCTTTTTCTTGACATATTTTTTATATTTATATACAAAGTGTGTACATGTATGTATATGTACAGACACACATGCACAAAAAGTACGGGGTGTGTATGTGTGAGAGGTAACAAAGATGCAGGATAAGCTAGAAAAGGAAATGCCTTTAATGAGCTCATTTCATTATGATGGTCAGCATTTTTTATCTATTGGCCATTGCTATGAGAGATTCTTAATTAAATATTTCAAGACTTCTATCTTCAGCCATGTATGAGTATGCACTGCAGGGGTTCAGTGGGGTCAGTGTTTAAATAGGTAGTAATGTCTAGAATGATTGAAACACCTTTCAGCCATCCTATGAAACTCTGTCCTTCAGTAGTTTGGTGCTTTCCGACAGCTGTGCACTGCTGTCCGCTTGTGCCTGCTCTCCTGCCATGCCTGTAACCCAACATACAGACTGAATGCTCAGAGCATGGCAGCTGATGTTCATTTACATTTGTGTTTCTGTTTGCTGTTGAGAGAAGGTGACAAAGACAAAGCTTCAGGACATTGGCTGCTGGGTACCTCGATGTGTGCTACCTACCTGCATGGACTGAGGCTGGCCACCCAGTATTGCGTGGCGAAGAGGAAGATGGGCAGAACTGGGAAGGGTTAGAGAAGACGGACCAGCTGGTGCGACTGCGCAGCATAAGAGCAGGATGTCACTCCTGCCCTAGAGTTTAAATGCCTTGTAAGAAAGGGAATTTTTCATCTCTTCTTGAAGAATATATCCTGGTTTGCTGGGTCTCGTGCCTTTGATAGGGTTTTTGCACTCTGGTGCATTCTCTGTTGATTTTTCAATTCAGTCCATTCCTTAAGGCTCTTCAGAGAACAAGTGCAGGTGGGTGGGTTTGGGTTAATGGCAGCAGTGCACTTTGTGGTGAAGTCTTCAGAGAATCACAGAATCACAGAATATTCTGAGTTGGAAGGTACCCACAAGGATCCTCTTGAAATTCCTCCCGCTCTTAAGTGAATGGCCAATACCAGGATGAACCCACAACCTTGACATTATCATGCTCTAACAAAGTGAGCTAATCCTAGTGGTCTTACTCTGTTCTCTGCTTTCCTTCTGCTTGCTGCTTTCCTTGTGCTTGGGGTGCATAGCTAAGGATGATTGCTGCATCCCGTAAGGACGGGTGCAAGGGCACTGAAATATCTGATTGCTCTCTCTCGCCAATTTCCATGCTGGCTTGTTTCTTGTTTTATTTCTTAAAAATTCTTTTTGCATCAATGTGTCAGGCAGAAAGGGAAATCCAAAAAGTTGTCTTGTGCTGCAAGACAAGGTACCTTTTCTTCTCTGGTGTCATCTGCTTATTTATGTAACTTCTTCAATTTTGAAAAAGAAGTTCATTATAAAATAATTTCATCCTGAGGTTTTGCAGTCAGTTTTGGCAGAGCAGGTACAAAGCTTTCAGAGCTTTACTTCTTAGAATCTGCATGTCAACTTTGCACTGGGTCTAGCTCTTTCTTAAGACATTTTTTAAGATTTTTTTTTTTTTCACATAAGCCTGTAGTACACATAGATGTTCTGGGTGAGGAGAATGTAGCTTTAGTTTGCTCCCAAGTTGCAAGAGGTTCAGCACAGGTTTTCAACACTCAGAGGAGAATAAGAAAACTTACTTAACTTTTTATTTTGCAATAATATTCAAAATTATTCCCTCCTTTTTCCAGTTGCTTAGTTTTCATCCTGATATTTGTTATTTCTCTGCTTCAATTCTAAATGTGACAGGAATTTCAAGAGAGACCTTTCTGATGCAGCAATGACCTAGAAACCAGCTGTACTATCTACTTATGAAAGTAACTGCACGTTATAATTTTTGCCAGGTCTCCTTTCACTCCATAACCACCTGTGTGAGAACAGGAGTTTATTTCCAAAATTATGGTTTGATGCTTAAACACCTGTTAACAAGGCACATTGTGTGAAAAAATTTGCTTAGGAGAACTGTGCTCATTTGCGTGCAGAATGTAGCTTCTACTGTATGGCTTTCTTATCTGCCATTACACATAGTGAAATGAATACAGGTGATCCTGTTAAGCATCATCTTCTGTTTCTTTCTTGTTTTAATGGGTTTTATGTTCAGTTGTAAGAGACAATGTAGGCAGCTGAGGGAAATTAATCAGTGTGCATAAACATCCTCTGCATCCACTGACTTTTCAATGCTTTCTCCAAATGCCAGCCACTGTGGAACATATCAGAAATCTTTCAGTATACAAACACATATTCTGCAGTCTTTTTTTACCCCTCTTTTTTTCATTCATCCTCAGCTGAGAGCTAAAATTTTATAAATATCAAAGACAGCAAATTGTGTCCTGAATAGATATATACAGTATTTCTGTAAGGTCAGAGTTTGCACCAGGAAAAGTTAGTTGTCATTTGGTATGTAATTCAGGGTTTTGCTTTCCGTTTACTAGATGGAAAGAAACATTTGCAGCATTCTAGGATTTATTTTGGGGGAGGCCCTCTTAAAAGAGTTAAGACTAACTACTGCTAAGAAGAAAAAAAGTATGATGAGTTCCCAGCTTAGTCAAAAAGGATGCATTTTAATAGTGTGTCAATATGTTCCCTGACTGAAAAATGTGGAAAACAGACCAATTACTGGAACAGTAAAAAGGAAGGTCAGCTTGTCTTTGATCTCCTCTGAGTGTGTGGGAATGGGAAGTCTGGGCACATGACAGAAAGATAAAGATGAAGATGAATCTGACACAGTGAGGGAGAAAGTGAAGTCTAGTAAAGGTGAAACAAAGGTGTCTGTAAAATGTATTGCTTTATTTTCCTTTTTTTTTGCAGCTGTGATCACTGGAACAAGTCTGTAGAGCCCTCTGTTTGAATTTCTATTGTGTGTTGGGTCTTTTGATGATATTTAAAAGAAATTCAGAAAGACTTGTTGTTTATGTCTGTATTCTTATAAATTGTTCTTAAAAGAGAGGAAAAAAAATGACCATAGTGGTAATTTTGTGAGGTGATGATTACAAATGCAAAGGTAGCTCTGGCTATGCTATCAAATGGTGGTTTTATTTTAGGTGGTGCTAATGAGGCAGTTTGTATGTCTTTCAATGACTGAACAACCTCCAGAAAGAGAGAAAGAAAGAAAAAAAATCAATCCCTACTACAAAAAAATTGTGAGCTGGGAACTTTTTCTTTGGCAAAGAGACGGAAAATTGTATGACGCAGAGAATGAGTTCCTCTCCTGATGCCAATAGCTGGTTTTTATTAAATACCATTGGGGTGCACTTGTGTAGGCACTATGTCCAAGGAATTCTTCTGAAGGACTTCTTTCTTCAGTGTTTTCAACCTACCATTAATTTGCTCTTCTGAACACTGAATGTCTAGTCTCACAAATGTAATGTTTGTGTTCCTTCAAAACAAGAATTTAACAACTGGGATTATTACGAGGCGGGAAAAAGCATTGACGAAAGATTCTTTTCTGTAATTATTTCTGACAGGAAAGTATATTTAATGATATGTATCTATAAAGCCCTAGATGAGCAGCTTGGAAATAGTTTCTCATGGTAAAATTATTCTTACAGTTTGCTGAAAGAAAGTACAGGAATAAAGAACATTGCTGAGTGGGAAATGAGCTAGCATTATCCTGGGAGTTGCAAAATTTCTGCAGTCAAAGAACATGGGAAAAGAGATTAAGCATACTGAAATATTACCAAAGGTAGATAGAAAGGAGTTCCTTACCTGAGACAGGTAGGCAAGATCAGTAGTTGAAAGAAATGTGTGTTGATGGATTTTAAATGAGTAGAAGGTGGGAGATCTTTTTTTTTATCCTCATCCTCTTCCATAAAAACTTTTTTGAAGATCCACAGTAGGTATTATGACAAGTGTCCTCTGAAGCATAATGATATAGTTGTACGGTATGTCTGTCTGACAGTTCAAGTGCATAGCATGGTGAGGACTCCTCAGTTAACCAAAAGTTTTTATCCAGGCCTTTATCACATCAGATTAGTGTATGAGTTGCACTTTCAGCTGGTTCACTGGGAGCTGTTGACTTCATCACCATGATTGAGGGTCTTGTCTGTCAGGAGACATTATTTGTGAGTTGCAGCACTTGTTGTGATTGGGTGTGCTCCAGAGATGATATTGCCAGATCAGTGACTACACAGGCTGGGTTTGTGATTCTGGAATAAACCACATTGCGATGGATCAAATTTCTTTAATATCTAGTCATATATTCTGTTCATTATGTAAGCTCTTAGCGTTTCACATCACTCTAACAGCCTTTCAAATGGGCATTAATTCATCCCCTCTAGGGATTACATTCCATGATCTTATTTTTCTTCCTCCATTCCTCCCACCAGTGCATGCACATCCCATGTCATGCTTGCAGGCATTCATGACGTATTTCCTCATGTGAGGAGACGAACATGCAAGGCTAACCCAAAGTGTGAGGGACACCAGCTGAAGTGCCACTCTCAGTGCTTGCAGGAGTTCCCCAGCTGTACTCACAGCTTCTTTCAAGTCACCCTTCTCTGCTGTGGTCATATTCTCCCACTTGGTGTGGAAGCAAAGGTGTGTTTGGTCCTGCATGACCCTTACTGTGGTTAGGGCTCAATATGTTCAGCTGAGCCCTGAAATGTGCTCATGAAGGGCCATTCTTGCAACCACCCCAGCTGGCTGTTTTCCTGTGGACAGCTTAGGTAAGCTGTGTCATACCATCCTGAATCTCTCTTTTGAGTGTGCTCAGGGAAGTGGCTTTTTTGGCTAGAAGAATTTTTGGTTGCTTTTCTTTTTAAATAGACTTCTTTTTGTAAAACAAGGACATGCTGCTATGTATCTGTTGGAAAGGGCATATTTAAAGAATGGTACTTGAATTTGTACTTGAATATGTACTAATTTTTCTGGGTCTTTTGAAGCTACTGAGGAGATTCAGGCCAAGGGAGGATTGTTGACCATCACCTGTACTGGGGGACATTAGGTAATTTTATTAAAATCCTGGTTTGGCTTTTATGTTGCTTTGTAGGTGGGGACTGGGAACTCGTTCTTGAAATCTCTAATCCACTTTCCTAGGTCTGGTATGATGTCAAGAACAAAGGAGTGAAAGCAGAGTTAAGTTTGCTGAACAATGCTGGATATTGAATAAAATGATGGATTTGTTGACAGAAGGACTCAATTCCTTTAAGAAATCGATAGTGCCTTAGATGGCATCACAAATGCTGCGCTAATGGAAGCTTTACCAGAAGTGAGCAGTTAATGTTGCAAGCCTTCTGTGAGGCTGACCCTTCAGGGACATAAAACCTAAATGGCTAAGTGATGCCCATGTGCACAGCAGAAAATGAGGATGAGCCCTGTAAATGAATATTGCATTTGCGGTTTCCTCAGTGCTTGCCTCCCAGACTGATGGAGACTTTTAAGAGCTGCAGTATGTGAACTATAAATATTTATTTTTATTATTTATGACTTACCCATGGGTCAGAGTAATTTACTTGCAGAACATCACTGAGGCCAAGAACTGATTGTGTGAAAGCTGTTACCTGTATTCACTGCTGCTGTCCGGATTTTACTCTGCAGTAGAATACACTTTTCATTTTCCATAATATTTTGCTTTTAGCATAGTTTTCATTGCATGGGACTGGCATTGTGGGATTTTTTCTGTGTTGTAATTTTCACATTTCCTCTTCATCTATTGTTATTTGACCACTATCCTCATACAATAACATCTAATTTAAGAGAGTGTAAAAATATGCTGTTTTATAGACAAATCTGTCCATCTGTTGCAAATGAATAGCGCAAGTTAAAGAAAAGTAAGTAACTTCAAATGATCCTCTTCATTTTCCAAACAAGTTAGAATATAAGAGGAATTTGACAAGCATGTTTCTGATCTCACTGAAGCAGTTATTTCTGGGCAAATTTTCAATGATCTGTACATTTAGCCATGCAGTTTCATTTAAGATTAATAGAACACATACAGCCTTGAAATTGCCCTTCCCTTATTTCTCTTCTTCTCAACATAGGTATTATTCTTTTTGTCTTTCATTTCTCCTTTATATTTAAGATGTATTTGTATATTTCTTGCCCAAAACCCCTGTAAATAAAGGCTGGTTTATGGGGTTCTTTTCCCTTTAGTTCTCTTTGTTAGTATCTAATCACTTGGGGCTCAACCGATAATTAAGAGCTTAGAAATCTGAGTTTAGACAGTGATATATTTGTAAAAATTACATTCTTTAAGACCCATTCCAGGTTGCCAAATCAGTTTTATAACCAGAGGAGTATGGGTAGTTTGTGTCTCAGACATGAAGCGTTCATAGGGGCAAAGGTTATCACGACTGGCTGCTAACTTCCTTATGACATAAAATGGCATTAGTTCTCTAATATTTTCTATCATCTATTCAAGTACTTTTATACATAACAAAATCTATTAAAAGATAGATTTAAAAATTTGTCCTTCCCTACATTCTAGAATTAGACAATGTTGGTACAAATGATTTTTGATTAATACAGAAATATTAACTAGTATATAGAACAAAATATATACTTTGCAACTAATACAAAATAATGTGTGGAAGAGGACTGTTATAATTAAATAAATGCCAGCTACTTTATTGTAGAGTCATGTTTTGTGCCTTTCATTAAAAAACATTGGCCCTTTTTTCATTTTGTTTTAGGCTTGTAGGAATATAATTAATTCTTCACTGTTAACAAAAGAAAAATCTGAGATAAATACTTTGCTTCTAAAATAAAATATTCCAGTTTTAATTTGTTTGTTTTCTTTCAGCAAAAGTTTGTTGCCTATTTTATTTTGGAACTTAAACTACAATAAAAGAAGTAAATTACAACCGGCTCTTCTTACAACTGAGAAAATTTTCCAGTTAAATATTATATACTAGACTAGACTTCCAGTGTATTTTCAAATAGTAAAAAATACTGTAGGGTGCTGATTATGAAGGAAGGAATTCCTTTTAAAGTGTTATATCATTTTAGCTGAGGAATGAAACAGGCATGTTCTTATTGTTCTTTATATTTTGAAGGCATTATTCAATATTCTGTTCTTATGAAATATTTTCATATATTCCTGTTGTTGTTTCCAGTGATGGAACAAAAATGGCAAAGGATTTGTCTGTGTATCTGTCTTGTAGTACTTGTGACTACTTCTCGTAGTCTCAGGGAATCCATAAATCCAAGCAGCCATAAGAAATATGTGGAGGGCACTGGAGATTGTCAGGGCTAGGGCTGGCCCAGTTTTGCCTTGTTGGAATTGAGTCTGTTCCACCTCACTGACTTTGGTTGCTGCAGAATGAAGGTTCTGTTCCAGGTTCTGCTATCCAGGCAAGACTTAAAAATTCATCTAGAACATACTAAGAAATTCGAGCATGCCTAGTTGTCTTCCTTCTCTGTGCCCTCAGTCCTCCTCCCTATTCAGATTCAAAGGGTTGATACTAAATGAGTCCCATTCCAGGGCACATCCCAGTCCAGTGATGCTTAGTGAACTTTTTTGCTCTGCCACTGGAGACAAATGCAAATGTGATGATACCTGTATCAAAATGGACATGATCAGAGAATTGCTCCCTGATATCCTTTTACAGCCATACTTTGGTGTAGGAGACCTGGCCCCATACTGAACTATGGAATAATTGTTGATGAAATGGAAGATGTGTGCCTGTTGGGATTCAAGTTATTTCTCTCATGAAAAGCCTAGAAGAAATATGACCTCATCACTGGTATAGAATGTCCGAAGAAAACTCAAAAATGTGAGATGTGGCAGTCAAAGATGCAATTTAGCTCTGTTGCTTTTTTTAATTATTGTTAAGTGTTGTTGACAGAACTGTCTTTTACAATTTTCAGTGGGTAAAAATGCTTTTTGATTTATATTTTTTCCTCAGAGGCACAATGGTTTTGTCCATTTTTTCTGACTGGGTTAGTTTTCATTCTATGGTGTTATCATGATTGTTGTTCAACACATGTATTTAATTATTTTGCATCCATATAACTTAAAAATTTGTAGCGCAACAAAGAAAACAAGCATACAAAATCAAACAGTATGCTTGCCTTGCCTGAGAGCCTGACTTTCCATTAATTTAGACAGAAATGTTGGTTTAATTATGCTTTGTTTTTGTGTTGGTGGTTTATTTTTTTCTTGGGGGGGTGGTGTGTGTGGCTTTACACTTAAGTAAGCACTTAAGTCTGTGAACAGCTTTACACAGAGGGTCACTGTCGGGAGCTGCTCACACAAGTAAAGACACTTGTGCGATGAGGATTGAAATCCCCAGTACAAATAAATACTTTGTTTATGACTCTGCATGCTTCTTAGTAATGTCAGTGGCTTCCTGACAGAGATAAGCACAGCTGGCAGGACTTCAATGGTTAGATAACAGAGCAGAAACATTGTGTTTAATCTGCTTGTGACTCTTGCTCTTCCTTGTGACGACATTCAGATAAATAGACACAGAACTCCACAGTGAACCAAATGCAAACAGGGAAGATATTTCACTGAATGTAAGATCTTAAACTGCTATAAATAGTTTTCCTCTCACTTTCAGATTTGTGAAGCTGTCACAAAGGTTTCGTGGTCTCATTTTACATCATCAGAGAATTGTTAAATTGGTAGAACAAGTTACACTCTGCCTTGCTTTTTAAGTTGCATCAAGAAAGTGGAAATAAAAAAAGAAATCCCCAAAGCAAGCATGAGAGGAGGATAATATGTTAGACTTAAACTGCTCAAGAGTGACAAAGATTATTGTTTGGATTATTTTCTGTACACCAGAGAAATTACCAAGGAATTGGGTTACTTAGTCATAAATTTGCAGAGTTCCAGAAATGGAAGCTGTAATAAGAGTGTTTGATAGGGAAAATGAGGCATTTCTCCAGTTTATTACTCAGTTTCCTAGAGCTAAGAAAAAAACTCAGGTTGCCCTGTGAGTTCATCAGTGGGAGACTCTGTGTGATCATGTTTTCATATCTTGTTGGAGCAGAGAACATCCCCTGCTTTGCTTAATTCTTTTGCCACAGCTGCTAGTTTAGTTTGATACATATTTGTTTCAATAGAAAAGAAAACTTTTGATCCAGCTTAAAAGGCAGAGTTTAACAGTTATGTGCAATCTGACCTTCTGTGTTCAGGGATTTTGTCATTTACATGGCATTATATCCGTTGCATATGTGTTGGAGTTTGTTGTGGGATTTTAGTGGTATTAAGGTCAGATATTCAAATACAGCCTTAGGAAAAACATGCTCATCTTGTCTGTGCCTATTTATCTAACTAAACCAGGAAGTCATTCCTCAAATTATTTATAGAAATCTCCAAATTTTTATGTTGAGTGCATGGAATATTTACATTATAGGACTTTGCTTAAAGCACTTGCATGAGATCTCAAGGAAAATATCTCTCATTTGAGATAGACAGATATATTTGAATTAATAGACTTAGAAAAAAGTGGCTTATTTAATGGTATTTGTTCATTGAAAACAATGTATTGATGACAATTCAGGACACTTCGTATCTCTTGCTTACAGACTTTTGTGACTTTTGTTTCTACCTGCATATGTCTTCTGTAATGAACAAGAGTAGATGACTTCTGAGGGAACTGTGGTATAATTCTCAAATATTTTAGCTATGAAAATTTTAAGTGTACGACTTGATTTTTACTTTCAGATTCCTGTTGTTTGTGGCTGACATCCTTCAGCCATGTTTGAAATAATGGCTTTTTTAATTTAATTTTTTCATGTTCTGACAAGCATCCTGAAATGTAATATAAAATAATTTTTCTGAATTGCTGCAAAGTACTTTTTTTGTATGGAAGGGTTTAAGGATTGTTTTTGTTTGGTTTTTTTTTTTTTTTTTTAAAGGATTACTTAGTTGGAAAGCTATACGGCAACTGTCTGAAATTTCAGGCAATGTTTTATAATCATTATTCTGTGACCCAAATCCATTCCTCTGCACTGTTGTGGATGACTGGCAGTTCTTAATTTATTTTATCCATATTTTTTCACAAATCAGAATGAAATTTGGTTTTAATATATTCTTTTGTAGTATGGTAATATGTAGTAATATGCAATAAATAGAAAAACATGATTAGATTCTAAAGCTCAGAAAAATTTGAAGCATTGTTAAACAAATGTAGAAAATGTTTATGTATGCTGTTTGCAGAAAAAAATTAACAAACATAGCCTATCCTTCTTGCCATGCAATCGATTATGAAATAGGACTTGATATGCTGTGTGCCACATCAAATATTTTTCTCTGTGTATCAATTAAGATCTCTGTTTTTTAAATTTTCAGGTGTTTAGAAGGCTTTAATAGTGGAATATTTACAATTCCATTTAAGAACTCTCACCACATTATGCATGTGCAAAATTAGCCAACTTTTGTGCATCTTGAATATTTTTTAAAGTCTAGTAATGAATGGAAGGGTATACAAACCAAGGGTGAGGTTATTAACTAATGCCTTCTATTTGTCAATGAATGGCTTAAAGATTGCTGGAGGATGAATCTATCTTGGAGGCTTTTTGCTCTTTTTTGTTTGGTTTGTTTCCATTGTCTATTTTCCAAGGAAGAAAACTAGGGCATCAATTCCTTTTAGAAAGGGAATGTTGTGACTGGATTTAAAAACATTATGTGTGCCCTAGTTTTTTATCAGTTTCTTCAGGAACTCAGAAATTTGTGATTATTTAGGTGACAGAAGCAAAGGGCTTTTAAAATTGATAGATTAGAATGTGAACCTCTAGTAGTTTTCTGTAGAAGGTTGACTGTTCTTCCAGTAACACCCTCTAATGTTGTCAGATGAAAATATGGGTAGTGTGGTTTCCTCATTTCCAGTGTTTTAAAAAATGGATTTCTTTTGTACACTGTTGTCAGTAAAATCTGTTTTCATGTTTGATTGTACCTGAGTCATCTGACAGCTGTTATTCCCCAGTCCCATTTAATTTGCTGTAGATTCGTTTAAAACTCTGTGCAGCTTAAATATCACGTGTTTATAATTTTTCCTACTGCCTTGGTAGTGAAATGTCACCACGCAGTTTTGTCAGTATTTCGATGGTCACTCCTAGTCACAAAACTTTGCAGACACTTACAAGATTTTAAGTTAGAAAGCAGTTAATTGTAATATGACTGTATAAGTGTAGAACACTTTTTGTCAGCCACAGGGAGAGCGACACTTTTCCTTTTGTATTTTCTAATCTTTGATATGACTTTTCCTTCTGAGGAAAGTTTTCTCTAAATTGTCACTAGGATGCCCATACTTGTAACTGGGTACAGCACAAAAAAAGGTCAGTGTATAATTTGTTTACTTAACAGTAAACAAGTTGATTTTTAAATGTCTTGAGGCTGGAAGGAAACAATTACAGAAGGAAACCTGTTGCAGCTAGGTTACATGGAAAAAGGTAACAATGCAGGGTGCAAAGCACGAGGTTGCATGAGCACAAACTGAACAGACAAATTGTGTTAACATCCTTCGACAATAGCTGTTTAAAATTGGGAAAACAAGTACATGGAAGTACCATGGTGCAGACAATGCAGATAACTCCAGGCAAGTAGGAGCATGTGGAAGAGTACAGAACTTAAATGTATAGGAGGTAGAAGGTGGAGACAGATAGGAGTAGTGGAAGCAGATGGTTTACACAGTAGCATTTGAAACAGAGGTCCCCACATGTAGGAAAAGGAAATCTGTGGAGAAACTAGCAATTCCATTGTGTCTGGAAGTGAATTTAGGAGGAGAGGTGGTCCCTAGGGCAGGCAAGGGTATGTGTGCAGGAGCCTCAGCATACAGGAAGGGCAATGCAGATCTCTGTCAGGACCTTAACTGAGGTTGCTTTTTATATGGTAATCTGTTTGTTCAGTGATGGAAATGAAAAGACAAGCAACTATATCCGTGCAAGAATTCCTCATTAATTGTAAAGATAAGAGAACAGAAATTTAGTTCATGGATTGTGTTCTTTTCTAACTCATGAGAGTTAGACATGAAGCATGTCCCATTTTTCCTGTGGGAAGCAGTAGATCACACCAAACAGTGGTGGTGCCCAGCCCATTGCTCCTTCTGCTCTTTAGAGTATGACCTCAGACAGGTCATGATGCTGATTTTGCCTCAGCTGCTCCTATGCAGAATGAAGATGCTAACAATATCTAGCCTAAGAATATTTGGGAAAGTACCACGAGATATACAAATGCTATCTCTTCAGTTTTGCTTTTCATGCTCTTTATGGCTTAAATTGCCTCCTAACTTCTTAAAGAAAGTTTGAACAAGGCATAGCATTAAAGTTTTAATTTTAATTAAGTATTATTTTTATATAAAGCGATTTCATGTCCTGTGTAGCTTCTATCCAGTAGACATTAAAGAGCTAAATTCAAATTGTTTCATGACAGGAAAGGGTAGAGACTTGCTACCTGGTCCACAGCAGAGGTGTCTCCATGCAAGAGCAGGGTAGATACAGAGGGGGAAAAAAATGCAGAGACCTGACACCACTGTGTAGTGAAGCACCTTTGTCTTCTTGGAGCTGACTGTTTAAGGAAAACAGCTTTAGTCCCATGTTAATATTGGCACAAATCACAATTCAGAAAAAACCCCAACACGAACCTTCACATTAGCTGGATGAGAAGAAATGTGAAAATTCATGTAGGATCTCCATATTAGGCAGCAGACAAGGGAGAACAGAAACGCACTATTGATACTGAAGAAAGCAGAAATAAAGAATGAGATTGTTAGCTAAACATCATGCGTAACAGTAAGATTTGATAAGGCCATAGTTACCCAGTGACAACGCAAAGATCAAAACCTCTCTTTCAGTCTTCTGGGCATTTGTTCTTTGTACTGTAGCTCTGACTTAATTAAGGGAATTAAGGATCAGATCTCTCTTGCTGTGGGCACTGTGTAAAGATCCAGTAGAATACTCACTGTTAGATCTGCTTTCAGATTTGGGGGATACAAAAAAAACCTCAGTGTTTTGAAATTCTGTATGTAAATGAGTATCTGTTATGCCATTATAGGATCCATAGAAATATGAATGCTGGTAGTATACTAAGTATTATAAATTTGTAGCTATTAGAGCAGCACAAGTTTTCCTGAGCTAGGAGTAGTAACGACATTTTCTTAATCAATCTGTGAATGTGCAGGGAGTATATTGACCATTATTCTCCTGAATCTTTTAGAGAAGATAAACAGTTAAATCCTTGTCCTCATCTGAATAACAACAAATTTTATGTGCCATTATCCTTGACACTTTGCATAGATTTTGTAGGCAACAAATTCAGAATACTCAACATAATGTATAATTTCTTTATCTTTTTACAGAGAGAAACCAAAGGTCAGTTTCTTATAGATCACATCTGCAACTATTACAGCTTGCTGGAAAAAGACTATTTTGGCATTCGATATGTTGACCCTGAGAAGCAAAGGGTATGTATATAATCTCTGACTACATTTGCTTTTAAGTAAAGTTAAATGATTTTTTTTTCAAAAAAGCATGTAAGTTCTAATGCAAAGTTATATATCTCTGAGAATTTGTACTCAGGCCATAATTCTGTAGAGGTTCCTAAATTGGCGTTATTAAATTAATGTTCCCCTCGCTTCATGTATTATTATTATTATTATTATGATGATGATTATGATTATTATTATTATTATTATATATTCTGATTTGTGTAGTTCTTCTGGGCACTTAAACCAGAAGAGGATCTACAGGCATGACTCAGAGGCAGCACAAAGTAGCTCTAGGCTCTCACAGTGCAATGGAATTTGGGATTTTTAGTTTTCTCTTAGAGTATGCTTCTTGGGAAATGGAATTAGAAATCCTATTAAGTTTATCAGCTAAAAGCAGTCATTCTGTTTCACCCATCACAGGGTGCATGGACTTAAAATCTGTAATACTGAAAACAGGTGTGATTTGTCGAGATGTAGGGGGTTCTTCAGGTTGATTCTCCCTATAAGCATCTTTGCATTTGTGCAATAAAATTTTCAGGCTCGTTTGTGTGTACAGCAATTAGCCATCTTCCCTAGGTGTTAGGTGGTTCTGCAGGGTGTATTTTATAGGTGATTTGTTACTGCTACCCCCTGCTTGGCTTCGGATGACTTTTACTGTATGAGAGTAGGAAAAAATCGTCAACACTGGAAGCAGAAGTCCTCAGACACTGAAATTCAGAACTGCTTCTTCACTGTGTTGTCCCGCTGCTCTCAAGATTAAGACTTAGATATATGACTTCAAATATCTTGGGTACATATAATAGCATTTAATCTCTGGAAACAATCACCAGTTTGAAGCTGCTATGGTTGAAGAGGAAATAAACCATTTGGCTGGATAGCTCTTGCTACACCGTAATTAGTTTCATCAAAAATCACTGGGATTGGGGTAGCACCATCAGCTCAACTTCTCACTTATAGAAGTGCAACAGCTTTGCAAAGATGCACCAAATAATTTCCATTGTATCCCCCTTTTAAAGTGAAAATAATTAGCAGTTATTCTGACCAGTGTTCTTAATTCTTCAGAATCATAAAAATTATAGAGGTGTCCACCTGGTTGGAATTGATACGAAAAGTAGGTGGAGCACTGGATTGGGGTATAATTAAGACTTAATAAACACTTACTTATGTTGGGAGTTTCCTCTGACAGTCACTCAAAAAAAGGTACAGAAAAGTTATTTTACTTAATGGAAGTAAAGACAGGTTTTTTAAAACCCCCCTTTTTTTTTGTCATCAGAATGCTTTAAAACAGTGATTCTTCAGAAAAAAACTCCAAAAACCCAAACCCATGCCTACTATAGCATATCATACCCATGTTTCAAAGAGCTGTTACCTATATTGTTTGCTAAATTTGCTGCACTGTCTTATCCATCTTGGCTATAGAGTTGTTGTTTTACATCTCATAGTGTAACGAATTTAGTGCTAAGTTTGTGGAAGACTATACAGAAACTATAATTTTTCTTTGTTAGCAGAAAAAGACAATTTGAGAAAAAAAAATTACATTCTTACCTAAAAAATCTTGTGTTTTCATTTCTCTTTATATCCCACAACTAAGAATATTGTAGCCATCCTGTGTACTAATGTTGGCTTGTATCAACTGGTCCACTCGTCAGCTGGATTTTCTTAAACAGTCTTACCAAACTTACATTTTCCATACATGCGTTTTTAAGTGCTGATTTACAATTGCTCTCATGTTTTTAAGCACAGGGGTAACTTCTCTAATTGGGTATTATTTCTTTATTTTAAACTCTGTCACGAATTAGGACGTGATTTATAAGGGACCCTTCTTTGTACAGATTTAAAGGCTCTGTTGGCGAGTTGAAAGCAATGCACATTCTTCTCTTATGTTACAATTCATCAAAATAAGATCTTTTTATATTCAGTATCTTCTATTGTCATGAACATCTTCTTCCTGGAAGCCCAAGAATTCCTTAACTCTGCCCCTCCGGTGATGATGTGTGTATACAATAACCCAGCCATGCCCACACAGCTGCAGGCTTTTCCACCTCATGGTTACTGCAATAAGTTAACTCTGTCCTGGCCAAAACCAGGACAGCTCAGTAAAAAACAAAATAAAATTATGGTTTTGGAATTATGAGGTATGTGATAGCTTTTAAATTTTTTTTTATTTTAGCAGTTGTGAGTTTAGATGCCTGAAATTCATCTTAATAAAAAAATACCAGTAGTTGTACAGGTATGTGGTTAAAGAGACAAGCTATAGCAAGCATAAGAGGTGGTGGGGTCACAGGACAAGTGCCATATGATTGTAGCCACTGTACAGATACGAGTACTTACAGTTCTGTAGAAGAAATGTTCCAAGTTCCGTGGAATCAGGGTACTTATAGTTTGGTATAAGAAATTTCCAAGGCTCAGTGGAATTCTTACAGGTCCCACCAAGGAGAAAGGGAGACACATTTTCTGCAATACATTATTTGGGGTCGGTGAGATGTATCACAAAACACAAAGAGTAGCTCAGTAAAGAGATCATTATGTGGATTTCAGCAACAGCTTCTGTCTGAATTTAAACCTGGTGGTTTGAACAAGTACAATTACTTTGAAGGAAAGTGACAGTTCATGCTATACCAGTTAACAATGTGTGTGACAATGTACTTCAGTGCCCCAAAGGCAAATAAAGTGATGGGGGAAAATGAATAAAATGAATATCGATTAGTCTGGTTTTAGTGCATGATGTGGCTATGGTAAAAGACAACGCTTTGTTTGTCTCTTGGGACTGTATTTGCAGGAAGGTATTAATATCATTAGACTCTAATGATTCCTCAGCTGTTCTGATGTAGATATCTGTATTCAAGAAAGATCAACTTAACTGAAGAAGGAAAGAGGAAAGGAGGAGTATTAGAAACACAAAGAGAGCAAAAGCTTGTTTATGAGATGATTTTAAGAAAGGCACACCCTTTTAGTTCAGGAAACAAAGGCTAGGAAAATAGGGTTATACAGGCATCAGAGTGTAAAATAGAAAGAAAAAGAACATTGAAGCAAGGAAGGTGGTTTCTGAAGCTAATGAGAGCTGCACTGTCTGAGGCAGTCCTAATGGAGGCAGTGGGGCAAAATCTTTCACATGCTGGCAAATAATTTTAAGAGAGTTCTCTATAATTTTATGGACGGAGTTTATATTAAATATTGGCAAAGATAGAGACTAGGCACCATCTTCTGAAGGTTCTTTCAAACACCATGTAATAGGAGCTGAAACAAGAAAGCATAACCTTATTTTAGGAGAGTTATTATTGATTCTGATGTATGTAGCACAGAGCGGATGTTGCTTTGCCCGGTTTCTTGGAAATGCTAAATGCTTCTCTTGTAGGATTTTGTATGTTGTAGAATTTTATATTTGACTGCATAGTCTCTGTGTTTGCACAGAAAGGGTTTCAATGGTTCCAAATGAAGCTGCCAAAATAATGCATTTAATTCTGGCTTTGGGTGAATTATTCTTGATCAGGTTTTTTTGAATAGTTAAGCTATATGAAATAATAGTATATTATTGTATGGTGTACACATACACACACACAAACACACACATATATATGAAATATTATACAGATTTACTCCTGCTGGCATTTAGTCTAGCAGTGATGCTTGCCTCCATTTTATTAAGAGCTCATTTTTATTGTGCAAAGGTTCCATAGTTGCTCTGAAAGCAGTCTTTTTGTTTTGTAATGAGGGAGCTCGAGCAGGCAAAAATACCAACTTTAATTCATCCAAAATGTCTTCTAAATGTAGAGTATGCTACCAAAATGTAGCACTTTGGCTTAGGAGTGTTGAAATGTTGTACTGAGTTTGAGAATTTAAAAAGTGAACGGTTTCAGTATTTTAGATGCTTAAAATTAGATGTTTCAAGATTTCTGTTTAGAACATTCAGAATTTCTGACTCTGTAAAAAATGTAGACAATTGATTTAATTGTCTTACATTGGAAAAAAATTTTGAAATGTGGGAAAATAGCTGGTGTTTTTATAGGTTATTTTTCAAGTACGTAATAACATATATTTCTTCCTCTCCACAACCCCACTTTTATAATAATCATTTTCTACTACATGAATAAACATGTGTGTATATTTTGGGCATACTTAAACTTTTAAAAGTTTTCTATAGTTTTCTATATTCTCTTCCAGACAAAAAACTGCCAAACTCTGAAGACAGTCTTAACAGAAGGCAGCCTTGTATCTTCTTTTATATCTTTGGGTATATGGGAGAGTAACAAAATCAAAATCAAATTGAACTAGCAGTTAAAGACTCTAGGTTCTACACCATGCTATATCTTTTAGCATCACATTTGGATGCTGCTTTGGGGACACTTTGCCTTAGGGTAGATTCAAAACTGTCAGTAGTGTACTAATAGTATGCAGTAAATTGCGGTATGCCATTTTATGTCTAGTGATGCTGAGAACAAATGAGTTCCTAGTGTTCATATATTAACTGTTGACTTTCTCACGTGTATTTCTGAGAAAATTATGTGGGATCACTTTGCCTTTCCCCCTGACACTAAACTGTAGTAACCTTTGAAGCTAGTTTTGGCCAAATGTGACCAGGGCAGTGATCATCCCTCTGTACTTGACACTGTTGAGGCTGCATCTTGAATTCTGTGTTCAGTTCTGGCCCCCCACTTTAAAAAGGACTTTGAGGTGCTGGAGAGTGTCCAGAGAAGGGCAACAAGGCTTGTGAAAGGACTAGAAAACATGTCTTGTGAGGAATGGCTGAGGGATCTGGGTTTATCAGGGGGGACCCCATCGCTCTCTACAGCTCCCTAAAAGGAGGATGTAGTGAGGTGGGGGCCGGTCTCCTCTACTGTGCCTGCAGGGAGAGGACCAGAGGAAATGGCCTTAAGCTGAGACAGGGGAAATTCAGATTAAATATTAGAAAATATTTTTTACTGATAGTGTGGTCAGGCATTGGAAGAGGTTTCCCAGAGAGGTGGTGGAGTCACAATCCCTGGAGGTGTTCCAAGAGGAGTCTGGATCTGTTGCTGGGTGATGTGGTTTAGTGGTTAAGGGGTTGCTGTGGTAATGCTGGGTGGATGTTTGGACTGGATGATGTTAAAGGTGTCTTCCAGCCTCGATGGTTTTACGATTCTATATAGTTCTCAAACGTTAAGTTCCTGTATGTTTTCATGAAGATAAACTGTCACATTGGTGGATAGAACCCTGTTATTCTTCTTACTGAGGAAAACACTGAAGGGCAAACCCAACCCAGGAAATCTCTAGAGAGTAGGAGAGATACACTGCAAGAACTCAGAAACCATCATTTGGATCTTATACTATTTAATAGTTTCAAATAGTAAACATGCCTGCATGAGCTATTACTGATTCTCCTACTCAAGGAACTATTTCATGGTACATTTTCATATGCTACATACTGTATTGAGGCCAATTGCCACACTCCCACACTTGTGGAATTGCAGAATGGCTAACTCTCTGCCAGATACCCTGTGTTTACTGAGCAGATTTTTGTGTTTTTTGGACTGGTATGAGGTGGGAATAGAATGATATAGTGCAGCTGCTTGTTCAGCATCTTCTCTAGAGTTGATTTCTTGTTGAAAGAGGCTGTTGTTCTTGAGGGCAAGGGGAGATTCAACAGAAGGAAGATGTTACTGTGGTAAAATATAGTCTTTAAATCCCTTCAGGAGGGCATCTAAGCAATGACTTAAAGTTGGAAATACTTCTTTCCTTTTTTTCCACTCCCAGTGGATCAATTTGAGCCCATGCTTGTGATTCTGTTTTTGAATGTGGAAGTATGATGTGGTAGTTGACAGAAATACCTTGGAGCTACCCATGGGGTAGGTTGGAAGTGTCATGAAAAGGCTTTGTAGAACCCTGAAGCAATGGTGAAGTCTCACCTGTCACTGTAGAAAAGTTTAAAATCATAATCACCCTTAAGCACTAGGATGCTCTGTCAGGTGGGTGTGCTACAGGGCTGTCTAGGAGCAGCAGAGCAGAGTAGTGGTTTTAGCTCTGTGCCTGTACGTCTGGCAGGACGAAAATAAAGCTTTCAAACCAGTGAAACTACTCTTTGAGTACCCTGAATGATAGCTTTGAGTACACTGGGATTTTCTGACTTTCCCAGAGCAGAGAGCTGGCTTGGTTCTTTGACAGAGAGATGACATGGTACACTATGGATTTTTCAGCCTGCCTGCCAGTTTCCTTCTAAAGAACTCTCTCAGATACAATTCTCATTTTCCTTTCAAGCTTAAATATGGTGAAAATTGGTTGACAAGAGATAGGTTTTTTTGTCAGATTGCATATTTATTTCACTGGTAAGGGTTGTGGGGAGACCCATTTGTATTCCAAAGTATGGCACTTACAATTGATCTGGGCAGAATATTTGTTTAATCTTGCAACCTAAGTAGTTCAGCATTGTACCAGTATTTACTAGGGAAGGAAACTGTAGCCTCTGATCTGTCAGTAATGAATTTCTTTACCATGAAGTAGTGGTTCTGTTTTTAATGGGAGCTACAGACAAAACGTTCCTCATCAGAGAGACCTTTGGAAAGGGTCAGCAAATCTTAGGTGCAGCTGATCCCTGCTTTAGCAAGAGCAGCTATTTAATACATGTACTTAAAAATGTGCGCCTAGTCCCACATGAGGGTGGTGAAGGTTGTCAAGGAGACACATCAGATAATTTGCAACCTCAGTTTTTGTGTAAGGAGTTGTAATACTTCATACAGTTATGAAAAGAGATCTGTCTGAGAGAGTTCCAGTCTCTGTGAAGGGGTAGAACACAAATATTACAGGCAGAACCCTAGAGTGACTGAGCCATAGGTTAATAAAAATCTTAATCCTTCTCTGTGCATATGAATCTCTCTTCCAGGACAGCATTATCACAAAAGTTACTTGCATTTGCATGAACCCTTGCTGCAACACTGCTTGTTGTGTGCAGTTCAGGTCATGCTGGTTCAAAAAAAATATAGTAGAACTAGAAAAGGAATGAAGAAGGCCATGACAATTATATCTAATAGAAGTGGATTTCATCAAGAAATGGATTAGACAAGAATAATATGGCTAGGAAAAGAGGTGAGTGAGAGAGAATGAGTGAGTGAGAGAGTAAGCAAAAGTGAATGAGAGTAAAATAGGTTGGAGAAGGTGATCAGGGAAGAGTTGCCCTGTAGTTCTTAGAACTGAAACACTCTAAAGTAAACTAACTATAAAGTTATTGGTATTGAGAAATAGTTTTTAGAAAACTATAGGCAGTAATAAAATTCATGTAGCTGTCAAAAATTTGAAAGAAATGTTAAAAAATGGGAGTTTGGAAAAATTGGTGAAAACCTACAGGGATTTACAAACAAATTGTGATGGAGGCTGGTGGAAAAACCTTATTGAGCACAATGGGAGCTACTGCTTGTGTTCTTTTTTTTAAGTGCTGGCTTCAGACCATTTTCAGAGACAGAATGCTGAGTTAAATGGCAGCTTGCCTTTACCGGTAGAGTTGCATTTATGTATTAAGCAAAAATTTGACAGAAATGAATAGTTGTGTCAAGAGAATACATACACACAAAGACTTAATTCAGCAGAAATGTTACTAACTAAATATCTTGTGTGAAGATTAGTAAACCTGTAAACTAAACCATTTTGAAAGACATACTGACAAAAACAAAGATTTTTTTTCCCATCAGTTGTGAACCTGTTGTCTGTGAGAATGCAGCGGCTCAGGTGTACATCAATATATGCAGATTTTATGGCCAGATGTTCAACTAATGTGGAGACTATGGATAATTTTGGCTACTCCAGCACACAGCAGTGATAATTTGGAGATTTTTAAAATAAATTCCAGTTCAGAATCATACAAATGGTGATTCTGTTCCAGCGTATGTTACTACTTCTGGATCAGATTAATGTTTGTGATAGTGATGTACCTTGTTTCTTCCTGCTTAGCATGCCACTAAATAGCATCGCTGCCCTGATTTTGGAGAAAATACAGAGGTGCAGCTCTTTTGCTACAGCAGAACAATATCAATATTCTTGGTATCAAGGTTCTTGAAACCATGAAAAAATATTATTGGCCTCATGGTAAGAAGAAGATACGCGCATTGTGCCCTGGGCCCTTTGGTATCTCTTCTGCCTGTATGGAATGGACGCCTAATTAATTCCCCTGTCTGAGATTCCATGAGCTTTGGATACTGTTACTTTTTTGGTTTTGTTTTTTTTTTTGGTGGGTGGTGACCTCATGCAAGTCACTTCTTTGAAGCTAAAGCAAATTTACTTTGATTTTGCTCTTCATTCAAGGAAATGATTAGACATTCATTTTCAAGATTAATACAAGGTGGACTTTTAAATAAAATTAATTATTTTTCACTTTTTTAGCAGTGTTTCTTATCTCCGTTCTGCTCTTTTCTGTTGATTAAACAGTGTTTTCCAATCCAGTCCTTGCCTGGAATATTTTTGTAAAACCTGCACATTCTTCTGATTCTGTTTTACTGTGTGCACATCCAAGCACTTGGCTAAGTGCTGCTTACTGAGTGAGATTTAAATGTTCGTGGTATTTGGCCACTTTCAGTTGCCCTTTCATTACTGCTCCTCTTGAAACACAGGGACTAAATCAAAAGCCACTTGGCTTGGAAGAGGGGAAAGACTTGCTTTGAGGGCGGTGAGGCACTGGAACAGGTTGCCCAGAGAAGCTGTGAATGCCCCATCCCTGGAAGTGTTCAAGGCCAGGGTGGATGAAACTCTGATCAACTTGGTCTCATGACAGATATCTCTGTTAAGGGCATGGAAGGTGGAAATAAATATCTTTATAGTCCCTTTCAACTCAGGCCATTTTATGATTCTACCACTGTGTCCTCTTTCCTCACTGCTTCTTATTTTGAAACCCTTAACCCTGTGCTGAATCAAGACCAAGCTCAGTCCTTTCAGACCTTCTCTGTGGATGGTTTTGTTTGAAACAGGTTGAAACAGGCAGAAGTGTTTTTACTACAAGCATATCAGTGTTTGTGGAGTTAAACTGACTTTCTAGAATGGTGCTTTTACCCTTGCAGGGTGTCCTTGTTCACCCTGAACTTTTGCTGTGAAAGCTGATAGCACATCAGCTGCTCAGCATTTGTGGGTAAGCAAGAACACACCTGGCCTCGTTAATAACTACTCAGCGCCACTTAAGGGCTGATCAGAGGTGAAGGCTCTATTTACAAAGCAAAAATTGCACTAGTCTGAAACACAGCATGCAATTGCAATGAAATCTTAGTCAGAAGGCAATGGTCAGCATATTTTAGAATCCCAGCATCAAAAGTGATAACCATGATAGTTTGCTTACACACCACTGGCACTTGAAGCACCAAGACTTGTTAGCTATCATGACTGATCTTCAAGATCTCTGTGTATCTTTCTCTCTCCCTTCTGCTTCTGTGAGGACATCTGTCTGACCACTGACATACCCAGAAGCTACTGAAACCTCTTTGGAACTTCTTTGGAAAATGAGATCAGAAATTAGCAGGACTGAACATGAGTCTCCTCTCAGGATGCTTGGCTATGTGTTACAGATTAGGATCAAAGTATTTTCTTCCCCACTGGGCAGCAACCAGGTTGCTAACATGCGTTCAATGAAACAAGAGGCTGAGCCCCTGCAGGAATGATTTCTGATGATCATTAAGTACTATCACATATAAAGCCAAGCTGGTTTGAGGGTGTAGGCCATCATCCAATTAAGGCAGCCTTTATGGACTAGACTGTCAAATACATGAGAAAGAAATGAAACTGCATAAAATTACTAAAGTTTTTTTCTCTCCCTGATTTGCACATTTTAGTGCTAGTAAAGAAATAAAAGATTATTGTCTCTAGTTCCAATTTTACATCTGACTAGTTTGGTTTGGGTTTTTTTATTAGTCTTTTCAAGACAATAAAGGGTACAATAACTCCTTACAATAAAGAGTTGAAAACATCTGTGGACAGTTCTTGCAAGGCAGTGTGGCATATGTATTAATGACATTTTTTGTAGTGGAACATTTAAAATGCATCTAAAACTTATGTTGAAAAGCTAACTCAAAATGTTATATTTCCCTTTCATCTAAGATTTTTTTTTAATTATTTTTCAGGAAAATTGTTAAAAAAATACTGCTACATGAAAAAAGCATTTTGGAAAATCAGATACTTTTCAATTTAAAGTTTCTGCAGAAACAGTTTGATTAATTTATAGGAACCTTAATCTGGTCCTAACTATAACAGCTAATTAATCTTGGAATAAATATAGCTTGGATACTGTATAGTAGAGATGAGGCACAGGTATTAATTATTAATAGTCAATGTTGTAAGGCTGAAAGATAAGTACTCAGGGGAAAATCTTTCCTAAAGCTCAAATTGAAATATGCAAACAAATATAGGGGTGGCTATTTCCAGAAGTATTAGAAATGACTAGGTGTTTATCTTCCCCTGACAGTCGGAGAGCATTAAGCACCTAATTGCTGTGTCTTTGAAAATCTCCACAAATTATAAAATAATGCCTCAGTTTTCTGGAAGATTCAGCTGAATTGCGTACACATTTGCAATCTTCCATCAGCAGAAGGTCACAACAGAAATCTGAGCTTGTAAAAACTGCTTGTCAGTTCCATGACCTCCATGTGAAAGTCTAGATTGCTAAATTGCTCAATGTCTTTTCAATCTGTTTTTAACCCATGAAGGTCAGGTCTTAGTGAAACATGTTTACTTTTGGATGTGTTAGGTAAATCTACATTCCTGGGGCTTTGAGGAATTTCATCCATGTTTCCCCTCTTTCATTACTCACCTGGTTACTAGGAGGGCTTCATATTTGCAAACTGGCTTCTTTTACCTCTGACTTTTTTGTTAGAATAGGTAATTAACTTTTTCAAACAACTCTAGATGTTGATCTGGTCTGTGCTGATATTCCAGATTGGTATTTCAAAATGAAATATCAAGAAAGTTGTGTCGTGTTTTTGCTAGATGGAAATAGTAAATACTATTAACTTGTGGTTTCCTGGGAGCAGTACAGCATGGAACACTGTCCAAGTTCCCCTTTGTTGTCTGAATCTTCATCTAGCACTGGCCTGGTCCTGGTGGATGTGGGGTGGGTGTGTGAAGAGAGTAAGGAAAGTGCACTTATATATCTGTGTGTCTTGACTGGTTTCCTATCTGTGAATTCATTCTGGATAATGTATCTATAAACCACTGCAGACTGAATAAGATTTCTTAAATAAGATTGTCTTTACCTTTTTATGAGCAGCTCTTACGCCCATTATTCAGAGTGAAACATATAATTAATTTATATGCATGATCTAAAAAAAGAATGAAATGAGCTAGTTATTTCTGGTAAGTCAGTGAAGGAGTCATTGCTGCTTCAATTCTGTTTCTTTCATCTTTTTTCCTAAAAAGAGAGATACTGGGAAGAGGGTATAGGTAAAGAAATGGTGTAGGGTTGTTGTTTAGTTGTGGCTGTTGTTTGAAGTTTGAGGTTGTTGGGTTTTTGTTTTGTTTGCACCAGGGTTCCATATCAGTCTCTCAGTGATAAGTGAACTTCAAATAGAAATACATTGCAGAGCTTATCTCCAATATAATACTGTAAACTACGTGCAGGAGTTTCTGAGCAACCACAGCACATAAACTGCAGATATTTGAAAATGTTCTTTCCAAGGTATTTGCTTTGTCTAAAGTTCTCTTTCAGAAAACTACTTTACGGTTTTCTTGACTTCATCTGAATTCTTGAGATGCCATAATTTTTAAATTAATAATTTTCTGTCAGTTATTAACAACTCCTACAAAATATCTACCCCTGGTTGTTCTGTGTAGTAGAATTACTAAAAGTTATGAGGAGAAATGTTATCCTATGTTGGATATTTAAAGTATTACATATGGTCTAATAAATGCTAGGTTTTCTTTTTGCAGTTGACCAAAGGGTTTTAGAGCTAGAATGAAAGGGTTAAAAATGAAACCCCTTAGTGCAAGGCCTTCCAGTGTTGAGTATGCTTATTAAAACTGAATGCTGTGCTTTTTGGCCAGCTGCTTCTGCAGAACAAATCTCATTTTACTGTGGAGATTTTTGCTTACAGGAAAAATACTAGTACAAAAGCTGCTGGCTGTGGTCAGAAATGCCACTTGAATATCAGCATGTTCTTTTGTCTGACAAAACACCCTCCTGAGGAGGTCAGCTAGAGCTAGCAGGGGATGTACTAAGGCTCTTATCTAAAATAGGAGCCTAACTTTTGGTTACAGAAACACCTGAGTTTATTTTTTAAGAGAATAAAAAAAATGAAACTTTTCCTGCCAAAACAGTCTTTTCCTGGAAAGTTATGCACCTACTGATAAGCATCTATACCTCTCTGTTGTACATTGGCTGTCTGTATTGTGAGCATTTCCTGGAAAAGTACACTCTCTTTCCCTTCAGCTTTTTAGTTATTTCTAGAAGAGAACAATATCTTGTGTTCTGAGAGTTTTGACTGAGGATATAGTACTTAGACATTCTTCAGTTATAAGAAATGTAGAAGACAACACCAACTAAGAGACAATGTTAAAGTTTCTGAATAGTCTGCCCTACTGTCTGATATGATCGCTCTTCTGGAAAGTAATGGCTGAAAGTATGAGACTGAAATGTCTGCTGCAAACTGAGAACTAGAGCCTGTACCCTTTAAATGTGTCTCTGAAATACCTGTCTTTTTTCTGTCTCAACTACATCTATTTTACAGGCACTGGTGACCTCAAGTATGCTTACACAGTGCAATTCCAGTATGGAGGTGCTTTTCTCATTTATGTATGTCTCAGTGAAACAAAATTCCTACTTCTCATTTTTGGTATCATATACATTTAAAAGGAAATTTTTGTCTACTGTGATCTGTATTAACCTCTGCTCTCTGCTTTGTCTTTCCAGCACTGGCTTGAGCCCAACAAATCCATCTTCAAGCAAATGAAATGTAAGTCTCGAGAGCTCATGTTTTTAAACTGATTTTCAAATGTCAGAAGGTTTTCTTGCAGTAATTTAGAACAAGCTTCATTTGTTTCTCAGTGCAAATAAGTCCTTCATGTCCTATCTGGAGGCCTAAAAACTTCATGCTACCCTGATTTCACCATCTCACAGTGCTCTGCACATCAAAAGCTTTTCTTACTGTTCAAGGCTAGAGCCAAAGGCCAGCAGACGTGTGGGGTGGCAGATCTGGTGGGAAGACTGGTATTTTCCAGCTCCCATTTTCAGTCAGATGCAATCAGCCACTGGGAGATGGCAATAAAAACAGAGTGTAGCAATTGCTTCTGGGTCTTTTCTGGTTTCCCTTCATTCTGCTGCCCCTTGCTTCCTGAAAATGCAGAATGTTGCCTTGAGATCATTGTTATTGTCCAGCAAAATCAAGCACTGTGGGCTAAGTGGTGAGCTTCTGCCACAGGTGGGGGGAAATTAAGATAATTATTTTAAAATACAGGAATGTATTATTTTAATTATATTTTTGAAATGTTACTGTCTGGCTTGTGGTTTCCATTAAATAGTCCAACTGTTTAGACCTCACCAGGAGACAGAACTGCTTTGGTACTCAGGAGTTTATATCCAGCAGCAGAAGACAGTTTATTTAGCAGTTCTGGAGACTTGACTTAGCTCCTTAAAGTTGTGTCTTAGCCATTATCTCTCTCTCTCTCTCTCTCTCTCTCTATCCATCTATCTATCTAATCTATCAATCATCTATCTATCTATCCATCTACCTACCTACCTACCTACTTAGTTTATGAAATGAAGGAGTACTTTTTCCTCATATTTTTTGTGTACAGTTTCCTGTTTTAAGCATAAGTACAAGGTACTTTTTGTGTGGGAGAGAATGTATTTGCTTTAAAATGTGGTGAGGCTCAAGAGATTGTCTGATATGCAAAACCATCTAATTCTGGATGTTGACTACACTACATGGAGTACTTCAAGGGATTCTTCTATTAATTCAGCAATAGTATATATTGCAATATGTGCATACATATGTATATATGGCTATTCACCATTATCTGGCATATTCAGTGTGAACTGTTATATCTAGTGTCTAGCTAGCTGAAGTACTATGCAGTAAGAATTAAGTATAAAAATGTCAAATTAGAATTAAGTTGTGCTCCTCAGCAATGCGAGTAAAGGAAGAAAAGAGGGAAGAACAGAGGGATTGTAATACTTGTAAATTGTCTAAATCTCTTGCTTCCTTCCAATGAGTTATCAAAAGTAGACATGTTTCCTGAATGTATTCTCCGACCTGCGTTTGTATCACTGCTTTTACCCAAAAAAGCATAAGGGCTCATTCCTCTCGCGCACTTTGCATAACAATACATGCAGGGGCTCTGCCAACAGATGTGCTTAGAGTGTTCTGACTTATTCAAAACAACTTTTCCTGCATATATATGTTGCCTAGATGTGATAGATTGTAGTCCATGAATTCCATAGATGTAGCGATGTGATGGCCTCATCAGAGGATTTCTGTGGCTTTTGTGATAGAATACTAACCAAAACTCTAAAAACAAATGAATGCATAGCAAAAAAAAAAGGAAAATAAAATGCAGCTAGCATGAGGTTATCATGGTGAAAAAGGTCTTAAGAACAACAAAGAGAATGCAAAAGAGAATGAGATGCTAAAAAAGGATTTTTGTTACCAGCCTTAGATTTAGGGCACAAAAGTTGAATTAACTATATGATTGCCAACTGACATCTAATACTAGTGTAACTTAACTTCATCCTATGTCACATAAGAAGGACTTTAGTTGCTACAATAAGTCTTTAAGGAAAAAAATAAAGCTATGTGTATGTTTTATGTACATGTGTAGAATCCACTAGATTATGCTCTCACAGGTTTTGAAGACATTTTTGTATGAATTTGGCATCAGGAACGTTTTGAATTATTTTTCTAAAAATAGTCTATATTAATGTAGAACATCAAACAATTTCTGAAGGCACAAGGTTAACTCATACTGGATCTAAAAATATTCAGTTTATTATGAAAAGGTTTAGACTCAGAAGAAGAAATTACTGATACTCATTTGCAAAACATCCCAGTCTCAGATGGCAAAAGTGAGGACTGAAATTAGTAGATGGTGCAAAGTCTAAAAACTGAAGCAATGAAGTAACTGGTTAATAGCACATATGTAATGTATACATGGTTTCTGGGAGAAATGATGGCAGAAAGCTATTCACAGTGACTGTATTAGATGGATGTTTTCTTTTATTTCTTTACGTTAAGGAATTCAGGAAACTGAATTTCTGAAACTGAACTGAAATTCAGTTTCTCTGATAATACTAATGACTCAAAAAGTTCTAAATTCAGTTGAATGCTTAGATTTACATAGAATTGTGAAGCATTTGCATGCATGCAGAAAAATTTCAAATATACTGTGTGCTTGAGCTCAGCTTCCTTTTCCTCCAGCACAGCAGCAAGTTTTTCAGTGCGTTTATTCATGCAATCAGTATTGACAAATATTTGGAGCAGAAAAACTTTGGCTAGTAGAAGTATTCTGGTATACATTTATACTAGCTTTTATGGGCCTCAGTAGTACATGAATCATTCAGGCATAATCCCTCTATATAGTCAGGTTGTACAGAATTCACTATCTGGCAACAACACATTTCTGGAATAGAATGTTGTATATTTGAAGCTCTGAAGTGTCCATAGGATCTTGTGTGATGTGCTACAATTTTGACTTCTTTAGCTTTGGAAAAAGTAGTTTTAAGTTCATGTTTAGTAACACTGGGATATGACAGGAAGAATCTTCTAAAATGTTTTCTGTTTTGTTTTATCACATATGAAACCATATTTAAATGTGTTCTGGTGCCAGACAAAAAGAATGAAGGCATGGTGTCTTTTCTGTCTCATCATCTACCTTTGCATTTTCCACTGTCATTGTAATGTTTGTGTTTTAACATGATGTGTAAAGTCTAGCTCTGTGCCTCAGCTATTTTTACCACTAATTTTGCCTGAGAGGGAACAATTTAGCTTCTGAGAAATGTCCTGAACCACTGCCAGTCTTGTTTGTACAGATTGAAGCCAACCGGTGACCCCTAATCAACAGCTGCAAGCAGTGTTCTTCCAGTAGTGTGTTGGAAAACTGTCTGGAAGGTTGCCTAAGGAAGCTGTATCTTTGTGGTTTAGGATACAGAACTTCTGAAAGAAATTTTTCTGTTCTTTTGCATGTTTTTGTGTATACTGTTATTCTCTCCCAAATGCTGGCAGTAAAATTCTCTCTTTGGCCATCCTGTGTTGCTTATTTTCTGTCTAGGAATGGAATATTGTAAAACTGAGTCACATCAGCACTGTGTAAGTAAAGAACAGAGTTTTCCCACCGACTTTCTCTCTTGCTGTTTTTGGATTAATTTTAAAGATTATTCTGTATAATAATATGCAGCTCTCCAGTAACCTGCTTGGTGGAAAATATCCAAATATATGTGTTTCGTTCTTGATGACAGTGGAACAGAATATTTTCTGTTGCTCTGAGACGCAGGAGTTCTAAATTTCCATGTTTTTCTTTCTGCTTTGCCTAACTGAAAGAGTGTACATTACATATTAGGGGAAAATTCTTTACTGTGGGGGTAGTGAGGCACTGCAACATGCTGCCCAGAAAGGTAGCAGGTGTCCTGTCCTTGGAGGTGTTCAAGGCCAGGTTGGAACCTGGTCTAGTGCAAGTTGTTCCTGCCTGTGGCAGGAAGGTTGGAACTAGATGGTCTCTTTAGGACTTTAAGGTCTCTTCAGACCCAGACCACTCCATGATTCTATGATCTGAATGAGTAATGCTAAAAGGATTTTCTCCTGTGTCAGGTCATTGGAATTTTTCAATTAAATTCTGTAATCTCTAATGCTGTCCTAAAATCTGAAAGAAAGTGGAATGAACCAGAGGATCTCAGTACAAATGTAAAGAAAAGTTTAATCAAATATGAGATTCATAAATATGTGTACAACGAGAACAGGAAGTTTTGTATGATCCTCTGGGCTGTGTATTCTATACCTGTGATCCTCATGAAGATTTAATAACACCTTTTTAAGCATTATTATAGACAGCTGACAAAAATTCGCCTTGCCCTGTTATTCTGTAACTAACGAGTGCAATGTGGGAGACCCCTAATTTGAGATTTGTGATGGATCAGGTATCCCTTATACATAAAAACATTGAGTAATGTTCTGTCTGTCTTAAAAATGCTCAGCAAGGAATATGGATAAACAGCTGATTCGTCTGGTACGGGAAGAGGCAAATGGAAACAACTGAGTATTTCTTAATGGTTCCCCAAAGATCCTTCTGCAGCATTAGTGAACATGAAGACTGTTTGAGTGTAATATTTTTGCTTGCTTGTTTGTTCGTTTTTTAAATTTCACTAACTTTTTGTAGGATACTGTAGTTCAGAGAATATGTAACATCAAGGAGAGATGCAGGGACTTTTCTGCAATGTTGCATTCTCAGGGTTATGAAGATAATTTTAACATCTGCTTTTGGCTTTCAGTATCCACCTGTATTCATGTTTAGTATAAAAACCCAACACTGCCAATGAAGTGAATTACAGAAGGTAGTATTTGTGCTGGGTGAAAAGCAGATTGTAAAAAACGAACAAGAAACCTTCCAAAAAGGTGTCAGCTGAGAATCTTCCATCTTTCTCTATTTGGCTGACACTTGTAAAATTTCCACCAAGTTTTTTACCAGCTATTAAAAACTATTTTCTTCTTTCATAGTGTTGTGGTTTAGCCCCAGCCAGCAACCAATCCCCACGCAGCCACTCACTCAGTCCCCTGCCATCAGGATCAGGGAGAGAAGGGTAAAAGCTGGAAAACTCATGGGTTAAGACAAAGACAGTTTAATAGGGAAAAGAAAAGCACACACAAGCAAATCAAAACAAGGGATTAATTCACCACTTCCCATGGGCAGGGAGGTGTTCAACCATCTCCAGGACAGCAGGGGCCCACCATATGTAACAGTGACTTGGGAAGACAATCACTCCAAAACTCTCCCCTTCCTCTTTTTTCCTCCTACTTTATACCCTGAGCATGGTGTCACATGGTCTGGAATATCCCTTTGGTCAGTTGGGGTCACCTGTCCTGGCTGTGTCTCCTTCCAACCTCCCCTGCACCCCAGCTTCCTCCCCAGTGTGTCAGTACGAAGAGCAGCAAAGGCCTCGGCTCTGTGAAAGCCCTGCTCAGCAACAACAAAAACATCTCTGTATTATCAACCCTGTGTTCAGCACAAGTCCAAAACACAGACCCACACCAGGCACTGAGGAGGAAATTAACTCTACCGCAGCCTAAACCAGCACACATAAATATATTTCCTTTTTTCAGATTCTTTTTCTATGAAGAAAATGGTAATACGAATGTGTACACTTTTTTGTAGACTTTTCTTAAAAATGGTTCATGTGAGACTCAGTCCTTTAATTACTGATGTCTGTACCAAGGGAGGCAGCTCCCATATTCCTCTTTGTTCTTGTCAGGATATGGTAGGTTTGGGCACACTTTAGGGAGATCCTTACTGTTTCATGTACATACAATACTGTATCCTAGTTAAATGTAAGTCAAATAAATTTAAAAACATACAATCAGTTGCCTGGAAAACTATGCTCTGTGTATAGTTCCTTCATGAGTATTTAGACTGTGATTGGTTTGAACATTTTACATAATTTAAATTATTTTATTTGTTCCTTGCCTTCACCTCTTACGTACTGTTAACATATAAACTGGCAAATTAATAGTTCTGCTTCAATGGAGTTTGCTGTCAACACTATTCTCCACACTAAAGTCCTTTGAAATTACTGTTTTTAGTGAGAAAGTGAACTCTGATGGTAGGAAATTCTGACAGAGCCTTGGGCATTTCGCTATGCCAGCTGCTTCTTATCTGAGAGATAAAGGACCCTTCTGAAAGAAAAGGCTTATAAGAAATGGCTATTAAAAAACTGATCATGTGCTTGTTAGTTTTGTGTTGACGAAATGTGCTTCTGCAAATTCTACTCTGTTTTGGGAAGGTTTGTTGTTAAGGTTTCCACTTTAATATGGAAGTGGTAGAAGTAATTTTACTTTCAAGGAATTGAGAAATTATCTGGCTTGACAATCACATCTGTTGAGCTGGTAAAATTCAATGCCTGTCTTGGTTTCTGCTATGAGAAACCAATGAAAGACCATGAAGTCCTGATGTGAGTTTCACTAGTGCGGTAAAACCTATAAGACAAAGGCCTTGCTAAATGTTTACATATCATCTAATATGTCTTTGGAAGAACATTAGGCTTATGATCTACCTTGAAATTAAGATGGAGAGTAAAGTGGATAGCCTTGGGAGTTCCCTCCCTCCCCATTCAAATGTTCGTTGTGGCTGGTTTTCTGATTGAGAATTAGAAACAGAAAAAGAGGATCTCCTTCTGTAATTGCAGGGAACCTTCTTATCTCCTGAGACGAATTAGATGGATGGTTTCATATTCTTTTTAACATTTCAAATTGCTAGTTGTGTTTGTTCCATTCTTGCACAGCAATAGAGAAGGGACCTTTGCTTAGCAGGCTGCAGCAGACTCATACAGTATTGCTGCACTGCCGAGGAGGAATGTTGTTACAGAAGCTTGAGTCTAGGAGAAGATTTGCAAAATAGGCTTTAAGCTGCCTTGACAAATCTCCTGCATGTCCTGTGCATTGGTGTGTACTTCTGTCACATACTGTTCTTCTGCTACAAATAAAACATTTCCTACTTTAACATTTCTTAGGAGTGTGGGCTATTTTTATAATGCAGTGCAGCCATCCTTTCCTCACTATGATACTCTTTTCTTATAGGGGAGCTGCTACTTTTATGTGGTTACTGCCAGAGTGGGACTCTTCTAATACAACTCCTTTTTTTTCTTTCTTTATTTTTACCACAGACAAATTTTCAATTTTTTCATTGACATCCGAAAAATTGGGTAAAATTCAGTACATTTTGGGGTCTTGCTGTAGGCTTGTATTTGCTAGGGCCCTCAAGAACCATGCATTAACTATTCTTATATCTGCATTGCTATTTCAAGCCCAAACTAAATCTAAATCTGCCAAAACGTTTAAAAGGTTTTTTTTTTTCTGAGGAAGAGCTCTTGCTTGTTTAATACAGGTTGTCTCTTCTATCATGTTTTGTAAGTGGAACAGTATTCCAAAAGCACGTATTTTCCTCCCTTGCTTAGTTTTAAGATGGCTATTGAGGAGTAAGAGAACCATTTAAGATGACTTCAGTTATCTTTTGCTTTGTCCAGGCAACATGACTCCTTAGTGAGTTTCTGCATGGCTGCTTTCCTTTCTGGGACAGTGAATTCACTTTACCTTCTACTCTGCTGTTACAGGGCAGGGAAGACATAATGATGTCTGCTGTTTTACAGCCTGTTTCCAGTTGTTGTAAGACAATGATGCAGTCTAAGACAGCAAAGCCCACAGAAAATAGACTGAGTGTTTCTCTGGCCTCCAGAGGGCTTCTCCAGATTTGAAAAGAGTGAAAGTTCAAACCATCTCTAGAGAACAATTAAGGCTTATTTTTCTTTCTTCATTTCCTCTTCATTTCTATTTGTTATTGATTACTTGCTTTCTTTTTTTTCCTGTATTTTTCATCGTTCCATTCCCACCCCTTCTGAATTCCTTCTTGTGTCTTAAATTAGTAGTTATTTAAACAAGGAAAAAAAGGTGAATTGGGCAGGTTTTTTTGAGGCTGACTGTACTTAGAATAAATGTAAGGTTTTGAAAGAGGAACATGTTCCTTCATCTTCAAGAAGAGATGAGCCCTCCAAAAGATACCAACTGTAACAAAAGATTTAATGCATTTTTATTTTCTATTGCTGTTGTACATCACATGGAGATCTGTGGTATCCAGAGATGTGTTTCTGGAACACTGCAGTCAGAGTAGCTTGAAGAGTATCATGATTGTTGAACTAATTTCCATATGAAGCTTATACAAGCCTATGAACTGGTAAGCTTTAGAAGATGGTACAGTAAAATGTTCTGGTAGCTTACTAATTACTGTTATAATTTACAATTTAAAAAAAGTAATTATCGATTTTACCTGGTAGTGTCTCCCATTTTCTCTGTGATATTTTTTTGCCATTTTCTTCTGCCTCCCCTTTTCCTGCTGTAAAAGCACCACCTCTTCAAGGTTTTGGAAATATAAAACTGACTGCATACGTTGAGAATATACCATGACCAAAATATTCTAAAACCTACTAGAATATTATAGACCTGCACTTTGCTCTGAATCAAAGTGTTTGAGAGGCACTGATTACAAAATTGTAATATTTCCTGTTGTCGTGATCCTTTCTTCTTTCTTCTTTCTCCTTTCCCTTTTTCCCTTTTCCTTTTCTTTTTCCACCTTTTCTCTTCTCTTGCAAGGATTGCGCAACAGGCCTGGTATTGATACCATTGCTCAGAATTAGGTACTATAGTCTTATTAAATACTGGAAACAGAAATATTTCTATTGTTATTAGGAATGTTACAGAAATATTTCTATTTAGTTTCATAAACTAAATGGTTTCTTCAATTTTGTAGTATTATCATTATTTACTGTTTGCCAAAAAAACCCACCCCAAAATAAAGGACATATAATATTTACGACTCTTGTTTGAATCTCTGCCTAAACTAACCACTAGTAAGACTCTTTAAGGTCACTCCTTCAGAGTGGCTTAAGCAATGTTTCTTTGCTAGTGTTCTCATGCTTTTTCTTTATCTTGCAGCTCATCCACCATACACCATGTGCTTTAGAGTGAAATTCTACCCACATGAACCCTTGAAGATTAAAGAAGAGCTCACCAGGTATTTTTTGGAGGTTTTTGTTGTTTTGTTTTATTTTGTTTTGTTTTAGTCTGTGCATTTAATGTGCATTGCTAACAAGTTCAAGCAAAAGCAGATTGTTGTGTAGGGTAGGTTTTTCGCTATTTCTGCTAAAATTAGCATAGGCTGACATTTGCTATACTGATCACTCTTCTTTTTATTATGATACCTATAGATTTTTAAAAGCAGTTTAAGGGAGCTTTTCTATAACATACAGAGAAGTAGTTATGTTATACAAGAACTTTCAGGAAGTGACACAATGGTCAAATAATTGGGCAAATCATGGTTCTTTCCCTGGCAAGGATAAGTTCCTTGTTCCTTTTGTGTCTTAGTTTTCTTTCCTTTCTTTCTTTCCTTCTTTCTTTCTTTCCTTCTTTCCTTCTTTCTTTCTATTTCTTCTGGCAAGTTGTGCTGATTGTCTCTTGGCCATCACTGGACAGCCCTGNTCCTTCCTTCCTCCCTTTCCTCCCTTTCCTCCCTTTCCTCCCTTTCTTTCTCTTTCTTTCTCCTTTCTTTCTTTTTTCCTTCTTTCTCTCTTTCTGTCTTTCTTTCCTTTTTTTCCCCTGAAATAATCTGGGAAATTTAATTCAGTCCTGACTCTTTCAGCAGGTGTATGTATAGTCTCATTGAATTTTCTCTTGTGTGTATCTTTAGGAACATAAATAAGATAGTCTTTTCAAAGTACTGATAGACTTTTAGCAAACTGATGTAGAGGTGAAATATATTTATATTTTTCAAGTACCGCTGCTATGGAGGGTAAGAATTCTTGCTGCTTATTTTGGAATTTTGAAATTTATGCTGTGAAAATAGAGCTGTACAAGAGCTCAGTCGTACTTAATGAATGGGAGCTTTGTCCTTCCTGCTGGCCATTGTGAGTATTCTGTTGCTCTGGGCATTTTTCCAAGAAGTGTATGTGGTGGGGGGAAATGTAGGAAAGTAACAGCTCTTTTGAGGTCTGCACCAGGTACGCAGGACTGTATGAACGTTTTACCACCTTGTCAGTGAGCAGGCCACACTGCTGGCTGTTGGCTGAGTGCTGCAGAAGCACCCAGTGCCTCACCACTTGTTGCCTTAGGTCCTTCATTGATGCTTTCCCTGAGCACTGCAAGTTCTTATGCTCACAAGTCACTTCATGAACATGGGTGATCCCATTGTCACTGGCCTCATACTGAAAGTTTCAGAAACAGATTGTGTTCTGCTGAATGGTACATTTATAGGTTGTATAGAACAGCTGGAGCATGCTGTTCATATTATAGCTATTTATCTCGAATGAAATACTGAAACTGTTCAGCTGAGTGAACAGGTTGTAAAACAGGATGTCAGTGATTTTCATTACTTGTTACTGTTTGTCCTTGGATGAACATTTTACCTTTTATGATCCAGAGTATAAGCTTTGTATAGACCTTTCTCATTCAAGAGTTTCAATTAATTGACTTTTTAAAAACTCCTTGGATATGCTCCCAGGATAAATTTTATTGAAATGCAAAACACCAAGGATTGGCTCACTGATGTATATTGTAATGTGAGTATGTTTTAGTCTTTGCTGGTATATTTCAAATGAATTTTTAAAGTCAAGTTGCTGTATGAGAAATGGGTTACAGTCTTTTATAAAAACTAATACCATCAAGAGCTTGAAAAAGAAAAATAATTTGAGACATTTTTAATTCAACATGTTTTTGTATCTGATCAGCTTAATAGTTTTCCAATGTTGCTATTTGGGAAGGTTTGCTTCGTCTCTGCCCATGTGTCTTACACAATAATGAAATACAGAAAACGCTCTTCAAATGAGCAAGTAAAGTACAGTCATGTAACCCACTCTGAGAATTTGATTCATGACCAAAGCAGAGGGTGGCATTCAAGGTGATGCTCTAGATTGGCTGGAGTTATTTTTCTTTTCCTTGAATTGAAATTATTGGTGAAATTCAGACAGAAAAGTGTTCATTAGCATTTGACAGAGGACAGTCATGAAACCTTGAAGACTAGTTGGTTTCTTGGTAGGTTACTGTTTTGTCTTTTTTTTTAGTGCTGCTGTGTTCACTTGACAAACATATTTTTGTTTTGAAAATAAATTAATAGTATTGTCACCCTTTGACTTAAAAGCCATCAATACTTCACAGCTGTATGTACAGTCAGCTGAGTGAGAGTAACAGTGTTTTGCATTTCTTTTACTGTTTGTGCCTGCACATGTCAGAGTTTTTCTCTCACTTCTTCAGCTGGGTGGAAATCTGATGAGTGTCTGTGGTCCCTATTTAAATAATGAAATTAAGTTACAGTAAGACATTCTGCCATATTGCCATGCCACTCTTTGGTTCAGAACATTAATTAACCCTGTGATTAATCCCTCGTGGATTATTGTCGATGCAGTCTTTGTAAAAGCTTTATAGGAATAAATCTTCAATGAAGCATCTTAGAGGCATCAGAGATATTTACAGTTCTTAAAAGGAACTGCTTTTCCTACTCTTTCCATAGAAATAGCTGATGTAAAAAAATCATCTATTCAGTAGATGAAGCTGTGTGTGTATGGGGTAAAGGTTTGATTTCTGTGAAACTGGTGTAACATGGGTAGAGACACTGTTCAGGATTTACACATCACCTGCAGGAATAAAATTTAACAGTTGTCACCTCAGATTACTGATGCTTCGTTTCTGTCCTAACTTTTATAGGTTGGGCTTGACTGTAATCCTTGAGTTACTCTGTGGTTTAACATGTGAAACTATTTTCAGAAAATGAAGGTGGAGAATGACCTAGCTGAAGTTATCACTACATCTATGATATTATAGAAAAAAACCCCTACAGTTTTCTGAAAATATGTGCACTCTGCCTGTTCAAAGGCCAGGAGTGCCTTGGCAACAGATGATGCTGTGTTCTTGCCTGTCACTGCATTTATTACTCTGCTAAGGACAACTATGAATATTGTCCGTACCTTTCCAGCCACTTACTTTCAACTTCTCGTGTTTTAATTAACAACTGCTTCCATAGCTATGCTTTTGAAATAAAATCAGTGCCTGCCTTTGGATGTCAAGGCACTCTGAGATATTATTGCTAAAGAAGAAATTCTGTGGAAAATATTTTTGCCTCTCACTATGGAAGGCGGTTCTGTGTGGTCCTTGGTCACTGTTTTCTCTAGAGGGAGCTGGTGTTAGGAAGGTAATTCACAAGTTAACTTCAGTGGCCATGGGGGTTGTTGCCTTGATCTCTCTTGCTGATGTAGCAATAGACTACCTGAAATCCAACTTGTCAATGAAGTCCAAATCTTAATGCACTTCAGTGCTTCTCAGCTCATCATCTTAATGGCTGTCAACATGGATTTAGAAGATCTCTCCTTATTTCTGGAATTACTGTTTCCACAGCAGGGCACTGAAGCTGCACATTTGAAACATGAGTGAGAAAGACTAAAGACATACTTCTCTTTAATTAGGCAGTTTTTCCAATGCCTTTTAAAAATTGTGATGAGAAAGTAGCAAGGATTTAACTTATTTTTCCCAAATGACTTGGCCTCTGAATGTGCACTGGAGGCTCAGCAGACTGCAACACAAGCAATATATACAGATTTTTGAATGGTTTTTATAACCTTTTAAATGGAGAAATATGCTCGGCCTCAGTAGAAGAGAGATGCTGCTTGTAGTGGTGATGCTTGGCACCCACCAAAGCCTTTCTCTCACTTTCCTCCACAGCTGGACCTCTCGGCAGGGGAGAGAAAATATAATGAATGGTCCATGAATTGAAATAAGTACCAGGAGAGATCACTCACCAAACACCATCACAGGAAAAGAGGCTGGAATTTGAGACATTAATTGAATTTATTACTGATAAAATCAGAGCAGGATAATGAGAAGTAAAATAAGACCTTAAAAATGCCTTCCCCCCACCCCTCCCTTCTTCCCAGCTTTACCTGCTCCTCCAATGGCACAGAGAGATGGGAAATGAGGGTTATGGTCAGTTCATCAGAAGCTGTTTCTCCTGCTGCTTAGGGAGAGGAGACCTTCCCGTGCTGCACCATGGGGTCCCTCCCACAGGAGACAGTTCTCCATGAACTTCTTGTGAGTCCATCTCACAAACAACAGCTCTCTGTGACTTGCTGCACTGTGAGTCCATCCCATGGGCAACAGTCCTCCCAAAACTGTTGCAGCGTGGGTCACTGTTCCACGGGGTAAACTCCTCCAAGGACAGGCTGCTCCAGCATGGACCCCTCTCTCCATGGGCCTCCCATGGGTTCACAGCCCAACCTTGTCAACTGGACAATAGCACCAAGTTCCACATCCAGCCTTGTCTTAAACACCTCCAGGGATGGTGACTCCACCACCTCCCTGGGCAGCCCATTCCAATGCCCAGTCACCCATTCTGTGAAGAACTTCTTCCTAATGTCCAACCTAAACCACCCCTGGTGCAGCCTAAGACTGTGTCCTCTTGTCCTGTCACTGGTTGTCTGGGAGAAGAGACTGACCCTGCCCTGGCTGCACCCTCCTGTCAGGCAGTTGTAGAGAGTGATCAGGCCTCCCCTGAGCCTCCTCTTCTCCAGTCTAAACAAGCCCAGCTCCCTCAGCTTCTCCTCACAGGGTTTGTGCTCCAGAGCCTTCACCAGCCTTCTTGTCCTTCTCTGGACTTGCTCCAGCACCTCAATGTCCGTCTTAAAGTGAGGAACCCAAAACTTGACACAAGACTTGAGGTGTGGCCTCACTGGTGCTGAGTACAGAGGGATAATGACTTCTCTAGTCCCTCTGGACACACTGTTCTTGATAAAGGCCGAGATGCCTTTGGCCTTCTTGGCCATCTGGGCACACTGCTGGCTCATGTTCAGCCTTTTTCTCTGCATGGCAATGTAAAGCATAGAAAATATGTTCCCTTATTTGTGATATTACATACCTACAAGTATATTTATTACATAAATACAAGTATTTATTTTGGCAGAAAACTGGTGCAGTGTACTTGATGTTATCTACTGTGGAAGAGAAAATGTGAAGTTAGTATTCAGAATAATACGCTTAAAAAGTCAAAATTCTTCTGGGTAAAAGGGCACCCAATCCAGGAATATTGTAAACACATTCATTTGCCCTCTGCCACTCTGTACCTGAGTATGCACAGTACTATGGAAAAGAGCAGTGAGTCTAAGTCAGATACCATGCTGAGATAACAATTTTTGAAGAATTGCTGGATCTCAGGAGGTGACCATATCTGTCAGCTGGAAAGACTGTAACAACCCTGGAAGAAACATTTTCTATGGAATAAACTGAGTGATGTGATTTGAACAAAATAAAAAACCACTATGTGGCCAAATCACAAAGTTTGGCTGTGGGAAAGATTTCTTGCCTCATTGAATGTCTTAAAAGAGATAAATTGTCTGTTAAGCAGCTAGAAACATGGTCTCGGGGGTCATGATGCCTTCTTAAAAACAAGAAGAGGTATTGCTGACCCTTAAGCTGCATGGCAGGAAAGGCTTGGCTGACCTGAAGTTGAGTTATCTGTATTGCAAACAGATATTAGATGGAAATGAGGTTGTTCCAACGAGAGACATTTGTGAGTGTAAGCACTGAAGCATAAGTTTACTAGCTTCTTGGTAAGCTTCAATACTTAGGGCCGTAAATCAGGTTATAAAGATATTCCAGGGCTTGGAAAAAACAGCTATGGTGGAAGGACACAAGAAGGAGGAAAATCAGCTCTGATTTTGCCAGTTATTTCTGTAAGTGTATACAATTTTAAGTACATACATAAACCTTAGTGAATTTAGGAGTCAGGTATACATTCATAACTTTTTACTGACCTAGGACATAAATTACTATGTTAGGATTACAGGAAGTGTCTGAAGTTTTGCCAGCCTTTGGCAAAACTTGCAAAAATTCCTTTCAGTTGAAAAGACATTCATCTTCTTAATTTGAAAGAGCTCTGAAGTGTTAGTCCCATTCCAGGCTGCCCTTCTTGCTTTGGAGATCTCAGCCTGTCTTCAGAGGAGAGGTGCTCCAGCCCTTTGATCAACTTGGTGGCTCTTCTCTGGATTTGTTCCAACAGGTCCACCTCTTTCTTGTGTTGGAGACCCCAGAGCTGCACGCAATACTCCATATGGGGTCTCACCAGAGCAGAATAGAGGGGCAGAATAATCTCCCTTGATATGCTGCTCATACCTCTTCTGATGCAACCCAGCATAAGGTTGGCTTTCTGGGCTGTGATTGCACACTCTCGGGTCATGTTGAGCTTTTCATCCACCAAGACCCTCAAGTCCTTCTCTTCAGGGGTGCTCTCAATCCATTCTCCATCTGGCCTGTATTTGTGCTTTGGATTGCCCTGACCCGCATGCAGGATTTTACAGTTGGCCTTGTTGAACTTCATGAAGTTTGCAGAGATCTTCCTCTCAAGCCCTGAAGTCCATCTGGATGGCATCCATTCCCTCCAGCTGTGTTGACAGACCCCCACACAGCCTGGTTTTGTTGGCAAATGACACCAAGGATCTTTGATTGTGGTCAGCAACAAACTATTTGCTTAGAAATGCCACACGTTGATCTGTTGACCTCACAGCTTGTCTAAAAAGCCATGCTCTGAAACCTTGGGTGGGTTTTTTTGGCACTGCTTAAAAGCTGAACACAGTTTGGCCTCAAGCTGACGGTCTCTCTGGAGAACAGTATCCTGTTTTTTGAAAAATCTTACTAAAAGGTTTTTGGACAGGGACTGCTCAACTGCCCAAGTTATATATGGTATTTACATCAATATACTGAACCTCTTCTGGTACACTGTCATTGCAAATTAAGAATTTTTACTTCATCTCACTGAGGCCTTTGTTTCACTCTGCTACTTCCTCTGGGAACTACCTGTAGAATAAGAGTACCAACATATGAAAGTGAATTAGTGAGCTGTTACTGGACATCGATTACAGGGGGGAAGAAAGGGTGCTGCAAAATAAAAAAAGGCCCTGAAGTGCAAGGCTTCTGTAGAACTCGTTATGCAGTGAAGGGATGTGTTCAGAGTGAGAGAAAATTGCTTTTCTCATTGATAGCTGTATTCCATTTATTGTATTCAGTGACAGTCCAAGGAAAGGAGGAAGATTTCTCTTGCCCTTCAAGTAATATTTCTAGGCTTGCTCTTGATGCAGGAGCTTATGGCAGGAACAGAAGCAGGTAACTTAGACAAAATATGCCTGACATTGGTGCTATTCCTAAAACACATTTTTATTGGCTATGCTGCATGTTACTCAAGGTCAGAGATGACTGGCAGTGTCAGGAAATGTCCTGAGGGTCTTCAGAAGCCACTGAGTCTTAGTAGAACCCTTTAGATGGTAGATTTTGTCCAGTTAAAGTAATGTTTAAATAGTTTAAATAATTTTCCCAGAGGGGTGAAGCAGCTGAATGGTGTGGCTGTAACCAGCTAGGTGCTGGGAAAGGAGCTGCAAGTGAGTTGCTGGACAGTGAGCTGGTCCATCTCTGGGAGGCTGCTTTGCAGGGGAGAAAGTGGAAGAGAGTGGTGACCTTGAAGCTGTGCCAATCCACTTGCTTTTAGAAATAAAGTTTAAAGATTCTCTGTGGTAGAAGGCGGAGGACGGGTAGAAGGAACCTTTTGTTTTCTTCTCCCCATTTCTTTAGAGAAAGAGATGAATGGGAGAGGTCACCCCCCCAGGTAGGTCCCCCATCCCTGTGGCTCTTTAGGCCTCAAGATGCTATTTCTGCCTTCAAACTTTATCTGGAATTCTTTACAGATTAAAAAAAAAACAGAAGATGAAAAAAATCTTCACTGTGGTCAGTGTGCTATTTAGCCAACATCAAGAAAAAGATTTCCTTGTGTAAACCTGTATACAATGAGAACAGGGGTGCTCAAACAAGCTTACATTACCGTAATTTATTTCACATTACTAATGAGCAATGTAATAGCTGTACATTTTAAATAAAGCACTCTCTACGATATTTCTTTGTGTTTTTGTTACTTTTGCTCTTATTGTTTCACTGTTATTGATTAAAAAAAAATCTATTTACCTCTATTTTTCCCTTGTGGTTGTGCTTTGCCTCTTTTTCCTGCCATTTAAAATAACAAGAGAAAGATCCAAAATAGTTGCACGTTGGCTTCACACTGATACATTAAATCTGTTACAAAATGATAGCATGTTGTTTCTAAAATTTTAAATTATATTTCAGATACCTCTTATATCTACAAATAAAAAGGGACATTTTCCATGGCCGGTTGCTGTGCTCCTTTTCTGATGCTGCCTACTTGGGTGCCTGTATTGTCCAAGGTAAGTATGAGCAGCAGGCTTCTTTAAATACTTCACTTATGTGTTGGTTCTATCAAAGCAGCAACGCAAAACTTGTGGGACTACAGCTACCAGTAACTTTTTGTTGTTGTTGTGCTGTTTCCCTGTATTGACATGCACTGTGAAGCACAAAAAATTCAGCCAGTTAGCCAATGAAAACCAAAAGCTGAAGCTTAAAAAACAATTAAACCAAGTAAGTTATCTTAGCATTTTAGTGAAGAAATATGGCATCAATGTTAGATTCCACTTATCAAAAAAGAAAACTCTGTTCTGAATCATGAACGGAAATGTAGCCTATTCCATTTGAATTAAGCAGGAGAAAGCATAATTTGGTGCCCTTTCTGTGTGATGATGGAATCTCTGACAAAAATAGGAGGTGTAATTCAAGGGGAAAGAAATTTTAATTTCCAATTTTTTTTTTTATTCTCCCTCTGTCTCTCCATCATTTCCTTAGAACTAAATTCAGGAATATGTCTTGAATTGTACAGAGAGGAATATCATCTATGTATCTGATCAGGGAAATCATATGCATGAAAGTTCCCTTTATTCTGCCTTGATGTGAATGAAGCTCTTAATGTGTTACAAGGCAGTGTATCCAAACCAAAACTCAGCTCAGGCCTTATTAAAAGAGGCTCATTTAGAAAAGTAGAACACCAAATGCTAGGTTTGGGTACCTAAGTGACACATCTTTTAGAAAGGAAATCAAGTTCTGCCTGGTACCTTAATTAACATTATGGCCCGTGTTTCTCTACTAGAACAGAATTAGGACCAGTCCATACCAGTGAGGATAAATCATGTGAAAAAGGGGAGTGTCAGGTGTGCATTGTTTTAGTTCTGCCTGGTACCAGAACGATAGATACTCAAAGGGGAACATTGCCTATGCTTCTGTTTTACAGAGCATTTTTCTGCCACAGAAAATAGTTTAGTACTGCTAATTAATGCAGTAGTTAATAAGGCATTGAAATTCTCTTGAAACTCATTGATTAAAGTGGCAGTTATAAGGATTTTGTTTCAGTTAATTATAAATTCCTTAAAGAAGCATTTCTTGAGAGATGCTGGATTCTTACTGAGCATGGAAGTACCTTGAAGTACACGGCATTTACTGACTTCTTTCCTTATTAATTAATTTTGCAGTTGGATTTTTCTGTTTTGTTTTGTGTTTGGATCTTTTCAGCTGAGCTTGGTGATTATGATCCTGATGAACACCCAGAGAGTTACATCAGTGACTTTAAGATTTTTCCCAAGCAGTCACAAAAGCTTGAGAAGAAAATTGCTGAAATGCACAAAAATGAATTCAGGTAATTTATAATGCTGTTTGGTAAAAAGACAGCTAAGAAATACTTTTATCTGTGTCCAAGTAGCATATGTTAACTTAGGAGGGTGTGTTCCATGAATTATAATAGAAGCTCTACCAATACACTGTCTAATAGGCTGTGAAAATGTGGTTTCAGCTGAGGTAGTTTCCTTTGCCTGTTAACCTTCATTAATCATAGTTGATTCCTGCATGACTGCTGGTAATTTAAACTCAATTTGCTTGAAATGTAGGTCTGGTTAGTGGGAACAGCTCTCATGATCAGAGCTGCTCTGGTTGATTAGTGGAATAAAATCTTTCATTTAGGGATCACACGTTTTTTGCTCAGAAATTTCTGTCTTTTGCGCAATTCTAAAATTCTTGATAGAAATTGACCGGATTGAAACTATAATTAGGTTATTTCATCTGTAGGTGGTTAACATAGCAGTGAATTGCACAGAAATGTATTTAAGTAACTTCCTTGGAAGACTAAGGAGGTGATATCCAGAACTCTCTGCATGCTCTTTCTTCTAAACTTTTTAACACTGTAACAAAAAGGAAAGGAGAAAAGAGATTAGTCAATCTTTAAGTTTTTAAGTTAAACGAGTTTCAGGAGACAAGTAGCAGTGAGCTGTGCAACTATACCCTCTTCAGGGCTGTCAGTGAATGACATGCAGAGTGTGGAGAGGGAGCTTTCATGAGGCCCTTGGCATTTTGCTTAGTTGAGGATAGTCCTTGGAACATGGGGAAAGGCACAGGATGTGCAGAAAATCAAATGAAAGCAAATGATTACACAAAGTAGAAGAACAGTTTTTACTGAAAGATTACAAGGCCCTTTACACTTGCTTACCCTGTGTTTTGTTTTCATATTTCAATATATGCAAAAAAAGCAGAAAAATTCCTTTTCAGGAGAGTTAAAGCTTAAAACACTTTTTATTTCCAGAAGCCTGTAAAATATGTTTTTAAAATAAGGTGCAGCATTCGTGACAATAAGCTTGCCAGTATTAAAATGTCTTCTCTTTTTTCCTTCCTGAAACCTATAAAATTTCTTTGTATTTCTTTCAGTGAAACGATGTTTTAAATGGCATATATCTAACATTTTTAAAGCAGTCCAGCCTGCACTGTACACACACCCATAGAAACAGAATTTTAAAATAGGAAGAATAATTTCTTGTCGGTATTGTTCCATGCAGTGTCTACAGATTTCCAAAGGATAAATTCAGCCTTTAAAAACCAAGATATTAATCAGTTAAGCCAAGGTGTAATTGAAAAGTCTGATAAATTCAGTCCTTCAAGAACAGGCTAGTGCTTTACTTAAAGCTAGGAGAAGAGAAGGAAGGCTGGTTGGCCAATGCTGGTGGGTTTTATATTTCATAACACTGGGAGAGATGTACTTTTCTGTGTTGGTTTGCTTTTCTTTTATGTGTAATTCTGAATATCCTTTGCAAATGTAATCATCTAGTTCTTCTGTTATGAATAACCAGACACACTTTTTAGTGCATCTTTTAAATCCCCTTTCCTGTTAGTGTAGTCTGTCCAATCCTGTGACAGTAAATGTTACAAGCTTTCACACAGGTCCCTCTGGGATTCTCCAGGTCCTGAATTCCTCCCATCTGTGGTTGCTGAGCACATGAGGATATACCTGAATTTCTTCAGTAGTCTTGTTAAGGGACACCATTCATTATTGCCTTTTGGAAATCAGATGGTTATCAGGCTGACTTTTCTTGCTTTTGGATCTGCTGGTTCCTATAAAAATCCCCAGGAGGTGTTTGAGGCATAACCACAATTTATAGCAGAATTCTCTTCATATATTCCACTTATGTGTTCCTTAGTTCTCTTTCTATTCCATATTTTACCCATTTTTAGGTTACAAATTTCAGGCTCAGTGGCTTGTATTTCAGCCCTTTGCAGCCCTCAAGAACTGCCATCTTTCTTTTCTGTTTTCTCTGCTTAAGTCAGCATCTGGTGTGCCTTACCTCTCTGTCTCTTTTCAGAGAACAAAGGCAGTTTCAGAGCTGTCTGGGTAGCTGCTATGTGGCGATTACCCACTGTAGCTCTGTCTTCCCAAAACTGATCATCCTCTAACATTTTTTACATCAGACATTCACCAGTCACACACAAGTTTTACCGTTTTCTGGATATTTAATTCCATGGATGTCAATGCTGGCAGTACAAATTAATAAAACATATCTGACATATAATGAACTATATAGAGAGAGTGCCAGTGCTAGATGATCAGATTTACATATCTAGCTGGAAAAAATGATAGGAAAACCAGGCTTCTCTATGGCATTGATTAGAACATCTGTTTCAATGCATTCTTTAGCAAGTTGAATTTTCTGATAAAAATTAATATTGTGCTCCTTAATGAGTATTTTTAAAAGTGTTGCAAGGGCTTCCTCAGGCCTTTTCTTACAAGATACTTGAGTAACGTGTTAGCTGACAGCTAACATGCGAGAACAGATGAGACTGAGAGCCTTTTTAATCCAGCTGCCATTCATCTGCCTTCAGAATTGCTACCTCTCAGTTTCAGCTCTGTGTCTGATTCTTCTACATGTGTAAACAAACAAAGATCATGACATCTCTCTCCAGCAGTAGGCTCCCATACAACCAAAGCCCAGGGGCTTGGAAGAGGCCAGTTCTTTCACTGAATCCTTTGTCGATATCCTTAAGGCCTGTTCATTGGTCCCATCTTTTCTTCCATCCTACAGAATGAGAGAAGAATTTAGCTTTAGAAGGGAATGTGAAGATCAAGAGGGGAGATTCTGGGAAGCAGCAATAGGGTACTGTGACAGCTTCCAGTGACCTAGTGACTCATTGGGTGTGATTTAGAAGTCTTTTTTATTACTTAAAGCAGATGTATGACATGTCATTATTTCTTATTGGTTTTTGCTATGAGAACTTCACTGGATTTTAGCAAAATATGATCTATTATGTGACTTTCTGTTGCACTTAATTGCAAAAATATAAATGTGACAGACAGAAATTCATGGCAGATTTGTTGAGTTGTGATTGTCTTGTGAATTTTAATTAATCATTCTTCCCTCATTAAAGAAGGGGGAGGTAAAGAACAAGACAAAGGACAGAAGACAAAAACACCTTCTAATGAACTTGGTATCAGGTCTTATGTCCTTCAACAGAGCTTCTTACTCTGATAAAGTTCACTAGTTCTGGAAAGATACTTTTCAGCCAGAGCTCCCAGAGGCTAGGCACCTGAAAATACAGAGATTTCTAAGGGAAAGATTGACATAAGTCTCTATCAAGGGAATTTCTATTTGTAGGACTAATGTTTTGGTAGGGTTTTCTCTTCTGTTTTTTTTTTTTTTTTCTATTTTTTTTTTAAAAGAACTCACTGTTTGAAAATCAAGCACTTTTTTTATCCCATCTGAAAACTAATAATCCATTTTTAGTTCTTACATGAAATATTACACCATGTATTTATGGAAGTGTTATGTAAAAAGCCTTGAATTTATCTGAGAGCCCCACACAAATATTTACTTTTTCAAAAAATTTTTAAAGTTACATGACCTGTTCAAATGCCTGTTTTCAATGCTGACCTCATATAGGTAAATACAAGTTATTTACTATTCCCTTGGATGGCCAATGTGGATGCAGGCTTAAGATAATTGAGTGTTCTGAATTGGCTGTTGTCTCCACTTTGTGTACCAAACGCTTTGCAGAAGTCATATGTGAAAGACTATCTTTCGGGAGAAGGAAAATTTTCCTCTGAGGATGTGAAATCACTGCCATATTCTGATAATAACTATCTTAAAACCCATTTAAAGTGATAAGCTAAAGGGAGTATTTTCTTGAAAACCAGAGTAACAAATTAGTGCTTGTCTTTGATCCAAGCTAAATGAAAACTGTTGTTTAAATTTGTTTTGAAAGGCATATAACATTTTTATCCTTTGCTGCATCATCTACACTGCAATTACGCAGTGAGGATTTAAGCACTTTTCAATTTCCTGTGGTGCTTTGACTCTTACTGCATTCCCTTATCCATACCATCAGTTCCCACGTGGCTGTTACAGTGGTGCCAGTATGATCACAGGATATCCCACTGATGTGGCTCTCCGGCTCTAGTGCAGCTGTCAGTGGAGCCACTGGCAAGCATAACTAAAAACGTTACTATCTGAGTACAATCTGGGAGGCTGTCCTAGAAGGCTTGGCAACGGTTGCTAGAAAATTCTTTTCTTTGTGGGTGTTAATATAATTTCATTCTAGATTAAAGCAACTTCTTGCATGCTGAATACATTGAAATTCAGCATACGTTGAATACATCAAAAAGCACCAAAACTAAATTACCATTTAGCAAGTCCAGAACAAGGTGGATTTATTTCATTTAAGTGCTTATTACAATTAAAAGAACATATTATATGGTTTTATGTGTAATGCTGGTGGTAGACTCATCTACACTTTATATTTAGCTCTGGTACTACCCTAATCACATTGGTATCTAACAGCCTAGTATACATGAAGGGAATTCAATTGAAAGGACAGACAGTATGCTCCAAAACTTGCAAGTCACGTTACAGGAGACAGAACCCACTTTTCTGGGGACCGAAGATTTATTGAGGCTTAAATGGAGCTGAGGGGCATGTCTGGAAAAGAGCAGAGCTTGGGCTACTGCAGGGATAAGTGCCTTCCAGGCCTCAGGGGCCAAAGTCTTTTTAATTCCCAGTTATAAAAAATATACTGAGGACTTTGGAGGGTTGAGTCCAATGTCCTCTTCATTTCAGCTTTGGTATCCCATGCTGCCTCCCTTACAGTTTCCCAGTGTAGGCATTTAGATTTATCTATCAGGCAATATGTTGGCAACTGTCACTGCTACTTCAAAAATAACTAATTCTCTAAGTATTAAAACACCATTGTGTGTGATGTAGTAGGTAAATAATTTGATTCTATTCTGCTACATTTTCCCAGTGGTAATCTGCATGAGTTACAGAGATGCTTAGAATGTAGTCACCCAGTCCTTTCCCTGAAGGATTCTGTGTGTGCTAATTTCCTCAAAGCTTTTTTCTTCTGAAACATACTTTTCTGACAGAAGTGTGCTTAAAACCAATTCAAATCAAGAAACTGTTCTTGTAGTTCTGGATTCACTAACTAGAAAATAGTGAGATGTTGTTTTGTTGGATTAGTGTTTGCATGGCACAGAGAATATTTCCAGAAGATTTAAGGTGAGGCATAGCTTTACTTGAGCAGGAATCTAATGGAAGAGGCAGGTGTAGCAGTAATCTAGAGAAAGAAATGTCACATACAAAAGAGCTGACTTTCCCATTCTCTTTTGAAAAACTGGAAAGATCTATCAATACATGGGATTTTTCTTTTTATATAATTCCAAGAAGTATTCAGTAGAAAGGATAATCTGCTTGAGTTGAAAAGATCATGAAATTTATGGCAACATTGATAAATTTTTGGCTTTAGGAGAGATTTGTCTTGTGTGTTTGTGTGCACTTGTGCATGCAACTGCTTTTTTTAACCTTTTTATTCCCTGGGAAGAGTGGTCATAATCATGATCTAAAAATGTCATTGTTTCTATCATGCTAGTTGTTGCCTCTCTCAGGGTGAGGTTTGGATTCAGGTTCTGCATACTTAACACACTGTTATCTTCAGATGTCTGTGTGAAATTCTACAATGCACGGATTTCATCATCAGCTGGAAGGAACTATTTTCTCTGCCCCCCCTCCTCCCTCCTCACCACTTCTCTGTTTGGGGAAGGCTTTATGGGCTAGGTGTGTCTGAACCAGAAAGATTAATCTACTGTGATAATAAAACCAGAAAGCTTAGTAGATTTCTCTGTATCTTGGGAATACATTTTAAATTAATAATAGGTAAATTAAAACTGCATCTCTTCTGTAAGTGTATTCTGTCTTTGAACACACTTAAAGCTGTCTGTGTCACTGCATCAATTTATGAGATAAAGCTGAAACACAAATGTCTGAACACAGATTTCCAAGGCACCAACTCAGTCTGATCTCTGAAATCATACTAATAATTAGAAATGTTCTGGTAGAAAAAGTTATGTAAGTGGCACATATCATCACAGCGTGCATGCTGTAAAATTAAACCCATAAGCATTTAATAGACTCAGTAAAAGAGTGTGATTATTGTTTTAAAGTGATTTTTTGGGTTTTATTCAGATTCCATCTGTCTGAATGAAAAAACAATTTTGCAGTAAAAGTTAAAATTGATATTTAAGTGTTCTGCAGCTAAGTTCAGTATGTTTCGGCAGTTTTCAGCAATTCATTTACTTCCTAGATGATAATGTTTCTTTCCGTATACAGACCCGTTTCAAGGCTTTCCTCTGCCTTCAGTGCCAGGCTGGGCACTTCCTGGGGAGCTGTGCTGCTGCTTGGGCAATGCGCTGAGCCTGGCCTTACTATTCTGATAAACTGAACCACAGTCTACAATGCAATTTCATTTACCAGTGTCTTCATTTAGTGCTTTTCTTTGAAATTATCACCACCACTGTTCTATTTTTCCGCTGCAACTGAAATATTAGCAATCATAGCAGGTTTATTTCAATACTACATAGCACCATTATTGTAAATAGTGTACTAAAAATAGTAGCAAATAGACTTTGTTTAAAAACATCTCTACTATGTGCCAAAATCTTCTGAGATTAAAGTAAAAGCTGATCAAGACCATTAGCACTATAATTTTATCACACTGGAGTCTCAGCTACGTGCAAAAAAGATTTAAAGACACAACAGCAAAACCTTATTCATGTGGTAAGCAGTTCTGTGTTCAGTGGACAGTGCAGCTAAATGCACTGATTCTTTATGCAGAGTTCTAGATGTATTTTATGTTAAAAGGAAACCCAGGTAACTCTGTTCTGCTGAGGGATGTCTTCTACAAGCTCTGGGACATAACAGCAAGAATATAGAATGGGAGGACATTCTTCTTGAAGTTGTTATTGTTGTCTCTCCTTGAGACCACGGGGAAATATGACCATGGCTGCAGGGCAGGGAAAAGAGTGGTTGATGGAGACTGAGCCTATGCTGTTTAAAGCATTATGGCTGGTTTCCCTGGTTTGTGTGGAGGGGAACATGTAATGTCGCTAGAGGCCAGACCATTATGTACATATTTATTTATTCTTTTATTGAAAGATATTAATACACCTTACAAACCACAAATGTCCAGAAATTAAACATAGAGAGGACATACTCTAGTAAAGTATTGCTGTTGTATTCTGCAGCAAGTACCTTTGCTTGAAATAGAGATGAGGCAAAAGGGTGGACTGTAATTGTTATTATTACTAGTTTGTTAATAGTAGGATCTCACATCATTTTATAAGTCAGTAAGAGGATCAGAGAAGACAAATCAAGTGACCTCACTAATGTCACTCAGGAACCAAGAGGATGAGAATAACACTGAAAATATTTTTTCTTTGCTGTTATTACCCTATGGTCTTCTTTGTTAAAAGGAATTAATGCTCAATCCTGTGCTATTTTATCCTTAACTTTCACTGAGATTTACGACTTCTGTATGTAACAGATATATACTCCAAAGGAAAGGTATGAAGGGGAGAAAATTCTGGAGCAAATTGATATTGGCAGTGAGTGAAGCAAGTAGACCATCACTGTGACACACCCTGGAAGATATTCCCTGTTGAGCTTCCTTGCCTTTGAAGTGCTTCAGAGCTGGGGACCCTGTGGGGAATAAAAAGAGCTTTTACACCCTTTAGTGCATACTTCTCATGAGCCTCAACTTAAAAACAGTTCGTGTTGCATACTTCTCAGTGTTCTATTGAAGTAATTGTTTCATTAAAATTTTATTAGGGACTTTTGGATTGATTGATTCCTGGGTTGAATCATTAATTTGTAGCTAATGGCTGTGTAGCTCTAATTTCAGAAGTAATCCACTTTATATCATTTTTATGGTATGCAGAAACGTTTCTGAGTTGTGGTTTCTTTTGGTGGTCCTGTTCAATACCTTTGCCATGCTGCAGATGGGTGCTATAGTGCCTGCAACAGATAGAAAGGGAATATATCTTTCCCTTAATGCTGAATATATACTGAAAAACAAGGTCAAGAACAGTAAATGCACAGATAGACATGAATTTCCAGAGAGTACTGGGTTCCAGAAAAACAAAGATGTGTTGCCTAAATATTCCCTGTTTTTCCATTGTAAGAGGCAATAGCTGAAATACTTGCGTAAGTATATATATATATACTTATGCAAGTATATATATATGCAAGTGTATATATATATACTTATATATATATGTATGCAAGTATGTATATATACATTTACATTTTTATACTTATATATATATAAGTATATAAATTCTTATGTAGGGCTTTTTATTGGATATAGAAAGCTTAAGGGTTTTTTAACAAAGCAAATCTAAGGCGTATCTAATGTTAGATCAGTAATTGATAAAAAAATGTTGACTTTGCTGATAGGATTTGCTACAGTTACATTTTTATTTAGTAAGAAAAATTTCATTACTGAGTTACACACGAAAAGCATATTATCAAGGCTTAAATATTAATCCTTTGATAAGAGATGAATGAGTGTTTTTTCATTTGATATTGTCCTTGACTCTTGTGCTTTGTGATGTTCTTTTAAGGCTTTGCACTGTAACCATTTGATTAGCCTGTAATCGGATAAGATCAAATTTGTCCATGCCTTCTGCTTTTTCTTCCCAAATACCACAACTTGTTTCACTTCATGCACACAAAATCAGCATAGTTTCAGAGGCTATAGGTGAGGGGAGCCTGATAATATTTTTTTAAAATGTGTCTTTAACAGTAATAGCACATTAAGATTTTTTTCCCCATTTGAATATGTCAACTCCCCAAACAATAATGTTGCAAATTACTTGTCACTTTTTGGTCCATTGAATCCAGAAGATTGACTATCCCTGGTACCAGCAAACAGAGGTGGATAAATAAATGCATTTTGGACTCCTTTATTTTCGTAAGGCCCAATATCCAATAAACAATCAAACTCTTTGTTTGGCTTTTCACTATGCAACATAACTACTCTAAGTAATTTAGGTCAAAGTAGTTAATTACTTCTGTCAAGTGCGGTCGACTGGTACATGAAATAAACTTGTTGCTTTTTTAGGGGTCATTTATGGTCTTACAGTTGTGATGACACATAAAATTGTGATTTAGTAATATTTAAAATGGAGAAAAAGCTTAGCAGACCTACCAAAAAAATTGACTGGAAAAATAAACATTTTTGTTTTGTTTGCTGCTTTCTTCCTGCTTTCTGCTTAAATATTAACTGTGTAAATATACATTTGTAATTTTTGGTGTTCCCCTCAATAAATGGTCTTCCCCACTGGCAAGTGGTGAGAAAGAGACCAAAGTAAGAAAGAGAAAGAAGTCCACTTCTTCTTTAATTTTTTTTTTAATTTAGAAGCAAAGCATCCAGAAAAATGTGGCCTGAAATAAAGTGAAGGCTGTGAAGTGTGAAAAAAGGTCCAAAATCAATACCGAAGAAGCCCAAGAAATATCATGGGGTTGACTAGGAGAGGATGAACAGCAAAGTAAAAATGAGTGATTTTAAAATTTGTTAACAGAAAAGGTTATTGATACTTACATTGCCACAGGTCATCATCCTGTTATGTTCAAAATAGGATTTGATATTCACAAGCATGCTAGGTGTTGTTTTAATTGTTAAACTGAACTTTAGGCCAGATACTGGATATCATATGTCAATACCTGTTGGTTTCTACCTGATGGGGTAGAGGAGGGAAATTATGCTCCATCAATACAGAGTGAAGTTTTAAGTGCCGATTCCCATGTACAACTGGTCAAAGTGTGAGGCTGGAATCACAAAAAATTTTGGGGTAGAATAAAGTATGACTATTGCTATGTTCCTTGAAAATTTGTTTATGGCTGTTTAAAAAAAAAAAAACTTTATAATTTGCATGAAAGGTGTTTTTGAGGCCTGGCTTTCTAAAGGTCCTAGGCACTGTTCATTATCATAAAACCATATTATCTATCAGAATCATGTACTCTAGTCATACAGATACATAAATGAAATAATACTTGAAACAGTTCACTTTCAAATAGGCATTGTAAATCTGTGGTAGAGCTTATTGTAACGGCAGGAATTGCCAAAAATCAAATAAAACTTACTCTAGATCTCAAGTCTTCATGTCACGTTTTGGGCTTTAGTGTGTATTCACTGTTGATTATAGACACCCTAAAAATAGGGGTGTATAAATGGAAATGCTGACAGATTCTGAGCTATCATGTTGGTAGCAGGCACTGCTATAATTAGGCATACATCTGAGTAGGCAGTATAATATGATTGCTGTGTTTATACCCTGCACTGGAAGGAATGTTTGTTAATCTGCACAATCCTTTTAAATGAGATGGGGAGCAAGAGTTTGTGGAAAAAAGATGATGAGGTTTATTTCATGAGGGTATATCAAAAGACAAGAAATACTTGCAGGATGTTAGATAATTCTGGTTAGTTGTTGTTATCTCAGGATTTATGAAAAACATCAGAATTTACCTGAAAAGGCACTGTACAATTCAGCAGAAGAAAACACGTGAAAAGTTTTCTTTTTATTACAAACAAAACATGGCTGAAATAATTAGAATGTCAGTAAAAACTTTCCTTTCCTCTGTCTTTAGGCATTTAAACTCTCCAGTCAAAAAGTCCTTTCCTCTCTTCTTTTTACTGTCAAACTCCTTTTTCTTTTGTAATTTCAGAGGTCAGAGCCCAGCTGTTGCTGAATTTAACTTGCTTCTTAAAGCCAATTCTTTGGAAACTTATGGTGTTGATCCTCATCCTTGTAAGGTAACAATTCTTTTACTAACCTTTAATAAAATGTTATTTTTACTAACATTTAGTTAAAAGCAAGTAATAGAATTGATTTAGCTCTGGTTTTTATCCAGGCACAAATAGAGAGTAATTAGTAAAAAAACCTGCCCTGGAACTACATATTATGTTTAAGCCTTGGAAGAACACTGACTGGTTAACATTTCTGCATCAGCCAAAAGAAAGGTCTCTCCGGGGGAAAAAACAGAAGAACATCACAGGAGAATCTAGTAGACTGTCATGGCCATTATTTATTTTAGTTATAGTTATTTATTTTTATTATAGTCCATAATTTATTTGCATTTAATACAAAGGTTTCTTTTAAGTACTCCAGGAGTAAAATTTTTTTTTTTGCCAAGATTTTCAGGATTCAGCATTATTTCGACAAGAAGATGCAACAAATAGGTAACCCATGGCAGATCAGTTTTTCAAACACTATCAAAATATGCAAACGTTAAGAAAAACAGCAAGCCAAATGTACAAAGAGGAGAACCCACTTCCCATTCCCACTTTGTTGTTTTGTGGTCCTCTATAAGAAGGTGATCTTAATTGCCGGTTCTGATTATCCCGTATGTCTGCATTTTTAATCACTTGGTTGTATCTGCATAATCTGCAGTGATTATTTTTAGTGTGACTTGCTTTGTGTTTTAACTGCTGCCTTTGTTTTGGCTAGTGTATTATCTCATCTGCTGGCACAGCAGTACTGTTCAGTTAGCTGTTCTGGTGGTGAGCACCCTTAAGCAGTCAGCTCTAACACAAAACTGCATACGATTTTGTATATACTTTGTCAGGAATGGTACTCCTGTGTGAAAGACAGGGTCTGGTTCAGAGCCCAGTGAAGTCAGTGATGTAGTAAACTTTACTTTGAAACTATACTGCAGATTTTCAAAAGGCATCCTGGAGAATTAGGCTGGCACTTGGAGGCATAACTGGCTCAGAATTTTCTCTTTACCTGTGTGGCAGGTAAAGAGACCTGGGGCTTGTAGCATAAGGGGCAAGCAGAGGTTCATTACCCATTCTTAAGGAAAATTTGTGTGTCTTCTGGCAGTGACTGCAAAGCAAGGTTCTTTGCTGGCCCCTTTTGACATTCTCCTTCCGGTGCTGTGGCTGTTACTCAAGAACCATCCTTGTTTCTGTTCCCCTTTACTTTGTTGGTGAAACATAAAGCATAATAAAGTTGACCATCTTTAGCAAGATGAGGGTATGGAACTTGGGATGGACAGAAAATCCAGTTAATATAAAATGCATCTCCATCATTAATGAAAAGTGATAAGCCAGAACTTTTATTGTGGAGTTGAATTTTAAAAATTACCTTTTCTATTTGAAAGGCAAGTACCACTATATCTTCTGGTTTGTACTGAAGAGTACTAGAGTACAAAACAGAAGCTTATATTAGTAAATGCTGTCTGACAGCAATATTTCCAACACACCTTGCAGAGGAACAATATATTGTGGAATATTAAAAAATATCAGTGTTGAAGCAGATATGAATCTGTGGTTTGCAGTTAGTCCTCCTGTTAAGAATGAGACATACATACAAATATGTTTTCAATAAATTTTAAGTCTACCTAACGAGTCCCTGTTGTCATCAGCTACAGGTAGATGGAAACAAAACATAAGATGCTGTTACTCACTTAGATGTCTAGAAATAAATGAGGCCTGTATTGCCAAAAGCAGTCCTTTTCTTTTGAAATGTAAAATTTGAAGGCAAAATTTGTTTTGAAAAGGAAAACAAAATGGGGTAATCTAGAATGGAGTAACGATTTATGCTATCAATAAGAAATACCTCACTGGATGAGGGGAAAGTTATGTTTCTTTTTCTTTTTCAAGGACTCATTCGGGACAACTACATTTTTAGGATTCACAGCTGCAGGATTTGTAGTTTTCCAGGGGAATAAAAGAATTCATTTATTAAAATGGTAAGTATATGATGTAAGCATACCTTAATAAATAAGTGCACCTTCTCCTGTGTGTTCTCTTCCTACCATCTTCACCTCCATTTGTTGTCTCCAAGGAGAGCCATGTGAATATTACTTCTTCTGCCCCAGCATATTTCTGTTTTAAAGGATTTTAGATAACAACTACTTCAACTACAATGATAACAACAACAATGACAGCAACAAATTTGGTCTCATTCTACTCCCAGTGAAAATTATGCCACAGGGTGCATTAGTCAACATAATTTGCAAATACTAAAACTGCGTAAGTTGATTTTTCAGCTATGCTGTAAATCACCAGTGAGGTTTATTGGCAGAGAGATCTGGAATAATTTACGAATCCACCTTAATCTTTATTTGACTCTTGGAAATATTGCAATTTCCTCAATTAATTATCCTCAGTTTGAAAACTATAAAAGAATTTATTTGGTAAGCAGAGGAGGAGGTGAGAATGCCTTTGAATTTTTAGTTTTTTAGTCTCTATTTTTAAGAAATGGGCACTTATGCAATTGTCCTTGGTTTGTCTGTTTTTGCTTTTCTTTTGTATTCCTGGACTTAACTGGTTAGCCTCAGTCAGCCACATTTGAGGAAGAGGTAAAACTCGGCTCTTGCAGATGATAAGAGCAGCTGGCCACACCCTCAGCAGTGCGGTGCAGAGTGACCAGTCATGCTTAGACACTGATAATCTCATTTTAGCCCTGCTGCTACATGCATGCCAACAGCAGTTACTTAGGTGTGACTGTTCCATCTCTGAGCTCTCAGCCTGTCTTGTGGGAGCAAGATGGGCAAAAGGTGAAAAAAAGGTGAAGCTGGGCTCCTTGCTGCATGTCCCTAGAAACTTCCCTGAGTATTGAATAACCTGAAATCCTTGGAAGTGTAAAGTCAGAGTAGTCCTGCCCGTGCAATTGAGTTCCCCACGGATCTCTGGGGACATGCCTGTCAAAAGCCATCCATCTGCAATCCTGGATTTACACCATAGATTCCCTAGGGTTTATTGCAGGTAGCCGTGGTCACACTACTTCAGTGGTTTGTGATTTTGGTATAAAGAAAATACAGCTCTAAGGCTGGTCTATGGCACACTGAGGAGTCAGTTGCACTTGCCAGGCATGTGTCCACCATCCTGCGGGAAATGAGTCTCACAGCATTTAGCTTTTCATGTTATTTGAGGGTAATGTGTCCTCTTGGTGATCTAGGCATATTTATTAAGTGCATTAATATGTAAAACAGATAAAAAATAAAGCAGTGATAGAGGAGAAGCCAATTAACTGTCTCAGTGTTACAGTAGATCCTGGAAGGTCAGTCTGTTGAGATTTATCTGAACACTATGTACTACTTCTTCCATTTCAGAAGCCTAGAAATGAGTGGTAGCAGCTGTAACTAATTTTTGCTGAAATTTGCACTACACAATAAAAATCCAAATTTGTATTTGAGATTTTCTTTTCAATGTTAAAGCTTTCTCAACTGGAATGATTTTTGTTTTTCTCACGTAACAGGAAAACTCTTATTATAAAGTTTCAGCTATAGCATTGTCGTTGCCTCCAAGATTATTCCTATTTCAACTCTGACATCCAAAACCCTTAGGGAAGTTTATGAAAAACAATGGTGTCTCATTTTAATTCTGGTAATGACAAAATTTCCATTACAATTTAAGCAGAGGTATCACACTGCCTTTTTATGGTGCACTGTTATTCTATATGTGGACTGAGAGCTCAACTTTGATGAATTAAATTTTGATATAGGTTTTGCAACTCATAAGGCCCCTCTATAACAAGTGCTGTCAAACATTTTCTTCTTGTTGTGTTCTGTAATAAGAAGTCAGTTACTAAGATGTGTGATATGAAGCCTCAGATAAATAAGTATAGATAAAAGAACTTTATCTTTCCCTCAATTTAATTACAATAGACATTGTAAGATTTTAAGACGTAAGAGGAATTACAAACCGTGTCATAAATACAATGCAAATATAATCTTCTGTCTACCTTTAATTTCCTCTTCACTTTTCAGGAGACAAAGTTAATTCTTTGAAGGTAGATAAGTATGTAAAGGAAATACTCTCGGCTTATGTACTCTAAAAAATTTAGACTATTGCATGATTTTATCCTAAAACTTGTAAGGCCTGTTGAGGCCTTTTATCATTTGATAGCCTGCTTGACTTTGGTAATCAGGGAGACTTGCATGTTAGTCACTTTTCTTACTTGTAGATCTATCTTTTTTTTCCTATACTTAAATATTTTTTCTCTTTCTAGGTGTGATGTCTATAAACTGAAATTTGAAGGGAAGACTTTTTATGTGTTTGGAGCTCAGAAAGAGGTTAGGTTTAAAATTTTTACAGAACTTCTCTATTTGATTAAGACTGTATAAGACAACATATTTTTTTAACTAAACAAACTTCTAAATAATCAATAATTGTATTTCATATTGTAACTAAAATGGATGTGAGTATTGCCCTTTTTGAAAAAAAAGCCTAATTTGCAAAGGGTTGAGACATTTCTCACTTAATATTCATGCTCTGCTATGTGGATTGTTCATGGTTTTGGTTGCCTTTGCAGTCAAGCTTTAATTTATTTTAAAGTGCTAAAGCTGTACCCACCCACTCTAAAATATAGATGTCTGTATATGATTGCAAAGTTAAGCAAGCATTGATACCTGGATCAATGTGAGGTATTTTTGGGTAATCACAGCTGTGTCCTCAAATCTTGGTCAGTTGAAAAGGTCTGTCCCATGTAGTTAGGAGTCCTATCACTGCACTCTTGTCCTTGAAATCCTTGAGACTTTTGCCTACGACATGTTACAATCAGTTCTTTCCCTAGCTCAGAGTGATATAGTCTAAGGTTTTGAATGGAGGTGAGGAAAGAAAATGAAGGAAGGAAATAATGTCAGAGGTATCAGAACTGCTTGTGTGGTTGCAAGGAGATTTTGATGGTTGGACATCAAATGGTAGGGATGAGGGAGAGGTGGATGGTAAGCAGTGCAGCAACTGTGCCATGTAGAATATTGAACACAGAGACTTCCCTCCTTTGATTTTGACCAGTTATGCAGTTATTTTAAAAGCCACTTGTACACATGCTGTTCCACGCCCCCTCCAGGCATCTCCTTTTGTCTCTGAAAAAATTGCTTGGGCAGTTTAAATATTAGCTGTGGATGGATTGTACATCTGTGGGTGAACCACAGATTTACGCTAGACAGGAAATCTTGGTCTTCAGTGTATCTGGTTAAAGGTGATGCCATTGGGTACAGCTATTTCTATCTTCGAGAATTCAACATTTTCACTGCTTTCATCTGCTTTTTTTTCCTTGCACTTAGAAGAAGGCTGTGCTGTCATTCCATACCTCTACACCAGCAGCCTGCAAGCATCTTTGGAAGTGTGGGGTGGAGAACCAGGCTTTTTACAAGTATGTACACCCAAAGTCGCTATCTATACTAAAAACAAACAAAAAAAAAAGTGCATGTGAGTAGAAGATTGTACAATGTGAAATGTTTCATTTAATTAACAGAATGCAAAATGCAAACAGAAAATATGCAAGTTAATGGGGAATATTATTTAACTTCAAGCCAGTATTAGAAATTGCTTAAAATCTAAATGAGACAGGAGGGTTTTGGCTCCAGCACATTGTTTTTGCTGCTCTGTAGTGAGATATTGAATGGACACAGTACTGCATTTTTGTCTGGGAACATCACTGTGTATAATATTAGCCCTGCTTGATTCTCTGGGCTCTTCTGCCAGGAGGTAATTGTTCTTCCACTTGAAATCCAAGGCTTAGTAAGACCTGATTGAAAAATAAACCGTTCTCTTCTATGATTTAAGGAAGAAAATATTCTTAGATACATTTTGAAGATACCTCTGACCTTGTTAAACATAAAAAGCCTGTAAAGTCACAAAAAACAACAAAAGAAAGTACTATCTACCTCCCTATTCCCTGAAAGAGAACCTGATAATAATTCCTAATTAAAATCTCTTCTGCATTCTTTTTGCCCTCCACTGACTTTCTTAGATTCATTTATTGATGCTTTCCTTTAGACATGTAGCTTTTATTCTTGCTACTTAGTGTTTCCTTACAGCATCTCACATATTTCATAAATATTACTGTTTCTGTGTTGGCACATAGCAACACCAGGGGGCTGCTGTAAGGGTAAATAAAAATGAAGTAGGAAGAATGTGTCTTCTAACTTGGATGTTAATGACCTGCTTTAATTTGGAGAAGAATCCCTCTTTAGTTTCAACAGTGATACAATAATATATAATCTATCCAATTGATAAATTCAATGAAGGAACAGGAAGCAGGAGCTAGCACAATGCATCTGTTAATTCTCTAAGCCAACATCCACTGTGCTTGAGACTAAATGAAGTCTAAATATAGTCTATATATAAAGACTAATGTGAAGTTTATCTGGAAGCATTTTCTGTTGGAAGTAGACTTAAGTAGGAAAATACTGCATGGTGTTTGAGTAGTTTTATTTTATGTTAGAAGAAATAAATAGGGAATAGGAGATGATTTCCACCTAAAGAAGAAAAATTAGTAATTTCTTTGAGTAGAAATTAGCTCAATGTTAAAATGTCTCAGGGAGACTCACAGGGATATCACCTCTCTGCTCTTGTTGTTAAATGGCTGTAATATTAACTGTTTAGCTTTTGGTCACAAATACATGGTTTAGGAGGTTTGATCTTGGCTAGATGCCAGTTGCCTACCCAGCTGCTCTTTCATTCCTTCTCCTCAACAGGTCAAGAGGAAAAAATAGGATAGAATAGCTTATAGCTTAGGATAAAGAGAGAAAGATTTCTTACCAATTACTGTCACAGGCAAAACAGACTTGACTTGGGGAAGTTTAATTTAATTTGTTTCTTACCTTTTCACTCTATTTCAAACTGTCAACAGAGACAAAACTAAAAGCACCCTTCTCCTGTTCCATTCCAGGCTCAACTTTACTCCTTCATTTCTGACTCTTCTGTGTCCTCTTTGCCCTGAACAGGTCAGGCAGATAGGGAAGGGGGATTGAAGTTTCTCTTTGCTGCTACTTCCTTCTTACATGCTTTTTCTGCTCCAATCTCCTTCGTGAATGCTTCAAGCATGGGTTCTTCTCATGGGCTTGCAGTCCTTCAGATATTCCTGCTGCATCTTGTGGTCCTCTCCATGGGCCTGCCTGGAGCCAGCTCCTGTGTGAGCTCTCCACAGGCTGCAGCTTCCCTCACAGCATGTGAACCTGCTGTAGTACAGGGTTTTCCACAGGTTGCAGTGGGGATATCTACTCTGTATTTGGCTACAGGGGACAGCCTCCTTCCCCACAGTTTTCTCCATTGGCTTCAGGGTAGAATCTGCCCCGACACCTGGAGCACCTCTTCCCCCTCATTCTTCTCTGACCTTGGTGTGTTCCTTGATGCTTCTCTCATCTATTTTTCTACTTTCCAAATTAAGTAAGGGAGTTGAGTTATTTCTTAACAACTATTGCTTAACAGTTTTCCCACATGTTTCAATTTTGGTGGGTCTTTCAAGAGGACTTCTTTAATAAAATGAAGATTGGTAATGTTATTCAATGGATGGGGATCTGAACAATAGATTGGAAAATTGTAATGCTTAATATGCAGAGTGCAGAAGAATAACAATAATCCTCCAAACATGAAACTGAAGCCAAAACTATCTATAAGTAAAGCCTTAAGATAGCAATTTTGAAACAGTAAATGTTTTCACACATTTCAGAGAAATAGAGTTGTACAGTGGGGACTGTCAGTTACTTGACAGCATTACATACATCCATTTGTTTATGTTCTGTATAATACCAACAAGGTATTCTAATAAGATTAGAGCAGACATAGTCAGATTGTGTAAGTAATTAACATTAATGGCACTTTGCCTTAATTAAATTTGGTCCTCTATTCTTCCTAGAAGAGTTTGTGACTTGGAGGAATTTAAGATAAATCATGATAACATGATATGTTTTGAAAAACAGAGCTTTAGTCTTGTCTTGATCCAGGTTCAGGATTCATGGTTGCGATTATTCAAGTAGATATTAATCACAGAAAGTTGTTTACTAGGGTCTGGGAATGAGAGACTCAGTACAGAATCAATTTGCCATTTTTCAAGAGAACATCAAGGAAATGGTGTGTGTGAGGTACTCTTCCATGATCTTATAAAAGACTGAGATAAAAGGTTGCTGTGTACTTGGTGATTACAAAGAAGCAGTAGGATATGATGTAGGCTACTAAGAAGTTGATTGAATAGACTGAATAGATATACTAGAAAAGCACCTACTTTGGGAGACAAGTTGTTATCTGTATTATATCTCTGTTTTCCTTGTGGAAAAGTAGAAATTGCCGTATTTTCCCACAAACAAGGTGTTATTAGGACACATGCCCCAGGGGCTTTTAGCATACCACAGTCTTTTTTCCTTCCGGCTGTGAATGAAAATTCATAGAAATGCAGCAAATGTCTGCATTTAATTTTTTTGTTTTCATGACAATCACTTTTTTCTTGATCAGTCATTCTTTGCTGTCTAAATGATTTTATGTTTGCTTCATAGTCTAGTTTGTGTAAAGGCCTTAAAAAAGTTGAAAAGCTCAATTTTTGGATATTACTTTACTGTAAAAATAACAAAGCTTGTAGTTTGCCTTGTATATTTTTATTTAAAATATCTTCAAAAAGGTGACAGCGTCTGTTATTTTTCTTCAAGGTATGCAAAATCCAGTCAGATCAAGACAATGTCCAGCAGCAAGATATTTTTTAAAGGCAGTAGATTTCGATATAGGTGGGTGTTTGCTTTTTCTTGTTCATGGTAAATGGATTTCAAAAAGTGAGAAAATGTCAATAATTACTCATAGAAAATTCAGGGCTTTTCCTGCTGAAGAGTCTGTTCATGCCTAGTTGAGATCAAGATTTGAAAGAATTTCTGTTGCCTCTTTATTGTCACTTGAAAAATAAACAGGAGTTTCACCCAGGCACTTCTGTCAGAAATAGTTTCACCAGCAGACAGCTCCACTTTTGGTGCAGCTTCTGTAAAAACAAGGATGTGTAGCCAGTGCAGAAATTGTATGCCCCTGCAGCTGGGCAGCTCTGAACTAGGTGTGAGATAAAGAGGCAGTCCAGTCCCACTCGTGGTGTTCTACTACAAAAGGCTGCTTTTTCTTTGCTAGCTTTGCAGGCAAATAGTCAGGCCAATTTTATCCTGGGACACTATGTCTGCACTATATAGCAAATTTTTTTCCTTTCTTTTTCTGGGTTTTTTTGAATGTAACTTAGTTGTTCACACTTATGTAGTTCTTGGCATGTATCTTAGTATTTACTTGATTATTTTTTCTTCTTTTAATGCAGTGGAAAAGTAGCCAAAGAGGTTGTGGAGGCAAGCTCTAAAATCCAGAGGGAACCTCCTGAAGTTCACAGGTATGTCTTGACATTCAGTATTAAAGTTAAGGGCTAGGGAACTAAACAATAATTGTTCTCTACAGAAATATTCTTCTCTACAGAAATATTCTCTTTCCTTTACTGTCAGGTTCAATGACTGTCATTCTGAGCTTCCACAATTATGCATGCAAGCCTTAGGGAATATATGTCTGACAGTGTTACAAAATTCTGACAATCATCTCCTACAAAGGAGAACCTAAACTCTGCTCTTTGAAGCTGAGTCCAATTAATCAGTCAGATAGATAACTTATATTACTTTTTGTGTTATGACATAAACTAAAGAACATTCTAATTTCATTCCTAGATTTTTTTTTTGGTTTTGAATGAAAGTTTTTGGTTTGCACAAGTTTTGAGTTTTATGAGTATTTTTCAAAGTATACTTGATAGTTTTTCCATAATGCAGTCAGATTAAAAAGCATGAAGTTCATTTAGTAAAAAGGAAAAAAATATTAGAGAATCTTTTTTTTTCGGAGGAAAATCTGGCTTGTAAGAAATAAGCAGCTAGATTTTGCAAGAAAACTAATGCTTTCAGGTCCTTATCACTCATTGTAGTGGCAGTAAAAATTCCTAAGAACCTGATTAAAGCACTTCAGAAAAGAAGGAGGCCATCAGGGAAAACTATTTAAAACCTTGTTTAAAAAAAGTTTACTTAACTTTCTGAACATTCTACAATCACCTCCCTCTTTCTCTTGAGATTTCATGCTTGGGGGGAGTGTGCTTTGTTTATTTTTAATTGAATATTGCTATTCTGTCTATATGTGAGATAAATGTGGATTGGCTTTACTAAAGGGTGGGAATATATTTACAGTAAATATTGATAATATGTTGTCCAGCCCTACTATGTAATTAATAGTTAGGCCATGCAGGCATGCTTACAAACATATTTTTCCAGATTACATTTTAAAATGGGATAAGTGAAGGTCTAGAATGTGTTAAGTGAGAGCACAGAAGGCAGAATATAGGTGCATCATTGAGGAAGTATAGAATACTTGGGCACACAAATGTATTTTAAGTGAGAAAAATTGCTCACTTTGGGAAATAGCTTATTGCCTACTTTCCAAGAGGTTTCTTTCTTACAGGGTAAAAAAAAGATTTTCACATACAATTATGTTTTGTCTTGTATTTTGCTTTTCTTTGATTTCAATATTTAGAAGTATTTTAAACATATCCTTTAAAACTTAGTGTACATAAAGAAACAGATCAGAGAGCAAATGAATTTATAAAGCAACATCATATGGATTTAACACCCGTAAATAGCAATGCATACCTTTTGTCATTACCCTTCTTACAAAGCTTGCATTTACAATATTGTGGAAGCTCCAGGTTCAGTTTCTTAGAAAGACTAAGGAATAGTCTAATGATTTCAGGTGCTTTTACAGCTCAAGTTGTGACATGAGAGACAGAGGTAGTTGATCCTTCTAAAAGCACAAGTCGGCAAAAAGTAAAGAAAATTTTCAGCTCAAAAAAAGAGGCATGTTTTTAAAAAAAGTTACTCTGTGAAAGAGGATTTGGGGATAGTAAATGGTGGCTTTTCAGAAGAAAAACATTTAGAAAAAATATCTGATTGAAGGTAAATGTATATCTATATCCATATATCTAAATATATATAAAGTTTTTTCTCCCTGTGCCCTCACCCTCAACGTCAATTCAGTTGTACCATGGCTGTATAAAGAAAGAAACCTGAGAGGAGTGTACTGTTCAGTATCTTTGTGTTTGGATATTATGCTTAAAGCACTGTGTACTGAAAATCTGTTGGAGGGTGTAGTTATGCAGGATTAATGCAGTGGCAAGTTCTGACAAACACACAATGAATGATTTAATATTTTGCTTCCAGGGCATGCCTGAAGGAGGCATCTTTGCAAATAAGTATGGAGTAGAAACCTGTGGGTGCTCCCAAGCACAACTCATATTTTGGGAGTTGCTTGAGACCTTTTTACAACAAGCACAAAGATTCAGGGATTGCGTAAAAAGCCTATGGATTTACCATTGGGTTGGACTGACTATAATTACAATAATCTGAGTGAAAACCTTCTATGTATAGTGAAAGTTTAAACCAAATAGTTATCAGAGAGTGTTCAGAGAATGCAAACAAGGACACAAATATCTTTGGGCATGTGTTATGGCACAAGAAATCATGTCAATTGAGCAAGAAAGCTTGTTCATTCCCACAGAATATTAACTGACAGGTAGTGTGGGTTAAGAGTTGGAAATCTGTGTCCCAAGTTTACCTAAACCTTCAGGAACACACAGTTCCATCTTTTGACTTGCAATAGGTTCTTTGTTCAGTTTGTATATGTGGAATTTTAAGTTGAGCATTTGTGCAAAGGTGAAATGCATTTTGTGAAGTTTCAGCTCTGTATGTATATACCATTTGAAGTCAAGTGGAATACTCTTCCATTTTATCTTTGCTTATGTCAAAAGCAAACATTTTATAACATAATGGTTAAGATTTATTGCAGGACTCTTGCTTCAGGCCTGTATTATGTAAATCCTAGATAACGTATTCAAACGAGCCATTTTATTTTCTCAGTAACATATTTTTAGGCTAATAAACATAATGACTGAAGAAGATCAACAGCATGTCTAAAACTTTGCAGAGCATATTCAACACTTGCTACCTAGAAAGCCTCTTAGAGTGACGTAAGACAAGAAAACCAGCCTGAGAGCTGGAGGGAGGCATGGTATAGAGGCAGCATCTGGGGTGCGTGGGCATGAGCAAGAGCACTCTGTATCTGTAAAGCACAGGGATACAGTTGTTCTTGCTTTAGTCTTTGATCCTCGGTGCTCAAACTGTAACAAATCCTTTATCCAGTTCTGGAGGCAATGGAACAACCTTCCCCTTCCTTGAATCCAAATACTAGTGTTTGCTGTGCACTGTGGAGAAGAGCAACACACTGAAATCCTGCCTAAGACAAAAGAAAGTCAGGCAGTGTAAAGGAGATAAACCAACACAAAACCTCTCTCACACTTCAGGTGTTGAAATGTTTACATCTGCGGAGAGTGCAACATAACACAGCTGAATGCAGCATTCAATGTGTGCTTTTTATGATAGTGATAGCTCAAGGCCTGGTAACCTATGCAAAATGATTCTGAGATGAAACTTACTGCACTGCAGTTATTTCCAGTAAGCAAACTGACCCTGTTTTCCCCATTCTTTTAGAACCAGTATCACCCAGAGTCGCAGCTCTCCCTCCTTGAACAAGCAACTCATAATCAACATGGAACCTCTGCAGCCTCTCCTTCCTTCTCCCTGTGAGGAGGAAGAGGTTCCTTTAGATGAAGGTGAGTCACTTACCCAATTCCTGCTAATATTTATTACAAAGCATATGGAAAAAGGTATAATACTGGCTCAGGGATATGGAAAAAAAATCTAATAATTTTCACCAGGAATACATCATTAAGCCTCTGCATGTCGTATTTGGAAATGATCACTATCACAAGAAATTGCACATAAGCCTTATGCGAGATACATTGTGATGAAAGGTACTGCTATTTGATTTCTGTTTCAAAAAAAGTTTTAGGTTGTCAGGCAAAAGAATCTTAGGAAATAAATAATCTCAACATGGCACCTTTTTCTAAATGGTGTCAGCAGTTACTCAGGAGTGAAAACTGGCAGTTTACTGCTGGGTATGTTGTTTTCTTGATTCCCTTTATGTTTATATTTCTTTCTTTCTTTCTGCTTTAGTGTTAGGAAAAACTCTAGGCTAATTTAATTTTCTTGATGAAAAGAAGGACATTATTTGAAGGTTAGCTGAGAAAGTTCTTCTGTTAATTTATCTTCCTTGGGAAAAAGGGATGCTACTGGAAGATCAGTTTGAATTTATTTTGTAGAACAAAGTTTTCCATGTATTTCTTTATTTCTTGATATTTTAAATATCACATTGAACACCTTTTCTTTCTTACAAACAATGACGTGAAAATCAAAGCCAGCTTAAATGAGGATAATTGCCTTCTTCCTAATAAAAATGAAGCCAATCAAACAAAACCTGACAGTGGTTCTTGCTTGAGATATAGTGAGGTAATTGTTTCCGAGATTGGGAAATATGATCTTTGCTGTTGCTTTGTTTTGGTCATTTAATGGGAAACAGAAAATAGCTGAGTGAGTATCTTCATTTTCATGGGAGTATGTCCCAATTTCATCTTTTATAAGAGTCGTCTGAATATTTTTTTTTGTGCATTCTTTGGAGTTTCGACATTGAATGTAGCAAGAACAAGGGGTAATTATATTTTCTGTGTGCATACCTTATGATAATCAGTAGTAGCAGCTGTTAGCTTTAACAGTTACTTGTTTACCTCTGCTGCGAAATACGTGTATCTGAGAATTTGTGTTCTCACAGCCAAGTACCACCGCTGTGTGTCCTCTGGGCAGTTGTCACCACGGCAGAGTAACAACAGCTTACAGGAGTGTAAGACTCCTGTAACCACACTTACAGCTCTAGGCAATGAATTCCATTTTGGGAAACTGGTGACTTATTGCTAAATGCTCACCAGACAGTGCTTGTTTTAAATGTTTGTGTTACATAAGTTTGAAAATTACATTTCCTTTCAGTCAGACAGATTGTTGTTACTAAGATGAGCTAATAGAAATATTTGCTTGTGGGTTTCCTGTAGAATATTTTATATGTAGTTAAATACCACCAGCTGCTAAGTTAACAGTATTTAGACTTTTACAGTCTTTTCCTGCAGAAAACTTATTATATTATCAAATTGCAGCTTGATCTGATCTCACAGCTCTCTGACAGTGATGCTGGCTCTCTTCCCAACATCCACTTCTGTGGATTCCCACCTTCTCCGTTACACTAGCACTAATCATGCCAGTGTGAACTGGGAGAAGGAGTTAAAAAAAAAGTAAATAAAAGAAATTCAAAACAACAACAAAAACCAAACCAAACCCAATAACAACAGCAAACCAAACTAACAAAAAAAGCCCCAAAACCAAACAAAAACCCTTAACTGTGAAGTGTCCTATTACTGCCTGACTGAACCTTTGATTGTCCCATCAAGAGGGTCAGCCAAGGTTCTGCAGCTGGGATAAGGGCATGAGCAGAAGGTGGGGAGAAGGGCGGCATCCAGCCCTGAGACTGACATAAGTGCTTTGGGAAACTGCTATTAGTGTGCTACAGACTTCAAACAGCCTGATGTATCTCTGTATATGTCTCAGCCCAGTGAAGCATTCTTTCACTTTTGTTGTTCCAAAGGCAAAAGTCAATATTATCAGACAAATAATGCATGCATGAAATCTGAGTACAGAAATACCAAGACCTAAGAGAAGTTTTCATCACTTTGTCAAAACCACATTAATATCCTGTGACTGGAGAAGGTATGGTTTTGCCTTTTTTAAAAAAATGGTCTACTCAAATAAGTGCAGATGTGATAGCATCTGGTGCTAGAAAATCCAGAGACAATGGACTACCACCTGCAAAATAGTTGCCAAGTGATCAGGACAGGCAGTAATCTGTCTCACCAAAATCAGATGGTAAAAGAAGGCAGCCACAAAATCTGTATAGCAACACTACAAGAAACATAATGTGTTCAACTACACATGGAGCAAAAATTGAGCTTTACTTGGCACTGGTGAGGCTGCACTTTGAATCCTGTGTTCAGTTCTGCACTCGTCACTGCAAGAAAGACATTGAGGTGCTGGAGAGTGTCCAGAGAAGGGCACCTGTGCCAGTGAAGGGTCTGGAGCACAAGTCCTGTGAGGAGCAGTTGAGGGATCTGGGGTTGATAGTCTTAAGGAGGCTTGGGGTGACCTTATCACGCTTCTACAACTGCCTGAAAGGATTGTGCAGCCAGGTGGGGATAGGCCTTGTCTCCCAGGTAATAAATAACAGGCAAGAGGAAGTGGCCTCACATTGCACCGAGGAAGGTTTAGTTTGGATATAAGAAAAATTTCTTTGCCAAAAGGATGGTCAGGCATTGGAACAAACTGTGCAGGGACGTGGTTTAATCCACATCCCTGGAAGCATTCAAAAGGCGTGTGGGTATAATGCCTGGGGACATGGTTTAGAGGTGAACACAGCAGGGCTGGGTTAACAGTTAGACTTGATGATCTTTCCAACCTTAATGATTCTATTTATGGGAATGAGCACACACCTGCTACCATCAGTCTAATTGTCTCTCTGTCAGAGTTCTCATCTGTGTAAGTGTTGGTCATAGAGGAGTGGCATGTGGAGCTTTTGTAGGTACAACTATTTTTAATTTTTTTAGATAGTCTCTTGCTGAGAGTTGGTACAGACAGGGAGTTTCTGACTCAGTTGTAAGATTTTAACATTTTTCCCTCAGTTATATGTAGGTAAAACTACGGGGAGCAATTTGAAATTAACACGGTCATTTCTCTTTTGCATAAACATGGTCACATGAAATGATAGATTTTATTTGTCAACATCAGTATGCAGGAACACACTGACCTTTTTTCCCTTGCACTAAGATTTGATGCCTTGGATATTTTTATGCTTCTGTGTGGTTCAGCTGTCATGCTAGCAACTGCTAGTTGAGATGAATGCTGTCGAAGTTTATAATGTATGTTATGAGGCATTTGGAAATGTTTCAAATGTTGGAAATCCTTCACAATCTTGTCTGGCTGACACTTGTGTTCTTGTATAGGCCTTCCTTTATGTATTGAACACATTGGTGTTTTAGATTTTTGTTAGAATTCATGCTTTCCAGTTTTTGTAGCCATGTACACAATGAAGAGTCAACCCTTTTTAGTTAGAATTTAATGATCCTGCTTTGGTTGCTACAACAGTTATGAGAATAAAAAAACGAGAAAAGAAGACAGAATTACTTTTGATGGGGTGACAAAATGGAGATAGGAAGCAAAGGGGCACTTGATCTTTCCTCACACCCACAAGAACGTGCTTGCAGAGAAGGAAAGGAAGAGAGAAATCTTTGCTCTCCCAGAGGAAGGAGTGAACAGGACCCTGCTGGATATTTATACTATACAAGCTATATGGGGAAGAGACACCATAAAGATGCTTTCTAGAAGCTCCATTGAAGCAGATGTCTTTTATGGGAGAAATAGCCAGGTGTAAAACATACACTTGCAGGACTCCTTCCGCCACCCCTCTCTTTCCCACATATTTGCATGCACATCACTGATTTTTTGGTACAAAGGGAACAAGGATGTCAGATAATGAAGACTCAGCAAAACATGTTACAAACATTACAGATGAGTATTCTGGGAACTGAGAGACTACATTCCCACCAGTACAGTCCTTCCACTTTATCTCTTCTCTGTGGCTTTGGTGTATCTGGAAAGAGATTCTTACCCACTAGGATAGTGTAATGTTATGTGTGTGGTTGCCTTCCAGCTCCCAGCTGGAGCAAGCCAGCATAGGTGCATCATGATTTTTCAGGAACCTGCATATCTCCTCTGGACAGGAACAGGGAAGGGCCTAGTCTTCTGAAACAATGCTTCTTTTTATTGGATAAGAATCTGTTCAATAGCTGTCCACAAGTGGGAGCTGGAGCACACACGTAAAGAGAGAATTTTTTCCCAGTCTTAGAAATTTTCTCTTCTTGTTTTCATATGGGCAGGTCGGTTTTAATTCTAGGCTAGAAATGAATGTCTTTTCATCTCACTGGTTTGCTTTGTGACTAAGGTTCGTAAGCACAACATAGGATATTTCCGTTGTATCTACATGTTTCACAAATAATTCCGAGGCAATGATGGGGAACTGATATTACTGGCAATATTAAAGATTTTTAGAAAAATAATGGGACAGTGTCATTTATTCTGTGAAAAAGGGACTGTGAATGCTGGCGTCTTTTTTAACTGCACTATGTTTCGGTGCCTTAGATATTTTTATACCTCTGTGTGTGGTTCAGCTGTTATACTAGCAACTGCTAACTGAGATGGATGCTGTGAAAGTTTGTATTGTACATTATGAGGCATTTGGAAATGTTTAAAAATAACCTCTGGTTCTGTTCCCTCCTGGGATATTTTTGTTGGCCATGTTAGAAGCTTGTCATTTGATTCATTGAGAGCAACTTGTGTTAGACTCTTAAAACTCAGTGGCAAGTTAATGAAAGGTCAAAGCTGGTATGGATAGAGCCTTGACAAGACTTTGAGAAGAGGAACTAATAGTCAAAATGGTGAAATGTCTTGTAAAAATCCAAACCAAGAGAAGCATTCATTTGCGGATGGTTAACCACTGCAACAAGGAAGTGTGCATTCGTTTACTGCGGCATGGCTCCAAGATCACAGCCAGAAGGGCTGGTAAATTTACATTTATTTTACTCGAACCCTTTTTAAAACCCTCTTCCCCTAGTTTATGTTAATAGTTGTCTCTTGGAAAGGAATTGTACTGTAAATTATATGTACAGCAGAGAATAAGGATGAATTACTGACAGGAACAAAGTTGCAAATGGAGAATGAATTAGACAAAACTTAAAATTGTTGTCTTATCTAACAGAAAATTGTGGATTTATTTGTTAATTGGTAACAAATGAGCAATTGGAATTTTGCCTTTGTATTTTTTGGGGACTGAGGTGGAGGGGAATACTTTGAAAATGTAGCGATTTACGGCAAAACTAAATAGTTGTTAAACGAGAAGGTAATAGATTTTGAATGTGAGCCCAATACAGGAGTTGAGACAGCTCAGCTTTTTACTTATATACATTTTCCAGACTGTAACTTTTTTTTTTTTATTTTTCTAGATACTGAATAATTTCATATACTGAATAATAGTACTAAGGCTGGTGGAGGAAGGTGCAGCTTGGGCAGAGTTTGATTTAGCTCTCTTTTTCACTACACACAAGAGGAGTACAACCCAAGGAACAAAAAGCATTCAGTATTGCTCTGGACAGCAAAGTGGTGTTTTTTTTAGGAAATCCCTTTGCCAAAGATCCATTGGCCCCTCTGTCAATAAATATGTCCACTTCCTTAATGTCATAAGCCATTTTGAAATTTGTTTTTCTATGCTTTTTGTAGCACTGTTTGCTTTTGATACCTTGGCATCTATAGGTTGAATTATTTCATTTTTTACTAACCTATATTAAATTTTTGTATTGAATCTTCATTTCAGAAATTAGTTTTTATCAAAGAATTAACCAAAAATGTTCTGGCGAAGACTAGAATATTGTTACTCTTTTTGTATCTGAAAACAAGAAAGCAGTAAGTGCAGTAGATATAGGAGAAACTGCTTCTTGCAGTGGTTTGTCTGTGAGTAGGAACAGCTCCTGGTTGCCTTTGCCTCTTGAATTCACCACTCAGGGAAAACAGTAGAATCTATGAGAATGCACCTAAACCTCCTGATTCAAAAACAGTAGCAAAATTGAAAAAGCATTATTATTGATATGTATTTTGTATTCTTACATCTCAGAGGTTAAATACTGGCTCCAAATAGATGCAAGACATCTTGTTTGTTTAATATAATGACACCAATCAGAAGGTATTTGTATGTTGGGATTACGTTGGTTCTTAAACACCTTGATTTTGCACTACTGTTCATAGTATGTTATTCCTTTTGAAGTTCACATGCAATAAATAGCTATATCTTAGCATATAAAACATGTATACCAGCACCAAAACACTGAAGTTAGCTTGTGCAAAACTCCTGACATGGGACATAAATCCTCGGGAGAAGCCCATTGCGACCATTTCAGAACAACGCCAGGAGGGGTCACCCAAGCTGAGAGGGAATGCTGAAATGTCCCACTTGCCCTTCTGCTCGGGTGCTGAGCTTTCACATCAGTGCTCAGCTCTGTTCAGCCTCACTGTCCTTGGCACGGTGCTGGACACTGAGTCACTGCAGTCCCATCACCAGGTCCTTCTTTCTCTGAACTGCTGACAAATGTATGTTGCCTTCTCATTCCTGCTCCTACGATACACAGTTCTCTCTCCCTGACGCTTCCTTCAGTCCTATTGCTGCTAAATCCTGTTTCTGGAAGGAGATCAACAGCTCTGGTTTGAAATCCTTCCATGCCAATAAGAGGCATCTCAGAATGCCTGCTGTGCAGCAGGCTCTGCTCTGCTTCTGTACTCTGTGCTTTGGGTGACCTTTGTGGGGTGTGAAAAGCAGAGCAGTGGCCTCCAGTGACTGTAGTAGCCGTGACATTGAACACTGTGACACATGACACAGCTGGGAGGCAAGCTGTAATGCCAAAAAACATGCAACTCATGTGAACTGGCAGCTCGGACATGGCTTTACTCCCTTCTAGAAGTTCCCATTAGACTAAAGCAAACAATAATGGCCAGCAGGAAAGCCACTGCCTAAAAAGAACTTACTATAAACTGTCATTGATTAACTCTCCTTGCAAAGCTATAACAGGTGTCTTTTATGGGCACGGGATGTGGATGTGGTACAAATCTGTGACCTGTTTCTGAGGGTAGGAGGTCTAGCTGTGATGCAAATCCTACTTGATATAGATCCTGTGTAGGGAAATATTTAAATTCAGTGCAATTCTAGAGTCCGTCTCATTTTTCTACATTTTCTTTGTGACATTCAGGCACTCTGCTCACGTGATAAAATCACCCTGTCCTTGCCTCTGAAAGGTCATTCAGTTCATAATACAAGTGAATTTTGTCCACATGGAAAATAAGCAAAGGATAGACAATATTTCTAGAGGAAGAAGTAAAAAGGACAGGAAGGATTTGTCCTAATTGCAGCCTGGCTGGCCTTTTTTGTTTACATGCCTGCATGAAGTGTTCCTAGCACTGTTCTCTCTGGACTGTATCTAATTTTCCAATTCTCTATTTAAAATGAGGATGTATTCACACTTGTTCCTTTCTCCAATATAAAAGGCCATTACAGGTGTGTAGCTGTGTTTGTGTTTCTAGTAAGAAAAGCCATGTGCAGGATATCCAGCCAACAGACAATGTGTGAACTGAATTTTTTAATAAGCAGACGATACATTTTTCTGGGGTGCTGCATTTACAGCAACTGCAGCTTCTTAAGAATGGTGGAGCTAGAGCTGCCCTTCATCTTATTAATCCTCAGCTGCTGGTTTTGGACCCTGTAGAAATAGTAGCAGCTGACAACTTTTATGTCAGACCTCTTGCATGTTCTTGTTCACAGCAGCTGACTGCAGTAATCTTGTGTCTTATTCAGCTGTTCATGTTCCTGGTTTGGAGCTATCACAGTATTTGGTGGAAGACGAATAATACTGAGTTTCAACTAGGATAACAAGATCTCTGGCTTTGAAAAATCTGTTCAGTTGCCAGACAAATGTAGCAAACTTTTGCTATGGAAATATATGAAATAAACCTGAGTTTATTTACCTGATATTCCAGTAATCCATATTAGAAGTTTCTGATTTATGCAATGTAAATTGATGTTAAGAATATAAAGTGAAGACTGGAAAAAAGAGGTTCTTCTCAAATGTAATTTAATTCTCGACTTATAGTCCTTTAAATCTAAACATAACATAAATTTTAAGTTTTTAAAGAAGTAGTAGACTTTTCAAAATCTTGCCAACAGATGGTAAAAAATGATAGCTTTATAAAAGTAGTAGCAAATTAATTTTAATGTATGAATAGGAGCAAAGGATTTGCAGCAGAGTTGTGGAATAATTAAAGAGTATTAGGAGTTGTGCTTGCTTTAACTTTTCTATTCTCTTTTTCCTTTGGACTATTTTGAGGATGTTTTTTCTTTTGACTTGATTTTGTTACTTCAGATAACTGGCTCTCTTGAGGGCTAACTGAAAAGTAAAAAATTGGAAAGACTTTTTTCTCTCTAAAATTTGTGTCACTGGAATATTCATTGTACTGTGGAATGATTCTGAATTTTGGTACTTTAATGTGCTATTCTTAGGCCTTGCACAAGCTTTGTAAGTGATATATGCCATAATGATTTTACAGTTATGTCTTTTGAAACCATCAAAATATGAATGGCCCGACATACTTATTTAGGTATTGCAACACGACTGGAACTTTGCTGAAATGACTCATGTTGACCATGGTTAATAGCCTGTTCTTTCTTCAGTCCTTGATTTAAGAAATGTTGTGGTGCTATAGGGAATATGAAGGAGCAAAAAGAACAACTTTATATGTTTAATTTTTTAAAATACCAAACGAGTTTACAGCAGCAGACTTTAATGCCCATTCTAAATTTTCAAATATTAATTTACACTAGTATTTGACTGATGTAAAATGCAGTTACTTTGATTTGGTAAATTTAATTAACAAATAAAGGAGTTAAAAATTCTTCTTAGCAGTTGAAATTAAATAGTGGAATGTTAATTAGATGTGTGCTTCAGAGCTGCAGCACATTACAATTTTAATACAAACCCTTCAGAAAACTCTGATATGAAAAGGTTCCTCTCTTACCTTCTATCAATAGGTTAATCTCAAAGTCAGAAGTTTGCCAGTTATTTGAGAAAAATACAGTTTTAATGAAAGTTAATACGATATTTGTTGTTCATGCTCACTATGTATTTTATGCATGCTGGAATTTACTCTGGGGAGGAAGAGGAGGCTCAAGAATCATAAATTTGGATGACCTTTCTTTGTGGTAGCTGCAGCTGTCCTCTCTATGATGAGAAACATGATGAAGATGTATTACTGACTTTGCACCTAAGCTGGTATGGAGTGGCCCATGGCCAGAATTCTCAAATTTGGGAGAGTAAAATTAGGTGCTTTAAACTATATTGAAATGTCTTAGTAAGTGGCTCAACTTAAATTTTATTCATATTAAGAATAATTGAAAAGCACATTTGAAAATCAAATTGTAGTACTTGTGTATATAAAGGTATGTTTAGATGTTTAATGTTAGTCTCCAGAGTTAAAAAAATTTGACTTTTCTAATTTAAGGTGTCATGGGTGTACTCTCAAGTAACTGAGTATGGTTTGATGATCCAGCATTACCTTATGTTACAGCATGCTTAGGAGAAATATCTCCCAAATCTGTTCTCACTTCTTAGTGTTCATACACTGTTGTGTCTAGTTTCAGTCTGCTTGTATCCTCTTCTCGATGACTGTAGCAAGTATATTTCTTAATGTATAGACTGGTGTAGAAAATCAAGTTCCAGAACAAGACATGTTTCATGCTGAAATGTGATGAAATTCTAAATTGGCCATGGTAAGAGAGGACAGAATAGCTGAGGCAAGGAATTATTAGCTAGGAAGTCAAATTAAACTTACAAAAATTAAATTAATTAAATTATTAAACTAATAATTATTGAGGACAAGTTTTCATTTCAGCTATGCACATTTGCTGCTGAAAGGAAATCTCCTGCTCTCTCTCTTCTTCCCTGGTAATGGGCTCTCTTCATGTGAATATATGACAAGCCAGCTCAGGAAGAAAAAACATCAGATGCCCAAAAAACCCCAAGCTGCCTTGCTCGGTGATGAAATGAAAGGAAGCAGAAATGGTCTTTTTGGTCATTTGGCAAATATGTGAAACCTCACCTGGAGGCATGGCCAGTGAGGCTTAGAAAGCAAGGAAAAGATAACAAATTACAAGGGAAGAGATATGTCTGGGCCATTTTATACTCAAACAGGGAAATTTCCATGAGGAAGTGTCTCAACATCACTTTGTAGTGGAGGTCTGTGCCTGAATGTCCTCCCTTCCACTCCTGCGACTGGCAACTAATAGCGGTCACTGAAGTATTGATGTAGCTGTAAACAGCCGGACTTCTTTGCAGACTTATTGATGTTAGACATAGACTGGAAAAAGGAGAGTAAGTTTTGAGAGGAGAGAGCTTCAGCATAGAATGGTGTCATAAAGTCTCCTCTGTAAATGGGAGAGAGAAATTTAGAGGACAGGGAAAAGAGATGAAGAACTAGATGAGCAGAAAAAAACCCGAGACATGAGAGGGAGCTTTTTTAGCAGGTGAGGCTGTTAGAATGCTGTTTCAACATTCTAATCCTCATATCATGTGTTAACTTTCTTCTCCTTTTGCTCTTTTTACTGTTAACATGAATTTACATGATAATTTGTTGCCTCTTTTTAACGTCATGCTCTATTCTCAACCTTAGCTATTATCTTACCACACGTTCATCTCAAAGAAATGAGGGTGGGTAGTATTTGTTGTTGTTATTATTATACACCAAAGACCACCAATTCACACATGTAGTAGGTATTAATTTATACCAGAAGTCAGATTGCCAGTAGAAAGCAAGCTGCTTTGTTTTCTGCTTAGCACTAGACTGTTATCATTGGTAACAGCATCAGACCCTCATAAGCAGATCTGATGTACTGCAGCATTGTAAAGATACTGCCCTCTTCAAAAAACTTTTCCAGTTTTTGATAATTGTGTACAGTCTGGTTTTAACATAAAAAATTATGGCAGAATCTTATTTTCAGACATCTGTTAGATACTATTGGAAGGCTGACTTTTGCCACCAGACTGCGAGAAATTTAGTATCATTGTTTTAATCTCATTTTTCCAGGTATCCAACTGCCAAAGGAAGAGGAGATTTCAGTACCTGTGACTTCAAGCTCTCCAGTAAAGGATACTGGGGAGGATGTTGATCTGGCCATTGAACAGGAAGAGAAGATGAAAGAGGAACCCTTAACCATCTCAGAGCTGGTATACAATCCAAGTGCCAGCTTGCTGCCTACACCCGTTGATGATGAGATTGACATGCTTTTTGATACCTGTCCAAGAGCAGAGAATGAGAAAGATGATACTGATTCATTTGAGGAACTTGAAGCAGATGAAAACGCATTTTTAATTGCAGAGGAGGAAGAACTGAAAGAAGCTCGGAGAGCCCTGAGGTGGAGTTATGACTTTCTAATGGGCAATATAGAGGTGAATGCTTTTGTGAAGAGTTTCTCCAGACTTTTTCTTGTCGGCCTTGGACTGTTGCTGTTTGTGTTCCCTCTTTTCCTTGTTCTCTTGGAGTCGGACCTTCAAATCTCTTTCCTTCATGAAATCCGTCAAACGCCGGAGTTTCAGCAGTTTCATTTTGAATATTACTGCCCCCTTAGGCAGTGGATGGCTTGCAAAATAAACTTCATCCGCGATGTACTGGGCAGCTTTTAAACTTTACATGAATACGATACAACTAAGGGCTATATTCAAAATTTTGGTTACTGACAGCTTTCCATAATGTCCCTGGGCCCATCCGTTGGCCTTCATATCTTCATGTACAGAATTCGTTACAGACTCTTCCAATTCTTAAGTTCCCTTTACATACAAAAATTGCCATTTTAGTTACAGGCGTATACAGTCACCTCTCAATAACCAAAAAGAAGCTTTATTTTAGTTACATTTCAGACTTCCTGCTCATTTATTGCATTATATAAGACAGGGTCACAATAAGTTTCATTGTCCTTAACTTTTCAATCCATGACACTAAAACTGATGATACTGAAAAAAAACCTCTTTGAATATACTCCTTAGTGCAACAATTTCTTCTAACCAATGCCTATACAAGCAATGTTTATGCTGGGTTTTTGGTTTTTGTTTGTTTTTCTGTTTGTTCGTTTTTTTACATTTTTATGTGTTTAAAATATTTTGGTAAATTTTTAGTAAAAGGCAACTTACAATGTTATTTAAATGTAAAAATTGGTAAGAATAATGCAGAGGGGCATGTAGGATGTTTTTAGTGTTTTTTCAATTATTTGTTTTTAAGCTATTGGCTGGAGAATGAATTAATTTAATGTAGCTCTCTACAAAGGGACCGTGTTTGGGAAACACACAGAAAGTTCACTCAAGTTCAGTAGGGGCTGCCTAGGGGAGGTGAAAGGACAGCAAGTACGCAAAAGAATTTCTGAAAGGCACAGCTCTAAAGCTTGGGGAAGTGAGCAGAACTGAAATGATCCTTCCTTTTATCTGTCAGGTTGTCTTCCACTTAATCAGTTCTGTAGCAAGTCTTTACAAGATAGTCCAAGTATGTTCAGAAAGAGATTGAGTCTTCAGTCTAAATGTAGATTATTGTACATAACGGAAGACAATAACAATAAATAACAAAAATAAAAAGAAAAAAAAAGAAAAAAAAAAAAAAAGAAAAAAAGGACCCAAAACTAAATCAGTAGGTAGGTGATCTACTTTTAAAAACCATAAAAAAGAGGAAAAGGTGAAAAAGGAATAATTTTTTCATATTTCTTTTTAAAAGCAAACATTAGGCTGTACAGTTGATATAAAAGTAGTCTACTGGCTCACAGTTAAAGGCTTAAATACTTTTAAGAGATGCATCTTCATGCTTGATGCCCTTTATGACTAATCTCTAAGACAACATATTTTCTGTGCATACTAATATGCTTCCTTTCACATATAGCAGCATACGTACCCTCTTTCCTTGTTATTACGAGCCCTGTTACAAGAACTAATGCTGTTTTGTGTAACATGGATTTGTATATCTAAAGGTATTCCAACATAGCTTAGAGAATATACTTATGTAAAATCTTGTCAATGCTGAGAACATTTGAAGGCCCTCAAATATACCACAGAGGTTGTATTTAAGACAAGAAAGTTTTTATTCCTCCTCTCCCACAATCTTAGTGCAGCCTTGTTTCATATTTAAATTAAGGAACTTGAATTTTGGCTTCAGAGTCTTTCTCCTACTTGGACATCTATGAATCGGAGACATATTTGAAGCTATTTTATTAGATGTGTATTTAAAACATTGTAATCACATGTCTAATTCCTACTAAATAAATTCTTTACATTTTAATATCAGGGAATCTCTTTTGCTTGGTTTTCTCATGTAAGCCTTTGCAAGTGTCTAGTTTTAAAATGGCAATTTTCATAGAGGATTTCTCCTTCCCTTCAAATCTTCTCCAGTTTTTAAAAGACAGAACAGTTACGGGGCTTAGGAGTTCTTTTCGTCAGCTGAAAACTTTTGGATTGCTATTCATCTCCCCTCCAACAAAGACTAAATTAAACAACTGTGGTTTTTTATTGTCTTTGTTTGTCCTTGCTAATCTCTTTCCCAGAAGAATCATTAATGATCAGTTATTTTATGTCTATTTCTTCCTGTGCTACTTGCAGCTAAATGATCCTTTCCCATGAGGTAATAATCATTCAGCCTAATAGGAATGGAGAGTGAACTAAAGTAGATATTTGGTCTTAGCAGGAAATTATTCATTTGCACTGTTGCTAAACAAAGGTGTCAGGAAAGGTGTTTTCAGCGGTGAAGGCTGTGAGAGTGGACATCCTGCTGGACTGTGAAGACATGGTTCCATACAACCTCCCATAAAGTCTGATAACTGCTTAAAAAAAAGAAGTTAGGTACTTATAGTCTTGTCCCTGTGAATTACAGCACCCCAGAAGTAGGAGTATTGTAATGCTTGATTTAACTCTGATCAGAAAATAGCTCAGTTGCATGAGAACATAATCTCAAAAATTGTGCAGTGCAGTGAAGTTTTATGTAGGGTTAAATGCAAGTGTGTGTGCACATATGAATGCATACATTCAGACCTGGCCTTTTAAAATTCTCCCCTTCCTTCCTGATATTCTCTGGTCTATCAAAGTAATTTAACTAAAAGTCATGAGAGTCTTATAACATAAAGGCCAGGACCATGTCATACACAGAAGGATATGGCTGGGCACATTCAGAGAGAGTAGCAGCTTTTTACTAGTAAAGATGACAGACTTGGATTATGGAGCGTCTATAGGTACAGTATTGTGTATTTCTGTCTGGGCTTGGATTATGTTGTAAAATGTTATGTACTTGAAATCTATTTTGTGGTTTGTCTAACATTTATAAACACAACTCTGGGAAGAACTAAAAATGGTTTTATTTCATGGAGTGTAAGGGGAAAATACACCTGTAACTTGAGCCTTATCTTTGTACAGTGAATTTCACATTTCTATATGTCAACATCCTGATTGTTTTGTATGTTGATATGATGGCAGGAATCCCTAATAAAATTACACTGGAGAAAAGCTTTCTGTAGTTATGACAGTTCTTATGGGGAAAGATTTTCTATAAATAATAGTTTTTGTCAAAGTAGTTGGAATGTAGTATAGTACAGATTTCTTACAACTCTTACAATGTTTTCAATATAATTTTCTTTATTTATCAGCTGGAGAGACACTAAAAAGTACTTTAAAATAAGATGTTATTAACATGGCTTCAGGCTCATTTGCCAAGAAAATACTGGTTTTCCTGGTTACCACATAAGAGTTAATCAGAGTCCTGAGATAAAGTTGATGCACACAGAATAAAAACTGAGAGGCTGGGTTTACAGTCAGGCCCTGGCAGTGTACCTACGGCTGCAACCTTTTGGAGGCAGGTCTGGCTAGAGTGTTACATAGGAAAAGCTGTGCTTTCTTAGATTGAGTTGATTTGGAGCTCTGACAGAGCAAAAGTATTTGGTAAGAAATGCACAGTCTGCAATGAGGCAGTTGAATATAATTGTGGGGAGCTAAGAGAAATAGAAGCTACTTCCTGAGCACATAAGACATTTAGATGCAGATATTTCTGTACTGCACAGAAAGTGCCAAAATCTAAATAGACTGGCAATTTAAAATGTAGAAGAACAGGACTATATAGTACAGGTACACCTATTTACTCAGTTAAAAGGATGTAGGTTATAGCACAGCCTTCAAAAGAGGTTGTGTTCCTACTTTAATGTAAGAATCCTACTTTAACGTAGGAATAAAATATATCCTCTTCAACATTGTTTGCATTCTGAAGTCCCTACCATAATTTATGAAACTAGCATTTGTGAGAAAAGTATTTCTGCTTGGGGTAGAAACTCAGCATTTTCCATAAATTCGTTCTGAATACTCACACAAATTTCTGTAAAACTACAACTCACTGAAATATCATGCTAGCGGTGCATTTGAAGAAATCAAGCTGCATTAATTGGTGCTAATGGTCGCTGTAGGTCCTTGACAAAGATGTGTTGGCCAAACTGGAGATCAGAAGCACTGGAAGGCAAGAAACCTCATCTAGTAGTCAAGGTATGTTTCTTAATATTTTGTTTAGTTCTGTTGGGTTTTGCTTGTGTTTAAACCCCAAAGGATGTAATTCTCTCTTCTATTTGCATGGATTTGCTGTAGATTTCCTTGAAGCTGTTGTTTTACATGGAGAAAGGTCTGAGGCACCCTGTGAAGATCTCAGCTGTTACAGCTGTTAAATGCTGTCCTACAAGACTGATCCCATAATCTTATGTCTTTCATTCTGCCCCTTTACAAAGGTGATTCCATCATCTGCTTTATCCTCAGAAATCTGAGGGAGCTGCCGTGACATCTAGAAGCTGTCTTGCTCGGAGCTTTTTTCTCTTAAGGCAGGTTATTGATGTTCATCTCAGCCAGATGAACTCCCTGCAGCAATCCTATTTTGCACTGTTACAAAAGTTCACAGTTTGCCTACAGGTCTCTTAGCTCATTCCTAGAAAACATGGCCACTATTTGTTCCTGTGATGCTTAAGGGTGTAGTATGAATTTATAGCTGTGGCACAACCTATCACAGAGGTTTTCCTGCTATGACCAACCACAGCTCAGGGCTTGTGTGTTACATGGAAGAACAATAAGGCATCAATTTCTGGTTCAGCATCATATAGTGATGGAGTGCAACACAGTTATAGAAATAAAAATTCAACATGTGCTTGAAAATCTACATGTTTTATTTATTCCATTCTGACCTTTCCCATATTAGTTCACTTTTAATTTCACAGAAGAAATGTTTGTTGAGCTCATGAGATGGCAGATACTTTGGAGAAGCAAAGTGTTCCCCTAGAATGTTCATCAGTGTCATGATGAACAAATACTACCTACTGATTGCTAGTTGGAAAAGATAAAGAAACATAATTGATTTAAATGGACTAAAAATTGAGGTGAAATAGGTTACCTTTCCTTGATTGAAGAATAATTAAGTATATTCTTTGGATCTATTTAATTATATATAAAGATTTAAATATATATTTAAATATAAAATAAGTATATAATTATATAGTAAGTATTTCTTTGTTTGAAGAATAATTAAATACATTGATTGAATAGGGCCTATATTTCTGGAAAAACTGTAGACAGAAGAATGTGGAAAGCCTCCCATTTGTAATACTATATATCCTATTTCAAATCTGTAGTGAAAAGGTCTACTGCATACAGTGTGTCCTGAAAAGCCTAGTTTTAAATACATTTAAAAATGTTTTCTGTGTTTCAGTATTATGCACATGAATAATTGCCTAAAGAGAAGTTTTGAGAGGGCTGCTGATATTTTTGAATTAACTTCTAGTGCAATGAACCTCACAATAGAAACTTTAATGTCACCTAATGTGTTTTTCTGAAATCTTCAGATTCTTGAATATTCAGGTTCTTCTTCCCAGAGATAGGGCTGGATGTATGGAATGACATACACTCTAGGTATGGGAAAAAAGGACTTCTGCAAAGCCAAAGCCAACATAAAGGCTTCTGAGCACCAAGTTTGCGAAAATATTTTTCTTGAGAGCTAAGTTAACATCTGTAATCCTCCCTCAGAAGATGTATAACCACTGGATATACCCAACTCAATAGTACAGTGACACGTCAGCACTGCTTTACTGGCTTTGCCTAGCTGATGGCATGTGCTATTTCTGTCTGAGATCCTGGTAGGACCACAGGGAATTGTAATAACAAAGGCAATGTAAGGAAATACCTGTCCTGAGCTAACGGGCATAAAACCAAAATAAACACCAACTGGTGGTGAAAAATAGATTGAGTCAACATTGTTTCATAGCTGTCTAACTTGCTCTTGAAATTTTAACCTACTGTTAAGCCAGAATACCTGACTTGTATTTTGTTTGGACAGCTCACCAGAAATGTTACTTACTATGTATTTGAGATCCATTATTATATCCCCACAACCTCTGCAATCTCAGACGGATGGGACATCTTCTTCACTGGTTTCCCCTGTCCTTTCCCATATACATTCTTTTTCCCAAAAATTTACTTTGGAACCTCAGAAATGAGATAAATGAGATAAAACATCACGTCTCTACGGGGATGAAGTGGTATGGGTGCTCAGAGAAAGGACTCATCTTATAAGGTGTGAGCAGCCCTTGTCATAGTGCCCCACAGCTGTGCTATTTTAAGTGCCCTTACAATAGCACAGCAGGCATGTTTCACGTGGGAGGGGAGCTCAGAAACTGAAAACAGAATTTCTACTGCCAGCCATGTACTCATGACTTCCTCCTTTGTGTATATTGTCCTGGTGATCTAAGTCTCCTTTGCTGTTCTGATTTAGGTGATTACCCTCCACAAAGCACAAAGCTCCACCTGTCAAAATGTCATTTCCAAAGCCTCTCTTCCTCTTTCACTTCTCATGTGCAAATTTAGTACGCACCCTGGAGGTACAAACAATTGTACTGAACTTCAGCATAACCCCTGAGCTGTAAATCATGTACAAATTATTCCTGAATATTGTGTGCTGGACAGTGTGACCAATTTTTTAAAGCGTGTAACAGTGCGTAATGTGTGCAAATTTTTATGACTTGCATTCCAGCACTCACTTTGCTGTATTTGTTAAAAACCCACAATTACAGAAAATTATACTATAATAGCACTCTCAGAAACCTTATAGAATATCAGGACCCTTATGAAACACCTGTTTCAAAGATTTTGGCTCTTCAGGTGTCTCTGCTACCTCTGGATAACAGCTCTGGCTTTGTGGTTGTACTTTGTGTATTGACTTCTGGTGTTATCAGTAGCCCCTTGGCAGGGCATCAGGAAAAGCATTTAGCAAAATCTGATCAGCAAAACTCTGAAATCACAAAAAGCGGGAGTGATTCATCATGAAATAACAACCTAGAAAAAAGAATATAGCAAACCTAAAATTATATAATCACTACTGAGTGTTAATAAAGTAGACCTCACATCTAGCTAAAATATTTTAAATCTCTGAATGTACACTAGAAAGCCTTGATAATTATGGCATTTATATTCTGTCCAAAGATATAAAAAGTAAGGAATATAATCCTCTTTGCATCTGCATTTATCCAAATGTTTGGCTCCCATATGGATTATAAAACAAAAAGAAGAAATGACAAAAACCACAGTGGTGTTATCAGCTATAAACTGGGTGTTCTTCAGAGGCTATTTTATTATGGGTTTCTTCATGTTTTCTTTTTCCAAATCCTTCCTGGTTATGGTGAACGTATTGTGGATTTACCGTATTAGAAATGTTGCAGTGAATCAGACAGGAGCTAGTAATGTGGGAAAAGGTGTTTTAAAAGTAAGTACCACATGGGACTGAACTAAAATCAGTGAAGAGATATGGAGGACCTAAGCAAGACAGCAGAATATCCCAGAGCCAGACACACTGGTCAAGGCTCAGGTAATTGGCGTCTCCTGCATCTGCTTAACTGCTGCCATGATGAAAGCCGAAGTTAAACATATGATTTTGTGCCCCTGAATAACAACTTGAGGTTCCTCTCCTCCCCCGAAAACAACTAACTGTTTTGATAAAGGCATGAAGGTCATATTCAGATTGGATAACTGTATCATGCAATTACATTATGACTTTAAAATTAAGTTAAATATGAAACACATTTAACCCAAATATAACCAGCATCACCAGCTGTCTAAAATTCTATTTTTTCTAATCAGTTTATTGTTAAGATGTATGTATGAAGAAACTGACTTATCATTCAACTATTTATATCTTTTTGTTCTTGTTCAGGACACAGGACTTACTACAAGTAATATAAAGACCAAAATGGAGGTAGATTCTATATGTTGTTGTAAACACTTGTTCCACTGAGTTGACTATAAAGAAGGAAGATATTTATTTCTTTTCATTTTGTCCCAAAGTAATTATTGGGTTACACCACCTCAGATGTTTTAATGCATAATTCACATATTATAATCACTTGCTTGGTTCCATCTAAAAAGCTTTTACCCAATGTCTTTAAAATAATTATGAAGCAATATCACTGTAGTTATTTCAATGCTTTTAATACAACCACTCATTTTAAGGACATAGTTCCACATTTCTCAACATGTATTTCCAAAGTAATATTTTTTTTAAAAAAGTACACATACCTAGTTACTTCTAGCAATTAAAGACAAGGTACATGGATATTGGTACCAGAGCTTTACATATATGGTAACAACACTTTTCCAACAGTGTTGTAACTAAAGGGTAAAATGTGTTACATGCTTTTAGTGAAAGGCTGTGAGCAGAGTGTAAGAAAAAGCTCTATGAACCAAGGCTAATGCAACTTAAATAAGGGGCTACAGCTGATGACATAAAACTTCTAAAGCAGCTATAGTAACAGATTTTGTTAATTATTTACTGCCTGAAATCTGAGCTTAAATAAGATTGAGTGAATATGAAGAATTGTCCTTATTTTCTGGGTTGCCGGGGTTCAGAAATCTGTATTTACCACTGAATACAAAATAACTTGTAAAGCACTTGTCCTCATTAAAAAAAAAACTATTCAAGAGTGTCCTCTTGTGGCACTACAGTATAATCCATACGAACCTGTCTTGTGTAGAAACACTTTTTTTTAACAATTAGATTCTGGAGTTGGTTGGGATGTTCTGGCAGATCCTTTTGTTTGGTTAGTCAATCAGGGTTCTTTGGGTTTTGTTTGGTTAGTTGTTTTTTTAAAATAAAACCTAATAAATATTTGCAAACATGTTTGAATAGGTATTTATAGTTTTAGGAATAAGTGTTTCAAGGTTGGTTGATCTGGGAACAAGCTTTTACACCAGTTCAGGAAGACACAATGCCAAAGGTCTCCAGCAGCATCCCTTCTTGCAATCCCGGAGGCTGGATGGAGCAGTGAGCACACAGCCGTCCTGGTCAGAGCTCTGCCGTTGTTTGCTCCCCTGCAGGTCCATGAACACATGAACCTCCCCATATTTGCACTCTATAGAATACATAGACATACAGGATAGAGTTGTGTCTGTAAGGTGCAGTGAGAGCAACCTGAGCTGGGTTTGTGTGGTTCTAATGACCCTCTCACTGGCACTGTGCATGGCTCTGCAGGTCAAGCTTGCCTTCAGCCATGGCTCTCTACCATGCTTGGAAAACTGTTTATTATATGATCACGTTTAGCTGATACCATGCATAAAAGTGGCTGGCCACAGCTTAGTCAAATGGAAGACCTTTAGTCACTTTTTCCACTGCCTGTCCTGTGTTTTTGAACTTACTTTTTTCACCAAACTCAAAGCAATAACAGGTGATTTTTAATTTGCTGAAGGACTGCTGTAATTCAGGTGTCCCAGAAATTAACGGGGATATTGGGCAGGATCACAGAAGGGAAGTGTGTCCATTCAGGGCTGATGGCCTCTGACGTGCATTCACCTCACTGATTGCTCTAAAAGGTCCCAATAACTAGCTACTTTTCTGTGTAGGCAGCTGCTCCTGAGCAGTGTGTAGTAGGAAGGGAGACCTCAAAAATTTGATACCACATTGGAGAATAGATTAAAATGGTGCTGGAGAATAGACATTAAAAAAAGGGAACTGAAAGGAAGCCAATACAGTTGTGTAGTTGATGAGGCATGAAATGCCAGGATGAAACATTTAATTTATAAGGGATTGTTTTTTTTTCTTGAACAACCAATTACTTAAGAAAGAACAAGGTCTTGCAGTACTTTCATGGAGCAGGGTTTTTCACTAACAAGTTTGGTATGAAAAGTTCCTGCCAGCATTAGTCCCATGAAAAGCACCAGGATCTCTGCTGCATTTCACAAAATTGTCAAAAATTACATCATTACCTGCATCATTCTGTCAGGTTGTTATCTTGAATTTTATGGAAAGAGCTACCCTTGATAAAATTGTGGTGTCTGGTTAGTCCCTGGAAAATCTTCGAGGTGATACAAAAGAAATTTTGTTTCTAATACAAAGCTCGTAGGGAACAGGATATTGTCACAAAAAATAAGTGATCTGAGACAGAGAGCTTTGGTTTTAGACTACATTTAGGAAGAAAAAGAAAATCAAGGATGTATGTGAATTACCCTTGGAGAAGGCAAGCAAGCAATAGCATGTGGGAGAGGCTTACTTTGAAAACTGCTGTGGGCTGATAACCTGAAAACCAGGTTTCTAAGAAGAGTTATTACAAATAAGATTAGTATAATTTTCTTGACTGGTCAGATGATGTTTGCAAGATGGAGTTTTTTTCCATGTTCTTGGGTGTTGTTTTTGTGCCCATATTATTTTGCAAGTTATTTGTTTTATCTTGCTTTTCATCAAACCCACGTGAGTCTGGGTTGCATTTCTTGTTGTGCTGGTTAAGGTTTGGAGTCAACTGCTTATTTGTTATTTTTCTTAGCTCTAGCAACTGAGAAAATGCTTATCAGCCCCAAATGTAATGTTTAAAAGGTGAAAATGCATGAAATTATTATTACTTCTGTTGTCTAAATTAGAAGTGGAGAATAGAGATCAATTGAGGAACTTAGAATTAATTATTAAAAAAACCCTAATATGTACAGGGAATGTCAAGTCCTTGGGTCTTCAAAGGAAAGTGTAGAAAGAAAATTTAGTTTGTTAAATAATGAGTAAGTAATTTTTTTAAAGGATCTCCAAGTAAGTTTTTTAAGAAGACCTGTTTTTCCTCACTGTCTCCTCTGTAATCCTTTTTATATTTCCTGCTCTATCTTACAAAGCTTACTTACAGTTGTAGGTATCAAACCTCAGATATGCAAAATCCATATTATTAACATTTCATTTATAATAGATTTCATTTGGGCCCTACTTCATAATGGATGTTATTCATTTCCTATAAATATTAGAGGAATTCTCCCATGTTTAACTGTTGGCTTCATTTGTATTTGGCTGTCCTTCTGACAGTCTTGTGGCAATCATGCTGCCTGCTCTGGTGGAACCAGACAGGCTGTGCAGACTGCTTGGATTCACCCCAGTGGCTTTGCTGATGTGGATGTTGTTCCTAAGACCAGCAGACATGCAAGAACCCTTTGTTAGAACAGAGAATTAAGGGAATAATAATTTTTTTCTTGATTCTTTTGATACCTGGACCCATGTGTCCTCCGGTCCATGAGCAGAATGCCAAAGAGGGAGAAGGTGGAAGACCTCTGTCAGTAGTAACGTGTGTCTAACATTATCTTATACCTAAAAAATGATGTCATATGACTTGTGAATTCTGACTTTTTATTTGCTTTATGTGAGTCAGCCTGTTTAGGTGAGTTACTTGGGCAAAGGAGTACCATCAAGCTGGGAACAGAAGTCCAAGAACATGCAGTCCCCACCTACAATTCTTAATAATATGTATCCATTCACCTTTAGTGGCTTTAAACCCTGTGCAAGCTGAAGATTTTAAGGAATCTGTCTTGCATTAAACTGTCTGCAGTCAGTTTTGCATTGGGAGAATTTGTCCCAAAAGCAGCTTCTGAATTAATTCATTTTAATGACTATTTTAACTTGCAAAATTGATCTGCAGAAACACAAAATCAGTCTTGGATGTGCTGTCAGTTCAACTCCTCCCTTTCACTCTTCCCTTTTCATTCATTATTAAAAATTGAGATTGATTAAATGGTAACATATTTTATTACCTTGTTTCCTAAAATAGAAGGTAGCAATATGACTCCAAGGATTCAAATACTCAGGAAAAATACTTAAAAATAGTATCCATTGAAAGTGTCTACTTTCAAATGAGCACTTCAGCCTGAAAGGTAATTTACCACTAAACGACATCACCCAGCGACAGATCCAGACTCCTCTTGGGCATCTCTAGGGATGGTGACTCCACCACCTCCCCAGGAAACCTATTCCTGTGCTTGATCCTAAAAGTGAAAAAAATTTCTGAATCTCCCCTGTCTCATCTTAAGACCATTTCCTCTGGTCCTCTCACAGTAGAGAAGGTTGGCCCCCACCTCACTACACCCTCCTTTTAGGGAGCTGTAGAGAGCAATGAGGTCCCCCCTGAGCCTCCTCTTGTCCAGACTAAACAACCCCAGATTTCTCAGCCATTCCTCACAAGACATGCTCTCTAGTCCTTTCATGAGACTTTGTGTCCTTCTCTGGACACTCTCTAGCACCCCAAAGTCCTTTTAGAAGTGAGGGGCCCAGAACTGAACACAGGATTTGAGGTCTGGCCTGACCAGTGCCGAGTACAAGGGGATAATCAATTCCTTAGTCATGCTGGCCAGGATGCCATAGGGCTTCTTGGGCACCTGGGCACACTGTTGCGTCATACTGAGCTGCCTTCAACCAGCACCCCCAAGTCCCTTTCCGCCAAACAGCTCCTGACTCACTCTTCCTCCAGCCTGTAGTGCTGCATCAGGCTATGACCCAACTGCACTTCTCCTCATTGAATGTCATGCAGGGATGAAAATAGATTTCAATTTTATTTTGTATATTATAATTAACAGCAGAAATACATCATGGCTTTTCAATGAAAGTGGAAGTGATGTATTGGACTTGCTCAATATTCTTCCCTTTGTTTCTTCCTGTTTCACTTCTCTGAATCAGTTTCATTAAATGTGATGTTCTAGTATCTTCCATTCTGCTTCTAAATAGACAAATATGAACTAGGGAAAGGAGGGATAGAATTGTCTTCTTATGCACGTAGAAAGTGGGACTGGATTTCACATATGCCTAGGAACACACAGCTAGTACAAAACTAGACCAGTGTAGCATCCCACAGTTTAGTACTAATCACACTGTGTTTCTTTCCTGCCAAAAAGAATTTGGATCCTGTGGGTCTATGTTGATTATTAACCTTCCCATGTTTCCAATTAACTCTGCAGTCTGGTAGACAAAGCTACTGAAAGCTTGACTCTGAAAAACCAAATGCGTGATGCTCACCTTTAAAATTCAAAAATATATTATTTCTACATGTCACGTATGAGCTAGTTTTCTTCATTCTTCTGCACATTAGTACTTTTTTTATTCTCCATGCTTGTGGCGAGATGTTCTTCTACTGGTTACATACTCCTGCTGAAGAGCATTCACTAAGTGTTGTGCTTTGTGCTTTTCTTGTTGGTTTAAATACACAAAGTAATGTCATCCCATTTATCATGAGATTATTTCAACTAAGCATTTTATTGTTCACATTGCTGACATAAGCCTTAATAAATAGTAAAAATCAGAGCACCTTCTGAGAAATTGGGAGAGGAAATACACCCCTAGCTGAATGTAGAATCACAGAGTCACTGAAGTAGAGGAAACATCCGAAGGCTGCCTCAGGCAGTGGCCCCGCTCAAAGAAGAGCCAACTACAACAGATTTCTCAAGGCCAGTCTCCACTTGGGTATCAAATATCTCCAAGGACAGACAGTCTGCATCAGTGTCCTTTGTGGCCATTTGCTGGAGTCAGTCCAGTATGACCATGTTTCTCTTATACAGGGAAACCCAGAGCTAGACCCAGTTTTCCAGGGATGTCTCACCAGTGCTGAGTAGAGAGAAATGATCACCTCACTCAATCTGCTGGTAACACTTCTCCTAATGCAGCCCAGGTGGTTGTTGGCCTTCTCTGCAGCAAGGGCATGGTGATGGCTCATATTCAATTGCCCATAGAACCCCCTAAGTCCTTTTCTGTCAAGTTTCTCTTCAGCTGTTGTCTCCAAGCTTGTTCTGGCGCATGTGGTTATTTCTCCCCAGAAAAAGGACTTTTCTTTCCCCTTTGCTGAACTCAATGAGATTCCTATTTACCCATTTTTCCAGCCTTCTGACAACACACAACCAACTGGAGTATCAACCAGATAGATTGGGATTGTTTGTATAGCATTGAGATACATATTTTAATTATGTAAAATATAAGGTAATACTGTCCCTGCAAAAGTTTGTTGATATTTCCTATAGGATAATTGCTTTTTACTGAGCCTATGCTAAGTGTTTTTCCCTAACCAAGTAGCTATTACTCAGCTAGATGTATACATAAGCGTATATCAAGAGTGCAAAAAAACCTTTTACTGTTACAGAAGATCACATAAATATGTGCCATCCTGTTAGATCCAATCTGTATATTACTTATGACAGATGTTACTTGGAAAAGTTTTCTGTGATGAAAAAGTCTTTCTGCTCTCCTCCTTCAGCAGAGGTTCCAACCACCTAGACTCACATGTGTACATAGGGGAATTGTAGGTTTGTGATCAGGGACATCCGCATTCAGATCTTTGCCACAAATTTTTGTCACAAATTTTTGTTATGACTAGGACTGCTCAGTGAACCCAAGCTGCTTCAGTTCAGATAAATTATCGAAGAAGGAAAAAAAAAGAAAATCAAAGGTTTTCCATTAGCAAGGAACATTTATTTCATTGTTCTCAAGAATTTAAGTCAAAATATAATAAAGTAAAAACATCAGCAAACTTTTATTCAAAGGCCAAAGGGTAACAGAAACAAAGCAAAAGAAACCTGCATGCACTAAAAGACCTGAATAGTTAATAGGGAAGGTGGTTTCTAAAAAAAGAAGAAACTCAAGGCTGTGACTAAAGAAGCAAACAAAACTGTAGGTCACCTGCTGTAGGGTAGCTCTGTCATGGCTTATGTCACATTCTCACAGTGAATTCCTGAGCAAATACACCTTGCACAAACAAACGTCAGGGGCTGCATTTCAGTAGTGCTGAACAAACGTTCCAGCAGCCAAGCGTGCTGTTCCTTTGGAGAGGCGACGGCAGCAGCCGCAGCCGGACACAGAGTCCCTGCGGGCAGGAGGCAAGGCCTGGCCCACCCCGGGCGTGTCACACGAGCAGCTTGAGACAGAGGAAGGCAAGAGGCCTCTGTGCAGGATTTTGTCTGGTGTCATAGACTATCACCTATAGGTAAACGTACATATAGGTAAACGAAACTCATCAGGCAGGCGTGAAAAACCCAAGTCAGAGGGATTTTTCATTTGGTTCTTGTACTTTAGTCCACTTTGGTTGTCATGAACTAAAACTTCAAAACTCAGCAAGGTTGCTTCAGCTGTACATGTTCAGCTGCATAAGAAAGGCTGTCAGCTTTTGTGTGGTGAAGGTACTTACGTAGTACTTCCAAAGACAGGATACGTACTCAATTTCGAAGATTGATTAAGGCATACTATTATGATTGACAGTAGATACTTCTGTATGTATATTTCCATGCTGTTGGTACTCTGCTACTTAAAATGCATAAAGCTTGCAAATATGAAGGCAATGCTGACCTTCCTTAGCCAGATAGGAAGCCTCTAACCAATGAAACTATTTTTTTTTCTGAGCTGAAGGAATTTCAAGGATAGCCTGCCTTTATCTTACCCTAACGTTTCATACTAACATGAAATCATGTTCAGCCCATTTTGTCAACACAATCATGTACTTTATATGTGTATTTTTAAAATTTTCATAAATTCCTGTATTCAAATGTTCAATTACTGTAGCTAATTTCCACTTTTTTCATACCAGTATCTTAATTGGCATAATTAAGAGTAGAGAAATACAAAGGTGGAGCCTATACAAAGACAGCTGTATAAAATCTGCATGCTAACACCAAGGTGGTATTGAGAGAAAGATTCATAGTAGTATAAAGAATATCTTTAAAAAAATCCCCTCCAGCTACTGGAACAGAAAGTATGGCAGGATGACAGTGCTAGTATTCTGAGTACACAAAGGTATGAAGATCCTTGGCTTCTCCGGTAATCAGCTGCTGTAGGTTATTCCAGCCACTAGTGTTATTATCATATATTTTATATTTAAGACTAGCTTTTTAAGGAAAAACTACAGATCGATGTTAGCTTATCATGGGTATTTTATAAGCAGACAAATACACTATCTCATCAGGCTGAAGTAGAAATAATTCAATCATTTATCTCCACTGTAGTCATAAGTGCAGACAGCTGCTTTGGGTTCATTGGCAGTCTCTCAGCTGTTTCTGAAATACTCCATCATGCAACAAGAGTGAAGTGGGAGGCATCTCTCTCCAGAGTTCCTGCTCTTCAGTGTTTATGTTGCTGAAAATCTAGTCTTTTTCTACTTCTACTGCTTGTACTTCTACTTGTCACACTCTTAATTTCTGTTCCCAACCAGTTGTTTATATATAATTACTACTAGTCTGTAGTAATGACAAATGTAATTTTCTGGCGTGAGCTAGGATTTGGAGACTGAGCATAGGGCAATCTCACGTAACCAGGAAGTTCTCTTTAGGAAATGGTTTTACGTGAGTGAGTAAACTGTATTTGACTGTTTAAAATAGCTGGCTTGTTTAGCTCAGCTACATTGCATCCTGTCTGTTGTTAAGGAAACAGATGAAAAGGGGTCCTAACAAAAGTTACAGATTTTTTTCTTAAGTTTTACATGAATACAATGCATGGATGGATGTATATAAAAACATATTTGTAGCTGCCATAGAGGCAATGATTATAAAAGAAATAAATCTTTGAGTTAAAAGCTCTAGAAAGGAAAGAGGTGTTCTGGGCTCAGTCTTGGAGTACCAGCAGTTTCTGTAGATGAATAAAGCCTGGGGGATTTTATCATAATCTCCCAACAAAGCCCTAGCTTATCAATATATTACACACAGTTTGAACTGATGTACATCACAGAATGAGAAGAATGAGATTAAATCAGTGAATTGAAATGGCTAGGTTTTGTCAAGTCATTTAACATAGAATCTGTTTTGTATTTCCTTTTTGGAACTGCAATTTAAGATAATGGAGGTAGCTACTTTTAATTGCTTTAAGTTTTGTTGTCAAATCCTAGGGTGAATCTTGGCATGAAGACACTAAGGTGATTCATTTAAAGTAAGATAATATGCATAGTGAGAAACAGCACATTCACATTCTGTGAATTAAGTTTGTAATTGTTTTTGTGCTATTTATACATCACCTGACACGCATGAGGTTTGCTTTCGACAAGTAAGCAAAGTATTTTAGCTTTGTTCTAGATTAATTTAATGATACTTGAAGCAAAGAACAGTGAATAAATGGGAATAAATGATAATAGGATCTTAATATAGTTTTGTGACAGTATGAAATCCTGAGCTGTAGGTGCTTAAAAGAGGCAAAATGAACAACTCATAAATGGCTGCAACCAGTTGTTTAAAGAGTCCTCAAATATTTCACATTAGTAGAACAGACTCTGGAATGCTTTCAGATGAAAGTGTAAACTCAGGCTGCTCTACATGGAATATCTATGCAATAATGAGAATGTGGAAAGCCATATGAAATAGTGCAACAGGTATTATCTTGTCTTGCTTTAGTTGGGATACAGCATATAGATTGGTGTACATTAGCAGAGCAGTCCTACCACCTGAATCCATTGCATGTTCTTTAAGATAGTTTTGACAACTTTAGGGAATTTCTATGGTAATTCTCCTTCAAGGAAAACTGAACACATATTTATGCTGAAAATAGAAAAATTCAATGAACAATGCACTGGGTAAAGTTTCACTGCAATACACGGTTCTACATGGAGTCTGCAAAGATGCTTCACAAGAAGATCCCTCATAGGTACTTGCACCATCACCAGCAGCAACCCCTTAAGCATTTGCATGGGGCACCTCAGCCTGGCCATGGGTCCATTCCCCAGCCCAGCTCTGTTGCCCCAAGGTTCACCCTGCATTCTGCAATTCCAGGAAAGTCCACAAGACAATACTGAGGCTTGTTTCTTATCCCATCACCAAGGGAAACTAATCCCTGGTGAAGAGTACTTTTGCCCTTGGCATTCCTGCTCCCAGCCACTTTAACCCCTTTTTGCAGCAAAGCCTCCTTGCCCTCCACGGCCGAGCGCACAAATTACAAATTACTGCTGCCGAGCAGTCTCAGAATTTCCCTTTCACAAATAAAATATGACTTAATTTTTGCATCCTAGGTTTGGGTTCTTCTTCTTGTGCACTGGGCTTAGTAAAGTGCAATCACTTAATCCTTTATTGGTCTAGGAGATTTGCTTTCCTTTTTTTCTTGCCGCTCTTGACATTATGCAGCTAATTCAAAGTGTATTTCGCGTATTTATATAGAGTACTTCCTGATGTGGGATCATCAGCCAAATAACAATGCTTAAAACAGAGAAAGGGAGGTAACTGAGGTGTCATGTCTTAGTGCCTTGCCTCGCCCACTCCTTGGAGCAGGAAGTTTTCCCTGGAGCAGTAGTTCCTTAAGGGGTTGCTATGGGCAGTAGTATACAACGTGCTGCAAACAGACAAGAACTGAGCTTGCCGGGGGGCCTTCTGTAAAGTAAGTTCCAGTTACTTGGAAGAGGTTGAACCTTTAAGGTTAAATTTTTCAGCAGTAATAGTCAAACTAACATTTGCAATAACAAATAATTAGCATTTGAGCATGTATTACAAGCCTGTTGGTTACTTTATCTAGATACATGCCAGAAGTAACCCCAGTGTCTGCTCAGATTTTGCCTTGGTTATTTCGTTCTAAGTCAGTTAGCTGGAGTCAAGGCTAAAGCACTTTCACAAATGAGCAGCTCAAAGTAAAGAGTCACAGCTGGAGAGAAACACAGTAAAATCTTGGGTATTAAGATCCTTTAAAGACCAAGATTAAGATCAAGTCAAGAAGGGCTCTGCCTAGATGAAAACCATGGAAAACATCAAGGCCATGTTGAGGAGGTAATTCAAAATGTAAATTTGGAATGTGAAATCCGCTCTCAAGTATGACTTGAGAAGTGCAATTTAGATGAGTTTTCTTGAAAGGTTTTATTATGCTTCCTATGCTAGCCCAGATACACAAATGTGGTTGAACAGGCTCAAACAGCACAGAACTAATTAGCTGATATCAAAGACATTACTTATTTGGAAGTAGATGAAGTAAACATGATCCACCTGAGCAACATGATAATTCTCTGTGAAATACACAGAGCATGACCAAGGCTGAGCTGTTCTTTATGTACGCCTCACATCCTACAGTAAATTGCTAATGCACCTTCCATTTTCAGCAAGCACCAGGTACCCCAAATTTTATCAGAAGATTTTGAAACAAATACAGAACTCTACCAAACACCAGGAATTACTTTTTTTTTTT